>JAJQKJ010001637.1:0-127796 GCA_029574335.1 Rana kukunoris
CCCATACATCTGTCAGTGACAAATACCAGTAGTGGTTTGTTCCCAGTCAACAGCGGTGATTCTTGTGAACATTCAGCGAGTGGAACGCCTGATCCTGGATAATCGACGATTGACCTGTCCCTGAAACTGCACAAGAGATAAATCTTTATGAATCTTTCTGATGATGAAGTGAAGCAGGCTGTCCTAGGATGGTTCAGGCGTACTGACAAATCTTTCTATGCCCAAAGCTTTCCAGACATTAGTTAAATTCTGATTTAAGTGTATAAATGGAGTATGTCAAAAAATAAATGCAGTTTTTACTCCTTGAAATGTGTTCTTTTATTATATAAAACTCAAAAGTCCCATTTTGACTTGAACACCACCCCTCATATATATATATAAATAGTATTGATCAACCTTAGTATGTAACCCCATATAAAGTTTCATCTAAACCACTTATCATCTAAATCAGCTTATTCATATATTGTCACAGAATATATTTGCAGATTATGTTGATATATCCTAATAAAATCTATAGTATGCTGATTTTTGAGAATACCCCTTTTGTTGTAGCGGTTGGAGGGTAACTCACGTGAAGGAGCTGGAGCCTCGAGGCAGAGAGCACTGCACATAGAGGAGAGCTGACTGACTCAGCTTGCAATTTCCAAACAGCATCCATCCACACTGATCTGCCTTGTCCAGCAGCAGTGGGAAGTATTTGGTCCAGTGAAACTTATCAGTCCTATGTGGAAGTACTGTAAGCGGTCGAGGAGATCTCCCCCTTCAGATGCCAGTGGATTGATATGCCTGAATTACACCAGGATCTGGTAAGAGTACATCTTTACTCACCTTTTGATGTGTCTGCAGAATTCTGTGAGATCGATAGTGAATTCCATCCAGGATATTGTAATCTACGATCATTATTGCCTCTTGTTGAAATTTGGACAATCATTTAATTATACCATTTTAATTACACCTTTGTGATACCAGCTCAAATGGACTAATTAAGATTGGGTTGTAGTGTAAGCCACTCTTATTACATTTGTTCTCGTCACCATTTATGGACTTTATTTTCCAATTAGATGTGGTTTATCCATTTATTTACTTATTTATTTATTTGTTTATTCACTTATATTGATACGTTTAATAATTTTCTCACAATGTCACATTGTGCCTTCTGAGCGCAACTTTTCCTTTTTATAAAATCATCTAAGAACAATACGATAAGATTCTCCCCTCCTGCGTCCTGGCCTCTTTAAAGCAGTTCCGTTTGATTTGAGCGGAATGTCTTTGCTACTGATTCAGATTAATAGCAAGATCATTTCATAGGTACAGTATATACTGTACTGTGTCTGCAGATGCAGGTTGTTCTGCAATGGAACTGTCCACAGCAGTAAACAAATGGAGGTGGCTGAACTCCTCTGTTCTGTATCTGTAGTAATCAAAGTCTGCAATGATTCTTCTTTCAATATTTACAGAATCAGTATTTACAGTATATTGGCTGGCAAAATGTGTGGTTTGCATGCCCCATTCCATCCCATTCATTACTTTGACACAATTGTAAGAACTAAAAGGACAACTAGTCTGGGCCAGTGCCCAGAGTGTCCCCAGCATAAAAGGGAGAGGAGACATCAAATATATCATGGGATCAAATTTACAGAAAAATAGGAGATACATTACATTATTCCAAAGTACTCCTTGTTCTGTCCACCAGATGTCTATGTTGATTATATGTGTATGTGTTATTAAAATTACATGTCCGCGATATTGTGTCAATCTCGCTCCCTTTCTCGGCGAGATTGACCTACCTACAAGCCCCATCACAGGAGCCAGCCCCAAGCTGGCTTGCCGCGATGGAGACAAAGCCGTCATAGAAGCGACGGGGATCCGACTTGGATTCCCGCCAAATCTAGCTGCGACATTTGGTATGAATCATGAGGGGAAACGCCATGCCAAAATTTTAAATAAAAATCCGGCATGGGTTCCCCCCAGGAGGCATACCAGGCCCTTAGGTCTGCTATGGAATGTAAGGAGAACCCCCCTACGCCCAAAAAAGGTGTGAGGGTTCCGCCACAATCCATACCAGACCCGTATCCAAAGCACGCTGCCCGGCCAGTCAGGAAAGGAGTGGGGACGAGCGAGCCCCCCCCTCCTGGGCCGTACCAGGCCGCATGCCCGAAACATCGTGGGTCGGGTGCTCTAGGGAAAGGGGGCGCACTGCGGCCCCCCACCCCAGAGCACCCTGTCCCCATGTTGATAAGGACAGGGCCTCTTCCTGACAAACCTGGCCGTTGGTTCTCGGGGTCTGCGGGCGGGGGGCTTATCGGAATCCGAGAGCCCGTTAAATAAGGGGGCCCCCAGATACCGGCCCCCCACCCTAGGTAAATGAATATGGGGTACATCGTACCCCTACCCATTTACCTGGAGGCAAAATGTAAAAGTAAATAAACACACAACACAGGGTTTTTAAAGTAATTTAATAGTCTGCTCCGGGGGACCCCCTCTTCTTTAGCTCTTTTACCAGGGGGGCCTTCTTCTTCCGCTCTCCAGGGGTCTTCTCCGCTCTCCGGGGGTCTTCTTTCGCTCTCCGGGGGTCTTCTTCCATCTTCTCCGCTCTCCGCTGTTGTCTCGGCGCTCTCCCGTGCCTTCTCCTTCAGGGCTGGCCGCCACTATCTTCATGTTAGCTCAATTACTAGCGGCGGCTAGTCCGCTCTTCTATCTTCTTCTCTTCTTCCGATGTTGACATGACGCTTCTTCCCGCTGTACTGCCGGGTGCGCGGCTCCCACCGATTTATATAGGCCTCTCTTATGATGTCACAGTCCCATCATGCTCCGGTACCTACCCACGTAGAAGAGCGGACTGGCCGCCGCTAGTAATTGAGCTAACACGAAAATGGCGGCGGCCAGCCCTGAAGGAGAAGGCACTGGAGAGCGCAGAGACAACAGCGGAGAAGATGGAAGAAGACCACCGGAGAGCGTAAGAAGACCCCCAGAGAGCGTAAGAAGACCCCCGGAGAGCGGAAGAAGACTCCGGAGAGCGGAAGAAGACCCCCGGAGAGAGCGGAGAAGACCCCCGCAGTGCGCCCCCCTGCCTCAGAGCACCCGACCCCCCATGTTGAGGGCATGCGGCCTGGTATGGCTCAGGAGGGGGGGCGCTCGCTCGTCCCCACTCCTTTCCTGACCGGCCGGGCAGCGTGCTTTGGATACGGGTCTGGTATTAATTGTGGGGGAACCCCCACGCCGTTTTCTCCTTACAATCCATAGCAGACCCAAGGGACTGGTATGCCTCCTGGGGGGAAACCCATGCCGGATTTTTATTTAAAATTTTGACGTGGAGTTCCCCTCATGATTCATACCAACCGCCACAGCTAGATTTGGCGGGAATCCAAGTCGGATCCCCGTCGCTTCTATGACACGCTCGCTGGAATGTGCTTTTTCTATTCCAGCGAGTGCGAGATGTCAGCACCCTGTCGCCGAGAATCAGCGCAATGCTGTCGTGCTGGAAACACATTCTCGTGACAGGTACTGTACATGTAAGGTTTGTAACTTACATAAAACATTCATATGTGGAGTGTAGGCTCCATCTAGTGTTCTTTTTTGGTATTGCTGCAGTTGTTCTGTTTATTTGATTTACCGTATGTGTAGATAAGGAAGTTGTTAGTAAGCAGAAAATTCTGGGTAGAATCTTCACAGTAAGTGAACCAGCCACCATTCTTTGAGAAGATACTGCAGGAAGCAAGACATGTATTTCTCAATCTATCACCATCACCCCTTAGAGAAAATAAAATGTACGTTTTTACTATCTCATCTTATTTTGTAGATCGTTGTTTCTGTAAAGTATGCAATATTATACTTATTGAGGTCTATTTCTGTTTTTTTGTAGTTTCGCCTGGCTTGTTCTAATAAAACTGAGATCAAAGAAATATGGTATCTGAAGTTTATGGGACAATAAGGTTTAGCTATCTGTCCTAGAGACAGAACACTCCTTCTATAGTATGCAAGCTTTATGATATTCTGCTGCCCTTACAATAACTTACTGGTACTTTTCTTTGACAGGTCGAACTGAATACCCCATCAACAAGACTTTCTTATCACGGATTTCAGCAAACAGAAGTGTTCACTTGCTGCTTAACGCTTTCATTGATGCAGAGCCAAACAGTTCTCCTTCCATAATAGACTAAATAAGGCCCACAGAGCTGTAGTTTAGTATTCCTGTGTTACAGTAGAGCCAAGGTAGCTCAGGTAATCATGTCTCTCTGCACTAAATTACCGAATTGTGCTAATTCCTCTTTTTTGCAATGTATTTACAGAAGTATCCTACCCCCGCTCCTTCACCACAGCGCTGAGGAGGGAAACAGCCTTTGAGAGCCTCTGCTCTTGTGCACATCACTGGATCGGATTGAGCTCATGTAAGAATAGGGGGGGGGGGGGGGTTGTAGGATCCTGCAGCACGGATGTTTTTTTATACCTTACTGCATAGAATGCATTGAGGTAAAAAAAAAACCTTGAGGCTTTAGATCCATTTTAATTATAACAACCTTCAAGGGATATAAGGATCTTAAATCACTCGATTATTCAGTGATTGTAAAATGCCCAAACCGCTGGCACACAAAGCCCTCAAAATCTGCATCATTTTTCATCCTTCCTTGTTGAGTCAGAAATAGAGCTCTCCAATCAGCAAAACTCACACTTTTTACTGATTGAAGGGCTCTACCTCAATGGGGGGATGTCAGAGCACTGTCAAGAGATTGCTTCTCTTACGCAGAGAGCAGAAGTTCTTCTTTGCAACCTGGGGGAGAGAAGTTCAGGACTGGGCTGGGTAAGGAATATAGGAGTAGGACATTGCTAGGCCGTTGTTTTTTTTGTTTTTTTTAATACAGCCTCAACTAAAATTATATATATATATATATATATATATAGAGAGAGAGAGATATCTATCTATCTATCTATCTATCTATCTATCTATCTATCTATCTATCTATCTATATATATATATATATATATATATACATATATATTGTAAACGTTGGGGGTAATTAACTCTTGTGGCAGATGCGTTTTTTGTGCAGTGAGTCAACACCAAACAGGCATATAACATTAAGGGCCTGGTAGCCCACGTTAATTTAAGGAGAAAAAAGAAACAAAAGTCCATTCAGGAATCCCACGCAGGGGTTTAAACGTTATCCAAAGATAAATGAAAATACCAGCCCACCTGGCTACTCTTTAACAGCACTGCGGCTACAGGTACTGGTTCCCCAAACCATCACCTCCTCCAGACCCACGGTCCTGGATGCACACGGCTCCAAAGCCTTCCAACGCGTACAGCGTCTATCCTCACACAGAGACAATAACAGCCATTGCTCCCACTTCCTTCACCTTCCTTCCCCCCATCTGCTCTCCCCAGCCCTTCATTTAATGAGCTGTCTGCACCTGGGCAGGCAGCTTGCAGGCCGTCTTCAAAACCTGGACACAGGTTGGAGATCCAGAAATAGAAAAAATATGAGAAAACTGCCAGCGCAGTTTTCTCTGTTTTTAAATTTACGGTCTGCAGCTCTGCAATCTGGCTATATGCAGACCGTGTGTCCATTTCATCGTGACAGTAGTCCCTAATGTTACATACCTCCCCCCCTTGTTTTGACCTGGAGGGAGAAACACCTGCATTCACCATAGCAGTTGGGACACCTCTGTGTTGGCCATCAGCCACGTAGGCCCAACCTTTTTTCCGGGTGTGTTTCCAGGTACGTCCCAGCTTGGATCTTAACAGGGTCCTATAAGTTTGTATACTCTGCCTTCCCACTCTTCTCTTTGGGTCACTGAGCATACACTCCTCTCTTGGGGGAACTCTGCCTTCCCTGATCCTACCTTTCAGCTTACGGAAGCAAGTTTTATCTTTCACCACAGGTCTTTCAGGTTCAAGAACCTCTCTCTGGTTACCCACGGCAACCACATCACTTTTAACAGCACCTCTCATTAGCCAATCAGACATTTCAATGTCACCCAGTCCAACACAATCAGTGTCATCCATCTCAGTGTTTGTTAGAACTAGACCCGAGGAGGGAACACACACAGGTAAGTGACTACAACCCACTGGTCCATAGCACATCTCCACCTCACCTGTTGTCCAACACTCCATGGGCAACTTATCTAACAAATGACACTGATCCACGCATAAACTACTTCTTTCTGATGTACACATTACATTGTTGCAGAAACCAACATTAGTAATTCTCACAGCATCTCCGGGTACTTTAAGTTGTACCTCTTTCTGAGTGTTAGAAAGCATCTCTGCTAGTGCTGCGTCTATTCTGGGCCCTTCCTTCTCATGAGGTTCAGCTGGTGAGACAGTATCTGCACCCTCTGCTGACCACTGGCTCAGCTGCACCTCGGACCACACCAGCAGGGATGTTTCCAGTCAGTACATCAGCCGGAGAGACCTTTGATGTCTCCAACAGTTCTGAGCACCTTTCATACCATTCAGTAACTAGGGGCATCCTCTTAGAGAACCTCAGGGCTATTCGCCACATTGTTAATAAGCATTGGACCCACCAATACAACTCTTGATCAAAGTTTCCCTGCACAGCCTGTACCACTTGGCCCCACCTATTGGTACTACGCAGCACAACCTGGTCCATCTGCCGTGGAGACACCCAAGTGTACAGCGAGTGCGTTTTTACCATCTCCAACATTTCTAATAAAGTTTGTGTCAGCTCTATGCAACCCATGTCTAAATACCAGACCTTTCTAGGGACCTTTTCCCTGTCCAAGACATGGAGGGGCTCATCCACTGCAAGTTGAAAGGTTGAGACTAATGAAGAGACCTCCATCTCCTTGGAGGTACCCATCATCACCGCCTGTTACTCCCCTGGAGCGCTGTCAGACACATGTCTCACACTTATCCCTTCTGCACCAGTGTCAATGAGCCTCTGCAGGTCATTACAAGTCACATTGTCACCTTGACACTTGCTACCACTTAATTGCTGGGTTGTGGACAACACATCTGCCATGTCTATGCCAAGAACCGCTCCTTCAGACTGGAGGGGATCAACCTTCACAGGGGCTGACATGCCTTTGAGCACCGGCCACTCTGCAAACCCTCTGTCTGGCATAACAGATGTTGTGTCCACACACTTGTCTCCCATCATTGCTTTATAACTCATGGTTACTTTGTTTAGTGTTGCGACTGTTTCTTTGCACCATGCTTCCCAGTCTGTGGTACTTCCCTGACAGGCATTCTGCAGCGCTGCATCACCTGTCCCAAGAGGCACCAAAGGAACCTGGGAATCACTAGCCACAACATCACCTGGGTCATTTCTATACATATCCCCTTGGGATGACACATTATCTGACAAGGCAGGCTGTAATACATGCTTTTCCCCTACCAGCTCTGGGGGCGCTACTGACACACACAGCTCTGCACTTTCAGCTTTTGCAGGCTGAATTAACCCCTTGAAAACTGGGTTACACTTAGGGTTGTGGGGCTCCGCCCACACACACTCACTGTGTGACACAGTCTTCCCTTGTTTCACCAGAGTAGCACCACAACCATCCTGGAAAACCTCTGGCTCCAACCCATGGAGACCCCATGAGACTTCCCTGAACAATCCTGTGCTTCCGGTTGTCATGGGAGATATCCTACTCCCACCATTGGTAGTAAACACATTTTCAACATTTTCAGACATGACATTAAAGGAAACACATTTTTCAATGTCATCATTACCAATACCATCACATTTGCCAACATTTACCCTTTTATCAGCATAACCATCAGAATTTCCATTACGCTTAAACATAACTTCTACTTTTGCGGGTTGTCCATTACCCACCACAGCCTGTGAGCCTCTCCTCACAGCACCCTCTATATTTAAAGGGGAACTCTTTGCTCCTTGAGCAGCTCCATAGCTGACCTGGGAAACGCCCTGCTTAGCCACTGCAAGCTCATTGGAGGTTTCCCTGGACAACTCTGCAGCACCTGTCACTAGGGAACATGGCACAAAGACACTTTTGGTCACCCCTAGTTCAACTTTCCCAGTACTCTGCTGGATTATAGCAGGCGCATGCACAGTCCCCATGTCCATTTGAATCTTTAACCTTGCTTTCAGCTGGGCTTCCCCATATGCCATCCCACTGTTCTGCAGCAAGTCCATGTCCATTTGTAGTGCAGATCTCTCCGCTGGACACACTCCCACTTCACTGGGATCAGAATAATACATTGAAACAGTCTTACCATTCTCAGTGGCTGGTATCATAGTCTTCACTTGAGTGCGCTGTCTCTGAGCTGCATCTATACCAGCTACTGTCTCTTTGGGGCCACAGAATGACACTGCAGCCTTTCCAGATTCCTCAGCGGTGTTCCAGAACTTTGGGCAAGTAAAGATGCCATGTCCCACTCGGCCACATTCCAGGCACGGTACTGGATGCTGAAATTTCATTTCTTGGCATCTCCTCAATGCCTGGCTCTCTGTTGCCATGGGAGATCGCACTCTCCCAGCAAAGCATTGTTGCCTCTCTCCAACAGGCTGTATTGGCTCCTCCGGAAGCCACTTGTCATGACGCTTGGCAGGCACACCCCATGGTGCACAGACAGCCCGACTGGCCTCATCTGTGTTGTTATGGGCAACCACTCTCCATCCTGGCCTTTGGTCAGCCTCCTTTCTGGCACAGAACACAGGCTTCCCTCCGCTGGATCCTGTCTTAAGCTGTGTCGCTTTCACACTTTTTGCAATAGCTGCTTGTTTAACTGCAGCAGCGTTGCCAGGGGCAACAACACCTCTCTTTGTAGTGAAGGTTGGCTTGCCTTCCACTTCAGCTTTGTCCATTCCTGCCAGGTGCCGCTTGCACCAATCCACTGCAGATTCAAACGCTGGTGGATGCTCCACACTAGCAGTCACATATGCACTCATTGCAGCCATGTTGCTAGGGGCGACAGCAGCCCTCTTTTCACTTGGAAAACTTTGTCCAGGCATGTATGGGGTTCTATCAGGCGGTAACAACCCCTCCAGCCACAGAGCTCTATCTCTGGCTTCAGCAAGAATCGCCTCCTTTTTCTGTTTTGACCGCCCCATCCTTGCGGTGTTGCACACAGCAACCAGTAACACAGTTCACAGCAGAGAAGAGAAAAAAAATGTGATTCCCCTTTCACAGGTACACAATACAGTCCATCAAATTTCTGTGCAATGCGGTTTGCCTGGCTGCCACACACAGCTAGCAGCAGTTCCTGATGCGACTCACCACTGTAGCAAGGACCCGGATTTCACCGTCTAGATGCCAGCTGAATCCACCACTGTAAACGTTGGGGGTAATTAACTCTTGTGGCAGATGCGTTTTTTGTGCAGTGAGTCAACACCAAACAGGCATATAACATTAAGGGCCTGGTAGCCCACGTTTATTAAAGGAGAAAAAAGAAACAAAAGTCCATTCAGGAATCCCACGCAGGGGTTTAAACGTTATCCAAAGATAAATGAAAATACCAGCCCACCTGGCTACTCTTTAACAGCACTGCGGCTACAGGTACTGGTTCCTCAAACCATCACCTCCTCCAGACCCACGGTCTTGGATGCACACGGCTCCAAAGCCTTCCAACGCGTACAGCGTCTATCCTCACACAGAGACAATAACAGCCATTGCTCCCACTTCCTTCACCTTCCTTCCCCCATCTGCTCTCCCCAGCCCTTCATTTAATGAGCTGTCTGCACCTGGGCAGGCAGCTTGCAGGCCGTCTTTAAAACCTGGACACAGGTTGGAGATCCAGTCCCATCCAGATCTCTGAAGGATCTCCAAGCCATAGAGCCCCATGTAGAAATAGAAAAAATATGAGAAAACTGCCAGCGCAGTTTTCTGTTTTTAAATTTACGGTCTGCAGCTCTGCAATCTGGCTATATGCAGACCGTGTGTCCATTTCATCGTGACAGTAGTCCCTAATGTTACAATATATATATATATATATATATATATATATATACACACACACACATCTGACTTGTGAGTGAGTGAGTCAAAAACTTATATAGCGCAGCACATGCAAACTAAATCGCCTCTGGGCCTTGATATCTGTAAACTATATTTTTCCTTTAATTCTCTTTCTGGAGTCTAGTGACATCCCTAATAGTATCCAGAACATGCACCATCTTATTTAAAATACATTTCTATTTATTGTGACATGACTTTTGAAGGACACCAGTTCATGGCTAGCTATAGCAGAAATACATTAACACCAATAGTATTTAACACATACAACTGTCACAGACAATTAACCTTTTGATAGAATATCATATAAGTCTCATCTCATATCAGCAAAAATAAATAAAAAATAAGATGAATATATGCAATAAACAAACACATACATAAATTAATAAAAAAACATAAATAAATTCCAATCTCTATATTTATACCCAGATCCCCAAAAAAATATGTTGGAGACCTTGCATGCCATTTGCATGTACTACATGAACGTCGAGCACTTATATTATCTTACCTGAAGGTTAACAATTAACACAAACATATTTTCTGTGTACCTTGCGATGAACTCTTCTGAAATAAAATGCAGACCTTTTTTATTTGAACTTTACCATTCCTTTATGCTACAAAATAACACTTACGGTTTGTTATATTGTTTATGTCAGCAGGCTTTGTTAAAATACTGTATGTTGAAAAGAAAAGCTGAGGATAATCAAATTAATTAAGAGTTGGAGAAATCCTAAACAAAATCTAGGAAATAAAATATGTAAATAAATTGGTTACCAAACAAAAGCCCTATCTGTTCCCCCTAAAACAAGGGTAAGTACTGGGTAATGTACAGCATTGTGTACAAAGTACAGCAGTCAAAACAAGGTAATGTACAACAGAGACAGGGGGCGTAGGGACAGGAGCACCACCCTCACCAGGAAGTCAGCCTTTTAAGGGAATTGTAAGGACATGCACAGTAAAAATTAATAGACTCGTAAAAATAGGACTCGGGGCACCAAGCATCAGATGGGGATGAAAAAGTTTGACAGTGATGAAATCTGAAAATTCGCCTGGGCAGGAAGGGGGTGGAAGTGTCTGGTATTAATGTGGTTAATTAGCTCCACTTTCATAACATAAAAACTGTTGGTACTCTATTTTGAATTTGGAGCATTCATATTGCCACAATGTAGAAGTGGTGCATTTTAGAACTACCTGAATTTGGTGTACAATTCGCTGACAGAACCGAAAATTTCACAAATGCTTCACGAATCTGGTGTAATACATTAGCAAGAGGAAGTAATGCCAGAGAAGTGCAAAATTAGAAATAAATTGCGCTTGAGCTAAACAGAAGTAAATAATACAGTAACAGGGAGCAGCGACTATACCATGGGGTATTTCACACACACACGCAGGGCTACTGACAATTGAAATGGGGAGGGCTGAACTAGTTTTCTTTTTAGGCTTCTTTTTCCAAGGCACACTTCTACTCCTTCCTCCTCCTCACTTCTCCAAGCTAATAGACTGACTGGAGACTGCACTGCCCACTGTTAACTCTTTCCTCCTGTCTCTTCTAAGAATCAGGCCCTGGGAGAGTTGGGGGTCAGTTCCTGTGAATTACACCTCTTTTACTTGTTTCAATTTCCAGCAGCCCCACGCCAAAGACAACTGTGCAAGGCTGCCAGCGCCAAAGACTAAAACACTCCTATGTACAGCATTGCAGATTTTGAAGTGAAGATATCCAGAAGGTTTTACACTATCTGGAGCATTTTTCTTCTATGGCCTTGTGATGAACCTTTTGGGATGATGCTGAGATGATCATGTGTGTCTAACCATCTGCCATTGTGGAGAACCTCTGGAAGTGTTTTGGGATGACCATGGCCAGGTGGTTTCGGCCACAATCTCATTTGACCTCTCTCTAATGAGAAGGTCTATTTGGCTGGTAAGCTTGCAATTCTTCCATAAGGAGGTGATGGTGTCACAATGTTTATTCCTCAAAGGTGATGAATGCTGTAACAGAATGGCCTGTGACACCCAGAGACGTTGGAAGGATGAGAGATACTCTTGTGCCAGCAGCACCAAAAATTCTTGGGTCGAAATCCACCCTGTGCCCTTTTGGGTATAGGGTGGCTAATAGTGAATCATAATTCATATTACATGAGATGGGACATTAATAATACTTCATATTGCAGGACTGAGATATCACAAGGAGTCATGATGACATGACCAGGTCAGCCAGTGAGTCATACCTTTTGTATAATAAGCTATTGAAATATCCTAAGGTGTTGGCTATTCAATGTAAAGACACCCACTCTCACTGCCATTGTGTGACAAAGCTGTATAGAGAACTTATTCAACTAGATGTGTGTGTTACTATTCAAGGTTAATTGAACCCTATTGATAATACGGTGCCGTCATGTCTAGCTACCAATTAAAGAATTATCCTCAGTGAGTGAATAGGGGGGTGGAGATTACATTGTCCTGTGATTAACTGCATTATGTTGTACTGGATATAAGCAAGCTAAGAACCAATAAAGATATTCATACATTTTGGAAACTAGAGAACGGAGCGCTGTCTCGTTTATTCTGGGAAATGGAATGGATCATGTCTGCCTGGTTGTTGGTGTGTCGGATAAGCTTGTCGTGGATGGATGGAAAGTCGTAAGCGGTGGTGACCGTCACAGATGCCTATTATGCACAAGCTCATAAAGTATCTAAAAAAAGTGAGTACACCCCTCACATTTTTGTAAATATTTTATTAGGTCTTTTCATGACCATACAACAGGTTTAACAGGACAGGTTCCACTTAGAACAGACCTCGCCGTGGTCGACCGAAGAAGTTGAGTGCACGTGCTCAGCGTCATATCCAGAGGTTTTCTTTGGGAAATAGATGTATGAATGCTGCCAGCATTGCTGCAGAGGTTGAAGGGGTGGGGGGTCAGCCTGTCAGTGCTCATACCATATCCTGCACACTGCATCAGATTGGTCTGCATTGCTGTAGTCCCAGAAGGACGCTTCTTCTAAAGATGATGCACAAGAAAGTTCACTAACAGTTTGCTGAAAACAAGCAGACTAAGGACATGGATTACTGGAACCATGTCCTGTGGTCTGATGAGACCAAGACAGTGGCGGAATTATCAGGGTCGTAACAGTCGCACTTGTGACTGGGCCCTGTAGTTCTGCTTATTCGGGGGGGCCGGCCGCCCGTTCGCCAATGTGAGGGGCCCGCCGACCGCCCATGTGAGGGGCCAACCTGACTGTCCTGTCACTGAGTGTTCATTCCGCCGTGGATAGAGGGGATTTCATACGCTGAGGGGAGAGATAGAGAAGGCAGAGGCAGCGCTGAGACTGTGGACTGCAGTCCCCACCACCACCGCTGATTCCATCCCATCCCCACCACAGCCACTCATCCCTCCCCCCAGCACTGACACTGATCCAATCTCCCCCATCACTGACACGCATTCCACCCTCCACCAGCACTGACACTCATCCCCCAGCACTGACAATATTGCCTACCCCCACCACTGACACTCATCCCGCCAGCACTGACACTCATCCCTACCCCCCCACCACTGACACTCATCCCCCAGCACTGACACTCATCCATACCCACCACCACTGACACTCACCCCCCCCAGCACTGACACTCATCCCTACCCACCAGCACCGACACTCACCATCCCAGCACTGACACTCATCCCTACCCCACACCACTGACACTCATCCCCCCAGCACTGACACTCATCCTTACCCCCCAGCGCTGACACTCATCCGTACCCCTGTCAGGAAGGGCACGCCAGCAATAAAGATGGCGACTATGGATGTTCCCCTGTTCTGCATGTCCCACTGAGAAGGGCTGCACGGGCACGTTTGCGCACTAGTGCCACACAAAATGCTAACAACGCACGCCCAGTGACGTTGTGGCGCTAATAGACTATTTAAACTGCCTCACTTCCGTGGATCGGCGCTGTCCAGTCTACAGCGTTACCTGAGACCCCTGATTGTCGTTTACCTGTATCCTGCTCCAGCTGACCCTACCTGGCTTGCTCCTGACCATCCCTGCTTATCTGCCTGCATCTGACCTCGACCCATGTTGACTACGTTCCTGCCTGCTACCTTGCCGCCAGCCTGTTGCTGAAACGGCTTGTACCTGACCCTGCTTCAGTGTTCACCTGCTTTGGACTTGTGTGCCCACTCTTGCAGTCCATCTGCCTGCACCTGCCTGAGCTCCAGCCCCTGGTCTGATGGTTGTTCCTGGGTCCATTCCAGTTCCTGTTCCAGTTCTGGTCCAGCTCGTCAACCAGCAACCTTGCCAGGCTCTTGTTCGTCTCTGCACTCCTGCCCCTCCTGTTTTGCCTACCAGGAACCTCGAGTCAGAGGTGGAAGAGAGGCTTCCTCTGGAAACCAGACTCTTCCACCAGGTACGTGACAACCCCCCACCACTGACAATCACCCCCCCCCAGCACTGACAATCATCCCTACCCCCTCAGCACTGACACTCATCCCCCCAGCACTGACACTCATCCCTACCCCCCACAACCGCAACTTATCCCCCCAGCACTGCTACTCATCCCTACCCCCCACCACTGCCACTCATCCACCCAGCACTGACACTTATCCCTACCCCCCCACCACTGCCACTCATCCCCCCAGCACTGACACTCATCCAACCCACTCACCACTGCCACTCCTTCTTCCCCCCTCCACCACTGACACTTATTCCTCTCCCCCCAGCACTTCTATTCATCCCATTCCTCCCAGCACTGCCAATCATCCCACCCCTCAGCACTGACACTCATCGCACCCACCCACCACTGCCATTCATTCCTCCCTCCCTCCACCACTGCCACATATTCCCCCCAGCACTGCCACTCATCCCATTCCCCCCAGCAATGTCACTCATCCCATTCACCCCAGCAATACCTCTAATCCCGTCCCCCCCAACACTGTCACTTATCCCATCCCACCAGATGGGGTGTATGTACAGGACTTGTCGGGGTCACAATTGCATGCTCCAGGGTTCCCATGCAGCCCCCTGTACACCTAAATAGGAGGGGTGGCATACAGAGGAACCAATCCCCTTTGAAGGGGAACAGTTACTCTATATGACGCCCCCCCCCCCCACGTTATCCAGCACCTACTGCCCCAATCTAGTGTGTACTCTTTGCCCCCCTCATCCCCCACATTGCTGCCAGGTTCCCCCCTCTCCTTCACGGCTGCTGCGGGGGATGTTTTCTGGATGGAGAGTGGGAAATGGGCAAATAAATGTGTAATTTACTGGCTCCTCCCTTGTCTTCATGAATAGATTTAGAGATCCGCAGTGATCACTGACCCAGTTCATTTATAACTGAAGCATAGTAAACTGTGTTTACTTTGCTTCCATTTGTGTATCAACAGGAAGCTCTGTATGGATCTATTTATGCCCATTCATTCTGTGCAGCTGAGACTGCAGAGATGAAGATTGTGGGCTGTGTCTTCATTCTCAAAGATGAAACATCAGAGGCCTGTTTAGACCCCTGATATCACACCCACAGTCCATAATCCCATTGCACACATTCCTGGAATGAGCTCTTAAGGTACTGGATGCTGTAGCGACCACCAGCTGGATACCTGTACCATATGTACAGCACACCAAAGATCATTATATCATCCAAACTTTTTTTTATTCAAGAAAGCTCACATCACAAAACGATGTGGTGCAACGTTTCGTAACCACGTAGGACCCCTTTGTCAGGCATGTCTTATCACGTGCCTGACAAAGGGGTCCTGCGTGGCCCCGAAAAGTAACACTACATCGTTTTGTGATGTGAGCTTTCTTGAATAAAAAAACATTTGTACGAAATTGACGATCCTTGGCTTGCTGGCGATTATCCACATAGTCCCACACCCCCCACCCCCAACGGGCTCCTAAAAAAATAAAAAATAAAAATAAATAAAATGGTAACAAATAAAATAACTAAAATAAAGAAAACTGACATCAGTGTCGGTACTACCAGAGTCCCAAAGGTCGCACCTACAACCAAAATCTGGCGTTCTGCCACAATGGGTGCACCCCAGCTGGTAGTCAGGGGGCCCTTTATGGTTTCTTGCACCCGGGCCCTGAAGGTTCTAGTTACGCCTCTAGACCAAGATAAACTAATTTGGTTCAGATGGTGTCAAGCGTGTGTGGTGCCCATAAGGTGAGGAGTACAAGTACACGCGTGTCTTGCCTACAGTCAAGCATGGTGGCAGTGTCATGGTCTGGGGCTGCATGAGTGCTGCTGGCACTGGGAAGCTAGACTTCATTGAGGGAACCATGAATGCCAACATGTACTATGACATACTAAAGCTGAGCATGATCCCCTCCCTTTGGAGACTGGGCCACAGAACAATATTCCAACATGAGAATGACCCCAAACACACCTCTGAGGCCACATACACACAATCGAACAGGCGTACTAACCAGCGAACATGTCCGACGGACAGGTTTCCAGCGGACAAATTTCAAAGCATGCTTTGAAATTTGTCCGCTGGAAAAACCTGTCCGCTAGGTCGTACACACGATCAGATATGTCCGCTGAAACTGGTCGGCGGACCAGTTTCAGCGGACATATCTGATCGTGTGTACGACCTAGCGGACAGGTTTTTCCAGCGGACAAATTTCAAAGCATGCTTTGAAATTTGTCTGCTGGAAACCTGTCTGTCGGACATGTTCGCTGGTTAGTACGCCTAACCAGCGGACATAAATCTCCCGCATGCGTCGAATGGATTGGACGCATGCGTAGAAGTATTTTTCTTCCTGAAGTGGTGACGTGGCGGCGTAAACGTCACCGCCACGTCACCGCGTCCTCAGTTCGAGGGGATTTTCGTGCGATGGTGTGTACGCGCCATCGGACCAAAATCCGAGGAGACATGTCCGCTGGAAACGGTCCATCGGACATGTTTCAGCGGACATGTCTCCCCGTGTGTACACGGCCTTAGACAATCACTGCCTTGCTAAAAAAGCTAAGGGTAAAGGAATGGACTGACTAAGCATGTCTCCAGACCTAAACTCTATTGAACATCTGTAGGGCATTTTCAAACGGAAGGTGGAGGAGCGCAAGGTCTCTAATATCCACCATCTCTGTGAAGTCATCATGGAGGAGTGGAAGAGGACTCCAGTGGGTGGTAACCTGTGAAACTCTCGTGAACTCCATGCACAAGATCATTAACCACTTCCTGCCCGGTCAATAGTAAATTGACGTCCGGGAAGTGATTGTGTAATCCTGACTGGACACAGGATAACACGCCGGCGCGCCAGTGCTTCAGTGCCACCTGATCTGTGCCCATCAGTGCC
The DNA here is from genome assembly GCA_029574335.1 of Rana kukunoris. Classification (NCBI taxonomy): domain Eukaryota; kingdom Metazoa; phylum Chordata; class Amphibia; order Anura; family Ranidae; genus Rana; species Rana kukunoris. The sequence continues at coordinate 17,234 of JAJQKJ010001637.1, forward strand.
GCCATATCAGTGCCTGTAATTGAAGAAGAAAACGTACTTATTTACAAAAAAAAATTAACAGAAAAAAATAAAAACTTTATTTATTTTCGAAATTTTCTGGCTTTTTTTAGTTGTTGCGCAAAAAATAGGTGATCAAATACCACCAAAATAAAGCTCTATTTGTGGGAACAAAAATTATAAAAAAAATAGTTTAGGTACAGTGTAGCATGACCGCGCAATTGTCATTCAAAAATGCGACAGTGCTGAAAACTGAAAATTGTCTTGGGCAGGAAGGTGCGTAAGTGCCTGGTATGAAAGTGGTTAAGGCAGTGCTAAAAAATAGTGGTGGCCACACAAAATATTGACACTTTGGGCCCAATTTGGAAATTTTCACTTAGGGGTGTACTCACCTTTGTTGCCAGTGCTTTAGACATTAAAGGCTGTGGGCCAGATTCTCTAAGATCTTGCGGCGGCGTCACGTAAGCTATTTACACTACGCCGCCACAACTTACTGGAACAAGTGCCGCATTCTCCAAGCACTTGCTCCGTAATTTGCGGCGGCGTAGTGTAAATGGCCCGGCGTATGGCCGCGTAATTCAAAGGGGGCGGCTTGTATTTAAATTAAGCGCGCCCCGCACCGATCGAACTGCACATGCGCCGGCCGTACAAATAGCCCAGTGCGCATGCTCCAGCTCACGTCGAAAAACGTCAATGAAGCCGACGTGAGCGTCATTGACGTAAAGCCCTATTCGCGAACGACTTAGTAAAATGACGGAAACAACGGAAAAAGATGACGCTATCCCGACGCCATACTTAACATGGCATACGACGGACCTTCGTAAACTTACCCCTCATATAGCAGGGGTAGGTTTACGCTTACGTAAACGACGACGAGGCGGCGCAAAAACATTTGGGAATCAGCGTATCAGGCTCATTTGCATAGTCAAATGAGAAAACAACGTAAACGCCACCTAGCGGCCAGAGAAGAATCACATCTAAGATCCGACGGTGAAAGTGTTGTAAGTGTCTTACACCTGTCGGATCTACACCGTATCTATGCGTAAGTGATTCTAGGAATCACACGCATAGATACCTGGGCCAAAAAACAGAGATACGACGCTGTATCTTGAGATACACCGTCGGATCTCTTATGAGAATCTGGCATTGTGTTGAGAGTTTTTTGGGGGGACAGCAAATTTACACTGAATCAATATAAAGGTGCTAGCGCAAGTGGTAAAACATAACATAAAATATATACTACAGGAAATATATATGGTGAACACACAGTGCACAAATGTGCTATATTCAGTGATATCTGTGACAAAGCAAGAAAAGGGAGAAAAAACTAAACAGTCCAACAACAGTGCCAACTTCAAAACAAATGCACTCAAGTCCTTATATCAAACAGTGTGCAGGAGGATGTCCACTAGTTGCAGAAAGGTGAGGAAAGGAAAGGCCTCCACCACACGGCACGTCTAGTCTCACAGAACTCTCACCTCCAGCTAGACATAGCAAGCATGTAGGATATCCTTGATATAGGCAGTCTCCCTCCGTATAGTTGTTGTTTAATCTCCACAGATCAATGAAGCGATAGGTGTCTGGGTACTCGGATAATTTCATAAGGCACAAACAAGGGAGTCCAGAAAAATATATATAATAAAGTAGATATATATATATATATACATTTTTATAGGTTCAATTATTCGTTGAGTTGGTTGCCATTATGGGAAATATTGTGGCTATGTGCAATTGAACGGTCATTGCTCCCCTTATCCATAGGAGGAAGCTTAAATCGTCTGCCATAAATTGCACATTTGGGCCTAGTTGCCCCTGTCTTGAAAAGAGTGCTCTGAAACAGGAATGAACTCATGTGAACACGACACTCAGATGCCCGATCGCCCAGTAAATTTTTTTCTAAATAAAAGAATAATGGTAATATATTCATGATCTGGACAATTTAGTGGTAACACCCAAATGTAAACACTAGATGGCGAGGGACCAACATACGAAACATTACGAGAACTATATAAATCAACCTTTCTGTATGTTGGGGTGATGTCTCAAAAAACCATCAAATACATATAATAATAAGTCCCGCTACAATAAGTCCATAGGCACGCTATATTGGTTTTGAAATAAGATCAGTTATAGCACATTGTTTCTGAATATAGCGGGCTACAGAAAAATGGCCGATGTGAACCTTCCGGTTGTATACAGATATGATGCGGCTGTGTATCCCATCTAGTGTTTTTTGGTGTAGAAGTTTTTAATATGTTTAGCATCCTATTAATACAGCAAGGTTACCACTGTAAGCTACGCTGAAAAAATGTGCCCAAGGCGCAATCTATGCGCATTAGAATACAGCTTAAGCACATTGTTGTAAGTGCAGCGGGCTACGAAAAAATGGCCGACACGAAACTTCCGGTTTTCGTATAAATATGATACACCCGTCCACAGCCAATAGCATTCCCCAGATGAAGACACGTGACCCTGTGTCGTAACGCGTAGGGAAGGGAAGGACGGGCAGATGAGTGAAGTGCTGCAAGCGCTACGATCCCGCTGTTTGATGCAATTTTATCTTTATTGTTTGTAAGTACAATTTTTTATTAAAACTCCCTGGTTATCAAGTTAATGCACTATTGGAGGCTTCCTCTGTCTTTTTTCTGGACTCCCTTGTTTGTGCCTTATGAAATTATCCGAGTACCCAGACACCTATCGCTTCATTGATCTGTGGAGATTAAACAACAACTATACGGAGGGAGACTGCCTATATCAAGGATATCCTACATGCTTGCTATGTCTAGCTGGAGGTGAGAGTTCTGTGAGACTAGACGTGCCGTGTGGTGGAGGCCTTTCCTTTCCTCACCTTTCTGCAACTAGTGGACATCCTCCTGCACACTGTTTGATATAAGGACTTGAGTGCATTTGTTTTGAAGTTGGCACTGTTGTTGGACTGTTTAGTTTTTTCTCCCTTTTCTTGCTTTGTCACAGATATCACTGAATATAGCACATTTGTGCACTGTGTGTTCACCATATATATTTCCTGTAGTATATATTTTATGTTATGTTTTACCACTTGCGCTAGCACCTTTATATTGATTCACTTAATTTAATGCTGTGTATGCATTTTTTGTGTTTGCTGCAGACCGTTATTGTTTATAGATTGGTTTAGTAGCGCAGAAGTCCCACTTGTTATAGCAAATTTACACTGTTATACAAGTTGCATACTCTCTACTTTACATTGTAGCAAAGTGTCATTTTGTCAGTGTTGTCAGATGAAAATAAATAATAAAATATTTACAAAAATGTGAGGGGTGTACTCACTTTTGTGAGATACTGTATGAACACTTAAGAAGGGGAATTTGCTTCTTGCTTTTAAGCTTTGTGTTTCACATGGACTTTTTATTTTTTTACCCCTGAACAGGGGGTATGTTTTTCACTTATTATTGGTTATTTCCACTTAAGTAGCATGAGGCCTCGTACGTTTTCCTCAAAGGAATCCATCAAGAAACTTGGTGGCAGAGCTTTTTTGCCGAGGAAAACGATCATGTGTATGTTTTTCATCGAGAAAACTGTCGAGGAACTCAACGAGAAAAAAAGAGAACAAGTTCTCAATTTCCTCGTCGATAGTCTCAATTTCCTTGTCATGTTCCTCGTCGGGCTGGTTTTCGAAAAGAAACACGTTCGTGTGTATGCTTAGAAACCCGCGTATTGCTCAGAATAAAGTATGAGACAGGAGCGCACCTTCGGTAAAAGTAGCGTTTGTAATGGAAATAGCACATTTGTCACGCTGTAACAGACTGAAAAGTGCAAATCGTCTCTTACCAAACTTTTACTTAACGAGCAGTAACATGAGATTAGGAAAAAGCAGCCCCAAGGGTTGTGCCAGTGGAATCGAACTTCCCCTCCTGTCGTACGTGTACACAAAGAAAGCTTGTCAAGTTTCTCGACAAGCCTAACAAGGAACTCATCGAGGAAAACGGTGTGTCTGAAACGACGAGTTCCTCGGTCGTGTGTACGAGGCCTGACTCTTTATGCTAATATATGACCAGAAAAGTGGTGCAGAAGCTTTATTGAATTCCTATGTGTTTTAGGTAGGATAAAAAAGCAAGATGTGCACAAACAAAAATATTACACACATATGTGGTATAGCTGCGATCTTCAGGAGCAGAATAATGTATTTTAAGTTGTTTTTGGTGGAAGGTTATGGTAATAGTAAGAAATATAAAGCTACATTTTAAAAAGTGATATATTTTTTCTTATTTTGTGCCTCTTTTTATTTGATAATTTAAAAAATTAGGAGCTATCGATTTACCACTAAATGAAAATTCAACTTGTCCAAAAAAAAACAAGGCATAATTAATCTGGATACACTTAGTGCCAGATTCTCATAAGAGATACAAGGGTGTATCCCCAGATACACCCTCGTATCTCTGTTTCTGTCCCTGGGTATCTATGCGTCTGATTCCTAGAATCATTTACGCATAGATACGGCGTAGATCAGACTGGCGTAAGTCACTTACACCGTCGGATCTTAAATGCAATACTACGCTGGCCGCTAGGTGGCGTATATGCAAATGAGCATGATACGCCAATTCCCAAACGTTTTTGCGCCGCTTCGTAGTTTACGTTGTTTCCGTAAGCGTAAGGTTACCCCTGCTTCATGAGGGGTAACCTTGCGTCGGTCCGCCGTATGCCATGTTAAGCATGGACTCGGGACAGCGTCGTGTTTTTCCGTCGTTTACGTAAAACGTTCGCGAATAGGGCTTTGCGTAAGTGACGCTACGTCGACTTCATTGACTTTTTCCGACGTGAGTTACGCCTTACGCCGGGCCATTTACACTACGCCGCCGCAAATTACAGAGCAAGTGCTTGGAGAATACGGCACTTGCTCCTGTAAGTTGTGGCTGCGTAGTGTAAATAGCTTGCGCGCCGCCGCCGCAGAATATAGGGGAATCTGGCTCTAAGTAGTCGAGCTGATATGTACAGTTTTACTAACGCATGCCAAAGTTGCAAAACTGTGAAATTTGTTTGTTACAGAAAATAGCTGCGCTGGGATGTGAAACTAATAATGACAATGGTGATACACATGAAAATAATTGTGATCAATTATGAAAAACATCATATGTGATGATTAAAGTCACCTGCACCCCACTCTCCACAGTGAAATCGGAGTGTGTGAAGTACAGTGACTAAAACCCTGAATCTAATGGCCACAAACAAAAAGCTATCTCATCAAAGATAATAACAAATAACAATCTAGAATCTTGTCTTCTAGTTCTGTTGGACCTAAGTGCAGCTTTCGACACGGTAGACCACAAACTATTACTGACTCGGCTTGCTGAAGTAGCCAGAGTCGCAGAAGGCGATTTATCTTGGTTCTCCTCTTTTCTGGAAAACCGATCGCAAACAGTGAAGTTAGGACCTTTTACGTCTGAGAAACGCACAGTTACATGCGGAGTCCCTCAAGGATCGCCTCTGTCACCAGTGCTGTTTAACATCTATCTTCGTCCTCTTTTTGAGATTATCAGCAGCCAAAAACTGCTCTACCACTCATATGCAGATGATACGCAACTGTATTTCCGCATCTGCAATAGACAGGATCACCACCTCAATCTAGAGACATGCCTCTCTTTGATAGAGGATTGGATGACAAAGAGTTATCTTAAACTCAATGGAGCAAAAACAGAACTTCTTCTGTTTCACGCCAAGCGCAGGAATCAACTTTCAACAGCGTGGACCCCCCCGCCTATTTTGGGCAAACTCATCACCCCTAGCGCCAAAGTCAAAAGCCTAGGGGTCATTTTTGACTCCTTTATGACAATGGACGCACAAATAGGGTCAGTAGTCAGCGGATCTCACCATCTGCTGTGCCTACTACGCAGACTCACTCCGTTAATCCCTAAAGAGGATTTAGCGGTCGTGGTGGGAGCAATTGTAAACTCCAGGTTGGATTATGCAAATGCCCTTTACCTCGGACTCCCCAAATACCAAATCGCTCGTCTGCAAGTCGTTCAGAATACGGCCGCCAGACTTGTGACTGGGAAAAAACCCTGGGAATCCATCTCACCTTCACTGAGAGCCCTTCATTGGCTGCCAGTTAAAGACAGAATTGCTTTTAAATCTCTCTGTCTTACGCATAGATGTGTCCATGGGAATGCCCCCCTTTATTTATGCGAAATAATAAAAGCTCATAACCCCAATCGCGTTTTGCGATCCACTAATCAGAACCTGCTCCAGGTTCCGAAAGCCAACTTCAAGTCCAAAGGAGAAAGAAGATTCGCGATCCAAGGTCCTAGACTATGGAACGCTTTACCAACCAGCATTCGGTTGGAGGAGAACCACCTAGCATTCAGGAAAAAGGTCAAGACTTTTCTCTTTTGATATCAAAGGAGACAGGAACAACAAGCGCCCAGAGGCGATTCAGTTCGCATGTGCCGCGCTATATAAGTTTTCATTCATTCATTCATTCAAAATTAAAATTCATTAAAAAAATAATCGAAATATATTAGAAATAAAGTCCAAAGAATCTATTAATCAAGTACTGAAAAAAGTCCTCTCCAACGGTGATGTGAGTGGTATCAAATAAAACAAAGCACCCAAGGAAAAAGTGATGTTTCCAGATGGATAAGGTTGCCTCCACCAATGAATTTACTGCCGCTTACCAGTTTTTCTGATCTCATAGAAAAGAGATCAGAATCGCTTGTGGTTCACACCCCAGCCAAGGTCTCTAATCCTCCTAACAGAGTCCCTCTACTTTCCAGTACGGGTGAATCACAGTGGAGATCGTATCTCAACAGCCAAGCATTCCCATATGATAGAGCAAAAGAAGAAGGCTCACATAGCGTAATACAGCTTGTAGCACTTTAATAAAACTTTAAAAACAATATTCCACTCACATTTGTGCAGATAAATTATAGCGTGTCGAATAGAAAAGCCGGCCGGCTCCCACAGCCCGTACGTTCCGGGACCTTGCGTTGTTTGGTATGCGGTATCATCAGCACGCCGCTCCTCCCTACGTCATTTCGTCAAAGATGACGTCGTCCAGGGGCACAAGCGGCTCACTGACACACCGCTATTTAAATTCCACTACACAGGGAACGCCCAGCTCAGAAATCCAGTAGTCCCCAGCACCATCGCCACTATAATATGCCAATAGTGTTAAATTGCTGCGGACATGCAATGATGAAATTGGCCGCAAAACAACTTAAAGTTAAAAACTTGGAAAGAGAATCCATAAAGGTAAACGGAAAAAGAGGATAATGGTTTACCAATGAATAAAAATAAATGTTACTCCATTTAATAACAAAGCAGTAACATTTATAACATTTATTAATTAATAAATACTGTTCCTAATTAGCTGAATCTAGGCTGGGGACTTACAACCATTTGTGACCAGTGAAGCCACACGTGATGTTAGAATAATTACATTGCCCAACCTAGCATATCAGTAATACGTGACTTTTTAGGTGACAGTGCAGGTGACTTTAATCATAACATACAGTGTTTTTCATAATTGATCACAATTATTATCACGTGTATCACCATTGTCATTATTAGTTTCTCATCGCAGTGCAGCTATTTTCTGTTACATTTGCTCTCCATGGTGTATCTCACATGGTTAGTTGCAGCAGCGTATTGTGCTTTATACACATTAACACAATTTTTTCTTGCATTTGATTTAAGACAGCGCAATATTTTCACACTACACTGTGAAATTTGTTTACCCTCCATCATGAAGGCATATAAACGTGTCAAAAACCGTGTGTTTGTGTGTATTTTTACTGCTTACATTTTTTTGTGATTGATTAAGGGGGCTTTGTACCCTTTACTCATTCACATAGGGGGTGGTATCTGGGGTCCGCCTCCTTATTAAAAATTATGGATATGGCTTTTTGAGGGAGATTCCATGCTTTCTTTTCTTGATTTGTGCATGAGGCTCCCCTCCTTGAATCCATTCCAGACTCCATGGACCTGATATAAATTTAATAAGGACACACAATAATCAAGAAAATGTGGGATTATCCACATTGAGTTTTTATTTTTTGTATGGGGCCTCCCTTAAAATTCGGAACCCCACATAATTTTTGTGGGTTGGTGTCCTTCATTACCATCTATAGCAGACCCTGATCTGGGAAGGAGTCTAATATAGATAGTCAGAGCATCCCCCATTAACCACTGCTGACCGTGCTATAGCCGAATGACAGCGACAGTGTGGCAGGGCATTTTTGGGAGGCCATGATATGACGTCCTCCCGTGATCGTGTCAGCAACGCGCCTGCTGTGGCGCGTCGGCGGTGCACACTGTTATAGCAGTGTCCTCTGGACACTGCTGATCACAGATTGAGGTAAAGAGCCAATCAGCAATTCTTTACCACATGTTCAGCTGTTTCCAATCACAGCTGATCATGAAGTAAACAGAAGCCAGTTGTTAGCTTCTAAGACAGCTGATAATTGTCTTTTGTAAAAGGGACATATATCAGTGTTCTGATTATCAGTGCAGTCCCATGCAGTACCCACCAGTGCTGCCAATCAGTGCCCACAAATGTTGCCAATCAATGCCACCCAGTGCTGCCAATCGGTGCCCACTAGTGCCCCCTCATCAGTGTCACCTATCAGTGCGCCTACCCATGCCCATTAGTGTTACATATCAGTGCCTATCTGTGCCACCTATCAATACCCATAAGTGCCACCCTCCTATCAGTGCAGTCTCATCAGTGCCAACCAGTGCTGCCTCATCATTGTCCATCAGTGCAGCCTAACAGTGCCCATCACTGCCGCCTCTTCAGTGCAGCCTATCAGTGCCCATCAGTGCAGCCTCATCAGCGCACATCAGCAAAGGAGAAAAATTACCTGTTTGCAAAACTTAATAACAAACTATGAAAACTTTTATTTATTTTCTGTGTTTTTAGCAAAACATGAAAAACCCAGTGGTGATTAAATACCATCAAAAGGCAGCTCAATTTATGTAAAAAAAATATATCGAAAAATGTTGTTTGGGGACAGAGTTGCATGACTGCGCAATTGTCATTTAAAGTGTGACAGCACTGAAAGATGAACATTGGCCTGGGCAAGAAGGGGGTAAAAGTGCCCAGTAGGCAAGTGGTTAATGAAATTTCAAATTTGTACGCAATACTTCACTTCACTAAAAACGCTGCTCTCGACAAAGAGAGTTTTTTAGTTTTTTGCTTTGGTACATGTCCCCTATGACAGTGCCCAGCCCCCCGCACTATGTATTTGTCAATCCCTTATCTATTAACTTGGAAAAATGGCAGAACTGATTTTTAACATTTCTCTATGATGTCAATGGGATTCTGATTCAGCACCTGAACTTTACTAATGTTTGCCCAAACCTTTTTCTAACTCAGTGGTTCTCAACTTGGGGGTCAAATTATGATTTGCCATGGGGTCACCAAATCCGGGGCTGTTCCTGAAGCCCGCACTGCTCTCCTATTCTTTTTGTGCCTGGAAACCGCGGCCACCCACTCAGCCTCTTCGCAGCCGCCCATTCAGTTCACGGCATTCCTGGGGGGCAGAGACTAGAGGTCAGCTGACTGAAATGAGAGGGGCTCCTGATTTCAGCATAGGGTCACTGCTGCGAGACACCACAAAGTCAGAGACAGTGAAGCTGGTGACACAGTGAATAACACTACCTGTGATTATAGATGCCATTAACCACTTAAGACCCGTACCAAAATGCAGGTAAAGGACCTTGCCCCTTTTTGCGATTCAGCACTGCTTCGTTTTAACTGACAATTGCGCGGTCGTGCGACGTGGCTCCCAAACAAAATTGGCGTCCTTTTTTTCCCACAAATAGAGCTTTCTTTTGGTGGTATTTGATCACCTCTGCGGTTTTTATTTTTTGCGCTATTAACAAAAATAGAGCGACAATTTAAAAAAAAATGCAATATTTTTTTCTTTTTGCTATAATAAATATCCCCCAAAAACATATAAAAAAAAATTTTTTTCCTCAGTTTAGGCCGATACGTATTCTTCTACGTATTTTTGGTAAAAAAAATCGCAATAAGCGTTTATCGGTCGGTTTTCGCAAAATTTATAGCGTTTACAAAATAAGGGATAGTTTTATTGCATTTTTATTAATTATTTTTTTTTTACTACTAATAGCGGCGATCAGCGATTTTTTTTGTGACTGCGACAATATGGCGGACACTTCGGACAATTTTGACACATTTTTGGGACAATTGTCATTTTCACAGCAAAAAATGCATTTAAATTGCATTGTTTACTGTGGAAATGACAGCTGCAGTTTGGGAGTTAACCACAGGTGGCGCTGTAGGGGATGTGTGACCTAATGTGTTTGTTTACAACTGTAGGGGGGTGTGGCTGTAGGTGTGACGTCATCGATCGCGTCCCCCTATTACAGGGATGACGCGATCGATGCTGCGGCCACAGAGAAGCACGGGGAAGCCGTGTGTACACAAGGCTCTCCCCGTTCTTCCGCTCCAGGGACGGATCGCCGCACTCCAGCGGCGATCGGGTCCACGAATCCCGCGGTCCCGGTCCCGGAGCTTCGGACCGGGTCGCGGGCGCGCTCCCGCGGGCGCGCGCCCGTGACCCGCGGCTGGGTACTAAAATCAACGTATATATACGTTGATGTGCCCAGCCGTGCCATTCTGCCGACGTAAATGTGCAGTAGGCGGTCCTTAAGTGGTTAAATATCCCACACTACAGTTCTCAGATCAGCAGATGACCTAGATCAATGATGGCGAACCTTGGCACCCCAGATGTTTTGGAACTACATTTCCCATGATGCTAAACTACACTGCAGAATGCATGAGCATCATGGGAAATGTAGTTCCAAAACATCTGGGGTGCCAAGGTTCGCCATCACTGACCTAGATCAAGAGCACCTAAGTTGGCTGATCAGAATTCACCCCAACATTGCCACTTAAACCCCCCCCCCCCCACAAGCACCAATGCCGCGTACACACGATCATTTTTTGTGATGAAAAAAAACAAAGTTTTCTGTGAAGTAAAAAACAACGTTTTTGAAACGTCACTTTTCAAAGACGATGTTGCATACACACCATCGTTTTTTTCACAAAAAGCGAGGTTATGTTCACCACTCTTTTCCAATGAAGCGAGCTTCATAACTAGATTCTGGGCATGCGCGGGTTGAAAAACTTTGTTTTAAACAACGTTTTTGCTACACACGGTGACTTTTTGTGAAACAAAAAACGACGTTTTGAAAAACGACACAAAAAATTCAAGCATGTTGGAATTTTTTTTTGGTTGTTTTTTTGAAGACAAAAATCGACGTTTTGCCCACACACGATCAATTTAAATGACGTTTTAAAAAACAACGTTTTTTTCATCGCAAAAAACGACCGTGTGTACGCCGCATAAGAGAAGGAATAAAAATTGAGAATACATGGAAGGGAGAGGAAAAGAGGGAGAGGAACAAAAAGAGGGATAGAAAAAATAAGAGAAAGAACAAGAAAGATGGCTAGAGAGAGGGATGGGGGAAAAAAACACAAAATTAGGATAGAGAGATAAAAGGGAAGAAAAGAGAACAAAGAGAAAGAGTGGTATATCCTAAAATGTACCATAAGGGGTTTTAATAATGTACGAGTGGAAGGGACGCAGGGAGCACTAAATGTCCGTGGACAACCCACGCTACGAAAATAAATTTACAGTTAGGGGTCCCTACAACTTGGGAAATTTTATCAAGGGGTCACGGCCCTAGAAAGGTTGAGAACCACTGCTCTAACTGAACCAAGCTGTATTTGGCTCATCACTACTCCCAATGAAGACTACAAGCAGTTGTGCCAAAGCCAAAGCACATTGGGCAGCCCTGACTCACATTTGTCACCATCAGGAAACTCACCCAGAGAAATGTCATATGGCCATCGCTGGAGTGCATGTAGATAAGAAGTGATGTAAAAGGGGCTGTATGAGATCAGCAGCACTGAGATGCAACAGTGGAGGAAAACAATGGTGAAGCACTTTTTTCTACAATGTTCATTTTTGCTAAGGATTTACTCAGTACTTAGAAACTTTTTTATACACACTATAATAGCTTCCTGATATTATAGAAGGCTTGTGACATCTATATTATTGTCTCTCTTGAAAGTACTCTTTAACTTACACATTACATTGAAATGATGCCTTTCAATGTCACACCAAGACTGACAATTTCTCAGAGTAAAAAGACTGCTATTATATAAATCAAAGGCCCAACTACCAGCTGTGAGCCTCTGACTTTGAAACTATAGTTCAGACTGTGGCTGTTTGCATTCACATTCACAGGGCAGATTTCTAGATCAGTAGCAATTTGGCACAGCCCTAGACAATTGACGTACACTTCAGTGGACCGAGACTATCTGTAATTGGTATGAAAGGAAACTGTGAGAGCTCAAAATGAAGTTACAGAACAGAGATACAAACATGTTTTATTTTTTTTAATCAAATAAGACTGTCTTTACATGCATTAACACATGACCCTGTAAGAAACAAAATTGATTCTGTTTGCTTTAACGTCATAATAGTGGATACATTATACACAACATAACATACAATGTCAAAATCCAGTTAGATGCTTTAATTGAGGATGTAAAATATAGTAGTCATGTAAAACCTGTCAAAAATGTAATTACATAGAAATACAAATAAAAAAGAATCAATATGCAGTTAATATAGAGTTTGTGTTGTGCAGGCTGCCTGGCAGCTGGGTTAATCTACCTACACCCACTGCTTCCGACTATGACCAATGATCTATGCACACAATTGATACAATACACTGAAAATGGCATTGAGAATGTTTGTTGTTGCAATAGGTTACTTCAAAGGCCTTTAAACAATTCAGGGGACCTCACAGGTGGATGACAGAGTCAGAGCTCAATAGCAATTCAATTCAAGATCACACAAAATGACAAATTAAGTTGTTCTAACCTCTTTTCCCAGTACAATAGACTTCAAACTGTTGAGTATACCAGTACTAGCAGTTTTTGGTACAGGGATTTTGGAGATATATAGTACACATGTCCAAGTTTAGCATGTTAGTCCCTAAAAAAATTATAAATGATCACCCAATCAGCCCTACATCCAGCTTTTTAAGGCCAGCTTGACAAAATCCAAACCAAGCAATTCTAGATTGTGTTGTCTAGGGCTGTATCGCTAGACCATGCAATCATCAGTGGCAGTGTCAGGGCAGCCATCAGAAATTTTGGGGCCCCTTACACAGCTTTAGGTCTCCCCCCCCCCCCCCCCGGGCCTGACCACAAACATTCCTCAATGTCCGCCCACTGGCTGTCCCACCGAATCCACCCACTGGCCATCCCACCAAGTCCTTCAGTGCACCCACTTTTATTTTAATACAGTACTCTTACAACCCAAAATATCCTCCATCCCTTGTCCTCTTCCTCCTGCACTCCCATTTCCTTCATCCCAGGTCTTCTTCCATCCCATGTGCTTCTCTTCCACTCCCATCTTCTCCATCCCATGTACTCATCCTTCTCCAGTCCCATCTCCTCCATCCCATGTCCTCTTCCTTCTCCAGTCCCATCTCCTCCATCCTATGTCCTCTTCTTTTTCCTGTCCCATCTCCTCCATTCCATGTCCTCTTCCTTCTCCAGTCCCATCTCCTCCATCTGATGTTCTCTTCCTCCTTCAGTTCCATCTTCTCCATCCCATGTCCTTATCCTTCTCCAGTCCCATCTCCTCCATCCCATGTCCTCTTCTTTCTCCAGTCCCATCTCCTCCATCCCATGTCCTCTTCCTTCTCCAGTCCCATCTCCTCCATCCCATGTTCTGTTCCTCCTCCTGTCCCATCTCCTCCATCCCATGTCCTCTTCCTTCTCCAGTCCCATCTCCTTCACCCCACGTCCTCTTCCTTCTCCAGTCCACTCTCCTCCATCCCATCTCCTCCATCCTATGTCCTCTTCCTTCTAGAGTCCCATGTCCCCTGGGGCAGGCCCCGGGTCCCCATACACTTTTTATGGCAATAACTTGCATATAAGCCATTAAATTAGCACTTTTGATTTTTCATGTTCGTGTCCCATAGACTTAAACGGTGTTCACGTGTTCAAACTAATTTGTTGCCTGTTCGCTTGTTTGGCTTATCTTTAATTATATGGTTTTGTTTACTGATTTACATTTGATTGGATGATAAAGCATTGCATATTTATTTATGAATAGATTAAGATATTGCACTGCACTAAAGTTTGATAGATACAGGAAGAGGCTCATCACTGGAGCTAGTGCCACACGTCCTGCAACTTAATAATGATAACAGCTCAGTCAGCAAAATGCTGTCACTCTGTTTAGCAACTGGAATGCCTGAGGGACAGGAGCCACACTGGGCCAAAGATTTTGTCATCTCTTCAGAGGGAGGTTAAGAGGTGGCTGACTCCATGCCATCTTTTGCCAAGAAAGGCTGTGTGTGAAAAGGGCGCCAACTGCTGTCTGTACTCCAGCAGGGAAAGTATGCATATGTGCTATACCAGACACACAGCCTCAACCTGGTGATGAAGCAGTTCCCCATTAGGTACCATGATGCATACCTCCCAATTTTCTGAGATGAGAATGGGGGACACCTATTAACATAAATAGGTAGGCATAGGGCATACACCCTGCCATGACCCATTTAAAGGAGAATTGTACAAAAAAAAATGATTGGTTAAACTCGCAAGTGCTTTTTTTACCACTAATGTTAATTTATCTTAGTTTTTGGAATTGACAAATGCAGCAATTGGGAAATTAAATAAAAGGTTTATCACAGTAAAACACTTTTTGATAGAAGAGTAGTGCATTTCATAGACAACTATATAGATCAGACAAAAATGAGGGACAATGAAGGAGGGACAGAGGGACCTCGAAATCAGGGACATTTGGGAGCTATGCATGATGTCCCGTGGCAGGCCAGAAAGTGTGTAGTCACTTCAGATGGTCATACCCAGTGATTGTTCGCCTGGCCAAAAATCAGTGGTGACCCAATCAGCCTGCCAATGGAAAATAAAATAGCCTTTATGCTTTTTATAAATAAATATACTGCTTGGCATCAAAATTTGTCGCAATGCTGATCAATGACTTATGTGTTATGTGTTGAGTTAAGAAAGCAGTATGTCTGCAAGAACGATTCTTCATAAATCCATGCTGATTACTGCTAATGAAACCGTTCTCATTACTAAATTATCTTCTATATAGTCCCTTATCACCCCCTCCAGGAGCTTACATACTATTGATGTTAGGCTAACTGGTCTGTAATTCCCATGGATGTATTTTGGGCCCTTTTTAAATATTGGTTCTACATTGGCTTTTCTACAATCAGCTGGTACCATTCCAGTCAGTAGACTGATTGTTCTTGCTCTGTTAATGGAATTTTGTTGATAATTATACAATTTAATAAAATATTTGAAACAAAAGAAAGCAGTCCTTATAAAATAACAGACAAGGGGGGGATTTATTAAAGCTGGAGTACTCAGAATATGGTGCAGCATGGTAACCAATTAGCTTCTAACTTCAGCTTGTTCAATTAAGCTTTGACAATAAAACTTGGAAGCTGATTGATTTTATGCACCAGGTTTTGCACTCTCCAGTTTTAGTAAATCTCCCCCATGGATTCAGAACAGCACATTAATATTTTTGATGTCAGCATTACATTGTTCATCCCCTTTTTCTTTAATCTACTATACACGTTTACTGTGCTTTGACATTTAGCCCTGCACCTGTTTTATGAACAGAAGCACAAATGTGTACATATTGCATGGCACAGATATCCTCACATTTCTATGCAAATGACACTTGCTTCTAAATAGAAAAGGTAAAACAGAAGTTATTGTCACAGTGATATACATTTAAAAGCTTCCATATCTTAAAAAATGGTTTCAACTGCACTTAAATGTCAACTGATTATATTTATTTTGAAACACAATGCATTCAAACAAGTACAAGTCTAGAAAGCAAACAGTTTGCTAACTTTAGATAACTAACAATACAAAAAAAAACGATAGAACAAGCTTTTCCACATCAAGTGTGATTTTTACAAGTATTGGAAAACAGGTGTGCCAGTGAAAAAAGCACACCAATGTCTTATTTTTTCAAATGTTGGTTCTACTGCTAAGTTTATTGATTACTGCACACAGTCACATATACACCCCCCCCCCCCACCCCCGGTCGCTTGCTCGTCAGTCTGCCCACAAGCTCTACACTAACCTCATCTAGGTCGTGGGCAGTTTTGAATCCTTCTTGCATCTCCTTCTCCTCTGTGGTTTCTCTTGCGTCTCCTCCTCCTCTCAGCCAATCTAATTGGCCGGGAGGAAAATCAGGAAGACAATAGCAAATATTATTTCAAAATTGTCACACAACTGGGGAGCCTCAGGGAGCCCCAAGCTCACCCTTTTTGAAGCCTCTGGCTCTAATGACGTGCTTCGAAAAAAAAACAAAAAAACATTGGAATCCATGCATCTGTGTCCCTGCATGTAGATTGGGGGCCAGAGACATGAACTAGGGGCAGCGTCCCTGCATCCTGTATGGACTGGCCGCCACTGCTCGTCAGCCCTGAATTTCGGTGCCTTCAGACTTCAGATCAGCCCCAATGCATGCATTTCAAACCTTAGATCAGCCCCAATGCATGTTCGTCAAAACTTAGATCACTATCAGTGCATGTAGTTTCAAACTTTAGATCAGCCCTGTGACGGAACTCGGATATCCTGGCTGGGCACATTTGCCAGACTTGTGTCTCCTGTCCTACAAATGCACCCGCAGCCTGCAGACTCGCCATAACCAGCCCCTAACCCTCCAATCATGAGGCAAACCACACAGGTGTTGAGGGTTAAAACATGCAGAGCAAAAGACTCTTTATTAAGTACCAAACATACACCTTTAAATGCATTTAGGGACACTCCCCTTTTTATAGAGGGGGTAGGGGACAAGAAAGAACCAATGGAAACTCAAACAATTACAGTTAACTAGTTGCCGACCGCCTGCCGTCATATTACTGCGGGGCGGTGGCACTACTGCGCGGGAGCACGTAGCTCTACGTCCGACACATGAACGGCTGTGGGGCGCGCGCGCGCGCCCCCCCGCCGTTCCCGACGATCGGATTCCATACAGAACCGATCACTCATCAGGTCCAGGCCAATAAAATCTGGCCTGGACCTGCTGATCACCCTCAGCCAATGGTTGTTTTCCCCTGCCAATGTTTTGTAAACATTGCTAGGGGAAATGCTGCTCTCTCCCTCGTGTCGGTCTTTCCGTTCCTGACCGAGAGGGAGAGAGCATCTAAACGTGAGTTGCACAACACTACACTAACACCAGGTCACATAGGTACACATTTAACCCCCCGATCACCACCCAAATTAACCCTTTCACTGCCTGTCACTGTGTCACTCAGTACAGCAATCAGATTTGTTTTTGATCGCTGTACAAGTGTCATTAGTGACTAAAATAATTGTTAGGGTAATTAGCCTTAGACCCTAATAAGTCTAGGGACCCCCCCTAACCCCCCCAATAAAGGTTTAACCCCTTGATTACCCCCTGTCACCAGTGATCACAGTATAAGTGTCACGGGTGACGCAGTTTAGCTAGTTTATTTTTTATAGCATCAAGGCACCCGCCATATTTTTTGCAATAAAGTTTTAACCCCCTGATTGCCCGGCAGGTGATCAAAGTTTGGTTTTAGCGCCGGATAGGGTCTGCGTTGCCCCAGGCAGCGTCAGATTAGTGCCAGTAGCGCTAACACCCACGCACGCACCATACACACCCCCTTAGTGGTATAGTATCTGAAATGATCGATACCTGATCTGATCAGATCTATACTAGCGTCCCCTGCAGTTTAGGGTTCCCAAAAACGCATTGTTAGCGGGATCAGCCCAGAAACCTGCTAGCACCTGCGTTTAGCACCTTCGCCCAGCCCAGCCCAACCAAGTGCAGTATCGATCGATCGATCACTGACACAAAACACAAAAACACATAACTGCAGCATTCGCAGAGTCAGGCCTGATCTCTGCGATCGCTAACAGTTTTTTGGTAGCGTTTGACTGTCGCTAACAGGTCAGGTGCTTTTTTTTCCTGTGAATCTCACCACCGTTCCCCTAAATTTAGAGCCCAAAATGGCAAATCGAATGTACGGTGATGAAGAGGCCTACTTGTTTATGAGCCTATCAGATAGTGATGAGGAGGTCACGCATCTGTCAAATTCTAGCTCATATGATCCTGTAGACGACAGTGGCTCCCTGACAGATAGCTCTGACGACGGAGTGGTCCCTGCTAGGGTCAGGCGTACCAGACCCCGATCTTCTGCTGTCGCTGAGGTGCAAGAACCGCAGGGCTCTCGTATGGGGCAGAGTAGTACTAGCGCCGCTATTCCTTCTGGTGATCTGGCAAGCACCAGCGGCCTAGTACATCCTGGACATACATCCAGCACTGCAGTAACACTTGGTGACGTGGCGAGTCCCATAAGTGCAGTTCAAGCTGGCGAGGTGGCAAGCACAAGTAGTGTCCCGCTGCCACCAAGAAGAAGAAGACGACAAAGACAGGCCCCTCGTGCCCATAGTGCCCTTCCTGGTGCTTTCGCCAATCCTGATTGGGTCCTCGCCACTTCTGCAGCACCCGTACTTCCCCCATTCACTGGCCAACCCGGAATTCAGGTGGAAACAGTTGATTTTACGCCACTGGATTTTTATTCACTGTTTTTCACGGAAGATCTCTATAGATCTATTGTGGACCAAAGCAATTTGTATGCTGGTCAATTCATCGCCGCTAATCCCCACCTGTCCCTTGCCAGAGATTGGAAGCCAGTTACGGTTTCCGAATTTAAGATCTTTCTGGGCTTTACCCTCCTCATGGGCATTACTAAAAAGAGTATCCACGAGTACAACCTTAACATGGGAGGGGTGGACCTCAATGACCAGTTGTTGGCGCCATACCTAATTGCCCGTAAGGCCAGACGCTGGTACAAAAAAGTGTCTGTTTATTTGTTTCAATTGGCTTTGCTGAACGCTCATGTGCTATACAGAGCTTCAGGATAGACTGGATCCTTCCTAAAATTCCAGGAAGATATTGTCGAAGCCCTTCTGTTTCCAGACGGTGCTTTGCCCCACCTTCCCAACGCAAATGCAGTGAGCCGGCTGTATGAGAGGCATTTTCCTTTTATCCTCTCTGGTACCCCAACCCAAAGAACCCGCCAAAAAAGATGTCGTGTCTGCAGCAAACTCGGATTTAGGCGTGACACCCGCTTTTATTGTCCCGACTGTCCTGACCAACCTGGTCTCTGCATTGGTGAATGTTTCAAACGCTACCACACACTAGTTGAGTTTTAGCGTAGGGTACAGCACCACACAGTCCTAGGCACAATAACACAGGGTTTCGGAAGATTTGATGGCCATCACATTTTGAGAGACTGTAATCTGCAATGCTCAGTTTACAGTTTTTATAAAAGTGAAAAAAGGTGGAAAAAAAATCAAACTCACACAAAAACACAAAAAAATATAAAATAAAAAAATCCAAAAATAGTTGTGGTTGTATTTTTCTCCTCTCTTTGTTGTTCTCTTATGTTCACTCTCTACTGTCCACTTACAATTGTTCTATATCTATTCTCTCTATTTTTACAATTTTTTATAGTATTTGCTTTGCAGGTATGGTATGTTATACTGTAATGTTTGTTTTATTGTTAACCATCATTTGCTTAGCAGGTACGCCATTCAGTTGCATCGCGGATTTATTTAGCGTGACAGCAACAGCGTTTGCTCCCACAATATATAAAGCCGCGACTCCAACACTGTAGGAGGTGATTTCACCCCCACAGTTAAAAAAAAGAGCATATATGCCGAAGCATGGGGGCATTAGGGGCGGAGGAGCGATTTTGCTCCTAATGCCGCATACATACGATCGAAATTCCGTCGGAAGCTTGCCCGTGGAAAAGTTCAACTGTGTGTAGGCGGAATAACTTTTTTGAGGGAGGATGCCCCCATGCTTCGGCATATATATTTTTTAGGCACAGGTTGCGTTAATTTATTTTTTACTGTTTTTTTTTTTTTGAGATTTGCTTTGCAGGTATGGTATGGTAAGATCTTACTGTTAAAATGTAATGTTACTTTGTTTTAATGTTAACCATCATTTGCTTAGCAGGTACGCCATTCAGTTGCATCGCGGATTTATTTAGCGTGACAGCAACAGCGTTTGCTCCCACGATATTTAAAGCCGCGACTCCAACACTGTGTCAGGTGATTTCACCACCACAGTTAAAAAAAGAGCATATATGCTGAAGCATGGGGGCATTAGGGGCGGAGGAGCGATTTTGCTCCTAATGCCGCGTACATACGATCAAAATACCGTCGGAAGCTTGCCCGTGGCAAATTCCGACCGTGTGTATGCGCCATAACTTTTTATGCGGCGTACATACATGTGTGAGCGCCATAACTTTTTTGCGGGAGGATGCCCCCATGCTTCGGCATATATAACTGGTGCATGTAGGCCCATCATTAGAAGTGGGTGGATGAAGGGAGGTATTCTAATGGTGGGCATACCCACCGATCAATCTTTTTTTTCGTTCAACAAGATTACAATACATGTCCAACAAGAACCATCAACGTATGGTATGTTGCTGGACTTTGAATGGTTATACTAGAATGATGCCTGCGAGTTTAGGTATCATCTTGGTATCATTCTTTTCAGCCAGCGGTCGGCTTTCATTTAAAAGCAATTCTAGTGGCCAATTAGCCTCTAGACTGCTTTTACAAGCAGTGGGAAGGAATGTCCCCTCCCCGGATATAAACCGCGCCATTGGGAAAGTGGGAAAACATTTTATCACACCGATCTTGGTGTGGTTAGATGCTTTGAGGGCAGAGGAGAGATCTAGGGTCTAATAGACCCCAATTTTTTTCAAAAAAGAGTACCTGTCACTAACTATTGCTATCATAGGGGATATTTACATGCCATAAGATAACAATAAAAATTATAAAAAAAAAAAAAAAGTAAGGAACAGTTAAAAATAAAATTAAAAAAGCAAAATAAATAATAATAAAAAAAAAGCATCCCTGTCCCCCCCTGCTCTTGCGCAAAGGCGAACGCAAGCGTCGGTCTGGAGTCATATGTAAACCACAATTGTACCATGCATGTGAGGTATCGCCGCGAAGGGCAGATCGAGGGCAGTAATTTTAGCAGTAGACCTCCTCTGTAAATCTAATGTGGTAACCTGTAGAGGCTTTTAAAGGCTTTTAAAAATGTATGTAGTTTGTCGCCACTGCGCATTTGTGCGAAATTTTAAAGTATGTCGTGTTTGGTATCTGTGTACTCGGCCTAAGATTATCTTTTTTATTTCATCAAATATTTGGGCAATATAGTGTGTTTTAGTGCTTTAAAATAAAAAAAAGTGTATTTTTTCCCCAAAAAATGCGTTTAAAAAATCGCTGCGCAAATACTGCGTGGAAAAAAAATGCAACACCCACCATTTTAATCTGTAGGTCCTTTGCTTTAAAAAAATATATAATGTTTGGGGGTTCAACTTAACTTTCTTGCAAAAAAAATGTTTTTATGTAAACAAACAGTGTCAGAAAGGGCTTTGTCTTCAAGTGGTTAGAAGAGTGGGTGATGTGCGACATAAGCTTCTAAATGTTGTGCATAAAATGCCAGGACAGTTCAAAACCCCCCCCCCAAATGACCCCATTTTGGAAAGTAGACACCCCAAGCTATTTTCTGAGAGGTATGTTGAGTACATGGAATATTTTATATTTTGCCACCAGTTGCTGGAATATGACAAACCTTTTTTTTTTTTTTGCACAAAGTTGCCACTAAATGATATATTGCTCAAACATGCCATGGGCATATGTGGAATTACACCCCAAAATACATTCTGCTGCTTCTCCTGAGTACAGGGATACCACATGTGTGAGACATTTTGGGAGCCTAGCCGCGTACGGGACCCCAAAAACCAATCACCACCTTCAGGCTTTCTAAGGGTGTAAGTTTTGATTTCACTCCTCACTGCCTATCACAGTTTCGGAGGCCATGGAATGCCCAGATGGCACAAACCCCCCCAAATGACCCCATTTTGGAAAGTAGACACCCCAACCTATTTGCTGAGAGGTATGGTGAGTATTTTGCAGTTCTTGCTTTTTGTCACAAAGATTTAAAAATTGAAAAAAAAATAAAAAAAAAATAATAATAATACCTTTCTTCATTTTCAAAAATAAATGAGCGCTGTAAAATACTCGCCATGCCTCTCAGCAAATAGCTTGGGGTGTCTACTTTCCAAAATGGGGTCATTTGGGGGGGTTTAGTGCCATCTGGGAATTCCATGGCCTCCGAAACTGTGATAGGCAGTGAGGGGTAAAATCAAAGATTTGCGCCCTTAGAAATCCTGAAAGCGGTGCTTGGTTTTTGGGGTCCTGTAAGCGGCTAGGCTCCCAACAAGTCCCACACATGTGGTATCCCCGTACTCAGGAGAAGCAGTAGAATGTATTTTGGGGTGTAATTCCACATATGCCCATGGCATGTGTGAGCAATATATCATTTAGTGGCAACTTTGTGCAAAAAAAAAAAAAAAAGTTTGTCATATTCCAGCAACTGGTGGCAAAATATAAAATATTCCATGTACTCAACATACCTCTCAGAAAATAGCTTGGGGTGTCTAGTTTCCAAAATAGGGTCATTTGGGGGGGTTTTGTGCCACCTTGGCAATTTATGGCCTTCAAAACGGTAATAGGTAGTGATAGGTAGTGAGGAGTGAAATCAAAAATGTATGCCCTTAGAAATCCTGAAGGCAGTGATTGGTTTTCGGGGCCCCGTATGCGGCTAGGCTCCCAAAAAGTCCAACATATGTGGTATTCCCGTACTCAGGAGAAGCAGCAGAATGTATTTTGGGGTGCAATTCCACATGTAACCATGGCATGTGTGAGCAATATATCATTTAGTGACAACTTTGTGCAAAAAAAAAAAAAAAAAAACATATTCCCGCAATTTATGGCAAAATATAGAATATTCCATGGACTCAAAATGCCTCTCAGCAAATAGCCTGGGGTGTCTACTTTCCAAAATTGGGTCATTTGGGGGGGGGGTTGTGCTATTTGGGCATTTTATGGCCTTCAAAACTGTCATAGGTAGTGAGAAGTGAAATCAAAAATTTGCGCCCTTAGAAATGCTGAAGGCGGTACTTGGTTTTTGGGGCCCCGTACGCGGCTAGGCTCCCAAAAAGTCCCACACATGTGGTATCCCCGTACTCAGGAGAAGCAGCAGAATGTATTTTGGGGTGCAATTCCACATATAACCATGGCATGTGTGAGCAATTTATCATTTAGTGACAACTTTTTGTATTTTTTTTTTTTTTTGGACATTATTCAATCACTTGGTACAAAAAAAAAAATATTCAGTGGGCTCAACATGCCCCTTAGCAATTTCCTTTGGGTGTCTACTTTCCAAAATGGGGTCATTTGGGGGGGTTTTGTACTGCCCTGCCATTTTGGCACCTCAAGAAATTAGATTAGTCATAAAATAAAAGCTGTGTAAATTCCAGAAAATGTACCCTAGTTTGTAGACGCTATAACTTTTGCGAAAACCAATAAA
Source organism: Rana kukunoris (assembly GCA_029574335.1). NCBI lineage: Eukaryota > Metazoa > Chordata > Amphibia > Anura > Ranidae > Rana > Rana kukunoris. The sequence continues at coordinate 40,732 of JAJQKJ010001637.1, forward strand.
TATACGCTTATTGCGATTTTTTTACTAAAGACATGTGGCTGAATACATTTTGGCCTGAATGTTTGACTAAAATTTAGTTTATTCGATATTTTTTACTTTTTGTTATAAGAAAAATATTTTTTTTTCAAAATTTACGGTCTTTTTCCGTTTATATCGCAAAAAATAAAAATCGCAGAGGCAATCAAATACCATCAAAAGAAAGCTCTATTTGTGGGAAGAAAAGGACGCAAGTTTCGTTTCGGTGCAACATTGCATGACCGTGCAATTACCAGTTAAAGCAGCACAGTTCCAAATTGTAAAAACACCTCTGGTCTTTAGGCTGACAAATGGTCCGGGGGGAAAGTGGTTAAACACACCAAGGCATCATGATAAGCAGGCAGCTCCTCCTTACACATCCTCTGCTGGGATGTCCCCACACATTTTGTCTATGTGCCATGACCTAACATAATTAAACACAATGACAGGAGGGGTGGATGCTGGAGAAGGGATGCAACGTATATGGAGATATAATTATATTATCCCAATGCCATTTTGTCCCAAAGTCTCTAGTTCTCTGCTGGGCCATAGTCTTTGGGTAGGAGGCCAGGCCGCAGCCCCCTCCAAAACACACAGTGACAGTGGGTTCTGTCACAAGCCCTAAAAATGTATGCCCCTCAAATCTCAGATCAGCCCCAATACACAAATGTACTTCAGAGCCCAGATTAGCAACAATGCATGCAATAAGGGGGAACCTGGTCAGATGGGGAGCCCTGAGGAAAAGAGAGAGAGAGAGAGAGAGAGAGAGAGAGAAAGAGAGAGAGAAAGAGATAACAACACTATCAAATAAAATAGCCCACTTAAAAATGCAACATAAGAAAAACCTTTCAGCCCAGGTTGAGGAGGAACTTCTAGCCAGCAGAAAGACCCTGACACAAATCCTCAATATACAGACACAAAAATCCCTTCTATTTAAAAAAAACATTGTAACGGTCACCACCGCTTACGACCTTCCATCCATCCACGACAAGCTTATCTGACACACTGTGACAATCTTGCATACACGATCCATATCCATTCCCATAAAGAAGACGAGACTTAAGCTCTGCACTTGCTTTCAAAGATATGACAATTTATTGGTATTTTCTCAGCTTCTTATACAGTCTCAAACACAATGCAGTTAATCACAGGACAATGTAGTCTCCACCCCCCTTCACACCATGGGGGGCTTCAATCACACTCTAAAAGGCATTCAGGTAAGCTAACTATGTAGACTCGTAGGCACCGTATCTTCAACAGCGTTCAACCAACCTTGAACAATACACAGACATCTAGTTGAATAAGTTATCCAGACAGCTTTATCACACAATGGCAGAGTCTTGTGAGAGTGGGTGCAATCAACACCTTCAACGGAATGTCTTTACAGTGAATAGCCAACACCTTAAAATATTTCAATAGCATATTATAGGATTGGATTGGATTGGATTGGATTAAATACTTATAGAGCGCCAAATGCAAGTTGTGATACTCGCGTCTAAGCGCTTACCAACAAGCTAGGGGTATCCAGTTCTCAGGAGCAAAAAGAAGAGACTAGGACATCTAAGTAAAAGAGGGGAACAGACAAAAAAAATATATATATAAAAAGAAGGGGGGGGTGTCAGGGCACAGCAAGCCTATCCCTACTCCCTGACAATGGACCGCAACATAGGATTAAGGCAGCGTCCTGCTAAGGGCTTGGAAGGGCAGGTCTCTATCTATAGGCTTGTGAAAAAATAAATGTTTTCAAGCCCTTACGGAAGGCCATCAAGGAGGTGGATGCTCGGAGCTGATGAGGGAGCTGGTTCCACAGAAAATTCCCTAGTGTTTGGAGCCGGCGGCCACCTTTTGAAGCTAATCGGCTAGATTTAATAATTGCTAACAGAGCGTCAGTCGAACGAAGCTCTCTGGGTGGACAGTAATGTTCTGTCATATTTGATAAATACATCGGACCTAGTTGCCAATAGGCCCAAAACACCAAACAGAGTGCCTTGAACTCAACCCGTTTTACTATCGGGAGCCAGTGTAAGTTCTTTAGTACCGGGGAGATGTGATTCCGCCTTGGGCAGTTTGTAACTAATCTTGCAGCATGGTTCTGTGTAATCTGCAATCGTTTTATCCACTTCTGTGGGAGCCCTAGGAAGAAAATGTTAGAACAATCCAACCTAGAGTGGATAAGTCCATGAACTAAGATCATACGGTTGTGCTGAGTGAAAAGATTCTTAATTTTCCGTAATAATTGCAGATGGTAGTTGGCGGATTTTATGCAATATTTTGCGTGAGGTATGAAACTTAGTTCAGCATCAAAAATTATACCCAGATTTTTAACCTGCTTAGCTGGAATTGGGGCAGAACCAAACGAGGATGGCCAGGCAGGTAAAAAGATAGAGTTGGCCTGTGGGCCGATCAGCAATAGCTCAGTTTTGTCGGCGTTAAGGCCTAGCCTGTTTGTGTCCATCCATTGTTGGATGTTAGACAGTCCCTTATTCAGCTGCTCAGGCATATTAGGTCCACTTGCAAGGTCTGCCAAGATCTGTGAGTCATCCGCATAGATCTGGCAGCCTAGACCATAGCTGGTAATGAGGTCGGCAAGTGGGCGCATATAGCAGTTAAAGAATAGGGGAGAGAGGGCAGAGCCCTGAGGTACCCCGCAGGTCAATGACAGGGTGTTTGAGCGATACGACGCCATTTTTATGGAGTGCGTTCTTTCTGACAAAAAGGATCTAATCCAATTTAACACTGCATCCTCACAGCCAAATAAGGATTGCATTCTAAAGAGAAGGATAGAATGGTCAATGGTGTCAAACGCCGCAGAGAGGTCCAGCAGCAACAAGGCTGCGGACCCCCCCCCCCCCCCCGCGTCGCGGACACCCAGCAGACGTTCCCTCATATCTAGGGCAGACATCTCCGTACCGCAACCGGGTCGAAATCCCGACTGACAATCATGGAACAGACCATGTGACTCAAACCGCTCCTGCAGCTGGATAAACACAACCTGATCCAGGACCTTAGATAGATAGGGCAGTAGAGAAATGGGGCGGTAGTTGGTAAGTATCGTGGAGTCCAGGCACGCTTTTTTCAATAATGGGAGTATGATTGCTCTCTTGAATCTAGAAGGCACTATACCCAGGCGGAGGGACAAATTGATTACTCTGCAGATGTCGGTAATCAGAGTGTCTACATGCTTCTGAATGAACCAGGCAGGGCAGGGGTCATCAGGATAACTGGTTGGTTTCAGTTTTGAGATGATAGCTCTGATTTCCTCCTCTGACACTAGGCGAAAATTCTGTAGTTTTTCCGGGGTGGTTTTGGCTTTTGGTGTTGCACAGGGGGGTGCTAAGGAGGATCGAGCACGGATTTTCTCCACTTTTGAAATGAAAGACTGGTGGATATCATTACACAGTTGTGGGGATGCCATAATCTTGGAGTGGAGTCTTTTTGGCTCAAAAATCTCCTGGACTATGGCAAACAGTTCTCCCGTTTGATTAGGGGCAACGCTAATTTTGGTATTATAATGTTCTTTTTAGCGTTTTTACTGCCTTGGCATAACCTCTGCAATGTATGCGGTAGGCTTGTTTGTCCAGATTACATTGAGATTTTAGCCATTTTCGCGTCTCTTTTTTTTAAGAGGGAGGAGACTAGATGAATACCACGGTTGGGATTTCTGTAATCTCGGTTGGTTGTTAGCCACCTGAAAGGGCGCCACTTCGTTCAGTGATTTTTTGAGCCTAGATTCAAAATCATCCAAGGCACTCTCTAATTGGAGAGCACCTTCTTCGAGATCGTTACCAACAAGCTTATTCTCGTCAATCTCGTTGTCGGTTTTAATATAGCAGTTCTTGAATTCAACACAGTTCACAGGCTTAAGTTTTCGAAATGGGATTGACTTACGCATGTTATTGCCCGCCTGTATTCTTTTGAGAGCAAAGTCCGGAAGAACATACAAAGTCAAAAAATGATCTGACCACACAATTTTTTGTATCGTCACTTTTGAAATGGAAAGACCGTATAGGAAAAGGGCATCTAAAGTGTGGCCCTTAAGATGAGTGGGTTCCTTGATATGCTGGGTGAAATGTAAAGCCTGCATGTCATCCAGGAGATCTTGAGCGTCCTGGTTCCGTACATCGTCTAGCCATAGGTTTAGGTCACCCTGAATCACTACATGATTGGAAATCAATGAAAGTTGCATAGAGAAATCGGCAAAATCAGAGAGAAATTGGTCCAGGGGGCCAGGAGGCCTATAGATGATTGCGAATGTAAATGTTGCGTTTTTATTCACTAAGCATTTCACTGCTAAGTGTTCAAAGGTATTATAGGGAGAAGAGGAGATTTCTTGGCAAATCAAATTAGTGTCATGAATAATGCATATGCCTCCACCTTTTTTAGTTTGTCTATTCTTGGTCATGATGCTATAGTTGCTAGGTAGTAATTCGTCATAGATTGATTTGGAGCTGTCCTGGAACCAGGTTTCTGTAACTCCCATTATATGAGTGCCAGAAATTAGCAGCACATTGTGAATTTCATCGCAGTGCTTTACTGCGGATCGGGCATTTACATATAGGGCCTGAATAGACTCCATTGAGCAGGGCTTAGCCAGTTTTTTCTGTCTTTCCTGATGTAAATGTAGCCGGTCAGTGATGCTAGGGACCGGAGCAATTTTTGCAGTATGGGATAAGCAAAGCGCATTGATATCTATTAAGGGAGGGATTCGAGATTGTTCCCAGGAAAGAAGCTCTGCACGTGAGTAACACAATCGTGTACCCCTACCTGTTGATGGAAGATCTGCACGTGTCATATTGGAGTTGGTGTTATTAATATTAAAGAGAGAAAAGAGAAAACGGCAAAAGCCCCCGTGGCCCCCGCCGACACCCGCGGACGCCCGCAGACGCCGCACCCTTATGTCGCACCCTTCGGTCGTGACCAAGGTGCGCGCCCGCAGGCGCGCCCACTCCCGCGCCCACTGCGCGAGCACTGCGCTCTGCCCAGATAAGTCCTGGCTGGATAGAGGCCACGCCCCTTTGCTCTCTCACAGCAGGGTCACATGACCTAAGCCCTGCCTCCAAGATGGCAGCTAGAGGAGGAAGCTCGGCTGATGTACAGCGCCGATTTCAGGTACAAAGGTATGACTCACTGGCTGGTTCACCTGGTCATGTCATCATGAACTCCTTGTGATATCTCAGTCCTAAAATGAAGTATTAATAATGTCCCATCTGTAATATATGAATTATGATTCTTTGTCACCCTATGTACAAAAGTGACTCCTGTTACAAACATATTTTATGAACACGAGGATAAAAGTGTCAGGTACCTAGCCAGGGCTCTGAAAGACGCTTCTTCTGCCAACCTTGTCCATGCCATTAAAAACAAACAAGGAACTCTTGAACATGATTCTGAACGCATCGCAAAACTTTTCCATGAATTCTACTCAAAACTATACAATCCCCCCCCCCCCCAACACAAACCAGCACATGTCACAAACTCAAGGGCAGAGTGTATTGAAGACTTTCTGAGAGATAGTGAGCATCCAACGGATGACGCTAGACTTCTGGGGTACCCCATAACACACATTGAATTACAAGAGGCTGTGAACTCTCTGAAGACCAGTAAAAGCCCAGGTCCGGACGGGTTCATGGCACAATACTATAAAATATGTCTACAAATAATTTCGACCCCCTTGATCAAGGCCCTGAATTATCTGGCCAAAAATAAACATAATTCTAGCTCACTACTTACAGCACACATTGCTGTAATCCCCAAACCAGAAAAATATCACACTGAATGCGCTAATTTCAGGCCCATTTCACTATTGAACGTCGACATTAAACTCCTGGCAAAGATTCTCGCAAACAGGTTGTTACCGCTCCTACCACAAGTAATCGGCCCCCGAACAGGTGGGTTTTATGCCAGGGAGGGAAGCTAGAGACAACATCTCTAAAGCTCTAAGCTTAATTCAATATGCCAGGCACACGGGAATCAAAGGCCTTCTCCTTTCTACAGACGCAGAGAAAGACTTTGACAGGGTCTCTTGGGACTACATGAGGGCCACATGCCAGCACAGGTCTGGGGGGAAACATGCTTAGCTGGATAATAATATCTGGTAGCTTCCGCTCTACTATGTAACAATGATGTGTCAATAAACAAAGGGTGAGTGCAGCAAACCTAATAGTGTTTACTATACACAGGTGAGATAAATGATAAAAAGGAGGAATGCGCAAACACTAACACTACCAAACAAAAAATAATAAGTGAAATAAAAATATAAAATATAAAATGTAATGTATACACAATATATAGTATAATACAAAATATATAATGTGGATAGGTGATCCAAAAAACGTCCCGTATGAAACAGTGCAGTAATAGGCTGCCAAACTCAAAATAAAATGCAGACTGAAAATGTATGGGCTAAATGTCCACTAGGAGGGTGGGAAGGAATGATGAGTGTAGTATCCGTCAAAGGGCTCTCAGAACTCTCACCCATAAAATGAAAGACGCCTAAAAAAGGAATCCTGTCCTGTCATCCACCTCCTGGATCGCCATAAGTCTTCTCTCCTGCCTCACTTCTATGTAGTATGTAGTAAACAAACAGCGGCGTGTCAACGCCTGCCTACGTCACTCCAGGTGTATACCATCCACTGTCTACGTCACTCCAGGTGTACGCCGTCCAGGGAGTGGACGGCGTATACCTGGAGTGACGTAGGCAGGCGTTGACACGCCGCTGTTTGTTTATCTTACTGCTTGTACTTTTGTTTTAAATGTGAGCGCAGGTTTTTCCTTTTGTTCAATAAACCTTCCCTGTGCTTTGACTACTACACTATTAGGTCTCTCTGTTTATCTCTCCCTCCCCTCCGAGGCATCTGGCTTCACAGGTTACAGGTCCTTAGCAGTTACTATACTAGTGGAGAGGCAGGAGATACTTCATAGGAGATACTACATAGAAGTGAGGCAGGAGAGAAGACTTATGGCGATCGAGGAGGCGGATGATAGGACAGGATTCCTTTTTCAGGCATCTTTCATTCTATATTGAGGTGAGAGTTCTGAGAGCCCTTTGACGGATACCACACTCATCATTCCTTCCCACCCTCCTAGTGGACATTTAGCCCATACATTTTCAGTCTGCATTTTATTTTGAGTTTGGCAGCCTATTACTGCACTGTTTCATACGGGACCTTTTTTGGATCACCTATCCACATTATATACCTGTATTTTGTATTATACTATAAATTGTGTATACATTACATTTTATATTTTATATCTTTATTTCACTTATTATTTTTTGTTTGGTAGTGTTATGCTGCGTACACATGATCACTTTTTGTTTTTAAAAAAACGACGTTTTCAAAAACGGCATTTAAAATGATCGTGTGTGGGCAAAAAGTCGTTTTATATCTTCAAAAAAACGACCAAAAAAAAATTCGAACATGCTTGAATTTTTTGTGTCGTTTTTCAAAACTTTGTTTTTTGTGTCATAAAAAGTGATCGTGTGTGGGCAAAACGATGTTGAAAACAACGTTTTTAAACCCGCGCATGCTCAGAAGCAAGTAGGGTTGTCCCGATACCGATACTAGTATCGGTATCGGGACCGATTCCAAGTATTTGCGGGAGTACTTGTACTCCCGCAAATACCCCCCATACCAAAATAGAATACTCCCCCCCCTCATATTGCAGCGATGGCCGGTCCCTGATACCTTTAGATATGATAATGCCGCCGCTGCTGCATACCGCCATTAATCCCCTGCAATATCGCGTAGCGCACATTACAAGCTTTCATTCTGAATACTTGTAAATGCCCGCGCCACTATGTACAGACACTCCCCTTCTCCGGATTGGTGGGATCCCTCCAATACAGAGCAAGGGGGAGTGTCTATACGCGGATTTGTGCATAGACACTCACCCTTGCTCAGGATTGGAGGGATCCCTCCAATCCGGAGAAGGGGAGTGTCTACACATGGAAGCGCGGGCATTTACAAGTATTCAGAATGAAAGCTTGTAATGTGCGCTACGCGATATTGCAGGGGATTAACGGCGGTATGCGGCAGCGGCGGCATCATCATATCTAAAGGTATGAGGGACAGGCCATCGCTGCAATGTGGGGGACATACATGGCTGCAATGTGGGGGACATACATGGCTGCTGCAATGTGACATACATGGCTGCAATCTGGGGGACATACATGGCTGCAATGTGGGGGACATACGAGGCTGCAATGTGGGGGACATACATGGCTGCTGCAATGTGGGGGGACATACATGGCTGCTGCAATGTGGGGGACATACATGGCTGCTGCAATGTGGGGGACATACATGGCTGCTGCAATGTGGGGGACATACATGGCTGCTGCAATGTGGGGGACATACATGGCTGCTGCAATGTGGGGGGACATACATGGCTGCTGCAATGTGGGGGGACATACATGGCTGCTGCAATGTGGGGGGGACATACATGGCTGCTGCAATGTGGAGGGGACATACATGGCTTCTGCAATGTGGGGGGGACATACATGGCTGCTGCAATGTGGGGGGACATACATGGCTGCTGCAATGTGAGTATGACATACATGGCTGCTGCAATGTGGGGGGACATACATGGCTGCTGCAATGTGGGGGGACAGACATGGCTGCTGCAATGTGGGGGGACAGACATGGCTGCTGCAATGTGGGGGGACATGGCTGCATTTGGGGACACATTTTAAAAAAGTATCGGTATTCGGTATCGGCGACTACTTGAAAAAAAGTATCGGTACTTGTACTCGGTCCTAAAAAGTGGTATCGGGACAACCCTAGAAGCAAGTGATGGGACAGAGCTTCAATGGAACAGAGTGCCGTCGAACGTGGTGTACGTCACCACGCTTTGCTAGAGCATTTTGGAAAAACAATGGTGTGTATGCAACGTCGTTTTGGAAAATGAAGTTTGAAAAACGTCGTTTTGTTTCGTCACATAAAACTTTGTTTTTTTTCATCACAAAAAGTGATCGTGTGTACGCGGCATTAGTGTTTGCTCATTCCTCCTTTTTATCATGCTTAGCTGGATAGATGCCTTATACACCAATCCACAGGCCCTGATCAAAATTAATAATACCTTTTCAGACCCCATAAAAATCACCAATGGCATGCGACAGGGCTGCCCTTTGTCCCCCCTTTTATTTATCCTATCCCTTGAGCCACTAATAAGAACTATCAACCGCTCTAGTGGCGTAGGAGGCTTCACGGTTCATAACAGAGAATTCAAAATAGCCGCCTACGCGGATGACCTTCTGTTCTTTATCTCCAGACCACATATATCCAGTAACCATAACTTTAATGGGAACAAAAACTTGGGAATACGATTGACCCCAACAATAGACGGACTATACTCAGCGAATTATATTCCTTTACTACAATCTATCACCAAAGACTTACATAGATGATCACCAAAGCTTTTTACTTGGTTTGGCAGGGCCTCCATACTTAAAATGACGATCCTCCCAAGGTTGCTTTGTTATTTTAATGCCATTCCAATCAAACTGCATTCAACTTTCTTTTGCCAAACTTTGCACCGCACAACTGAAATTTTTATGGGCAGGCAAAAAATCCAGACTCAGTTTCTCTCAACTCACACTCCCGAAATGTAAAGGGGGAATGGGCCTCCCAGACTTCAAAAAGTATTATATAGCTGCCCATGTCACCAGACTTATAGACGGGCATTGCCACAGATCAACTAAAGATGGGGTTTGCCTAGAGAGAACACATCACACGAAATCACTGACTTACTATCCATGGTCAACTGATTCAAGACAGACGAACAAAATCACTCATGCTTTGATAGCGACAAAACTAGCAGTATGGCACAGCGCAGCTTTGTCCTACAATTTAGCACACATACCCGGCCCATTAACCCCAATAACTGACTATCCAGATTTTCCACCAGGCCTAGACGTCAGGATCCCAGAAACCTCAGCATGCAGGGGGAAACTCTTGGCCTCTCACTGTCTCATGGGTAACAAACTCAAAACCCTTAACATGCTGAAATCAGAGTTCGGGGATACCTTCCCGGGATTCTGGTTTTACTTACAAACACAGAGCTTCTTGATCAACAGTAGGCACAAGACTGAGTATCATAAGATCCCCACACAGTTGGAACAACTCTGCCTCTCAGGTACCCGAATCCCGAAAGCAACTTCTTTGGCCTATTCTTGGCTGAGCCAACAACAGACTTATTCTCTTAACAAGCACATGAATCAATGGGAGAAGGACTTAAAGTGGATGTAAACCCATTTTTTTTTATGTCACAATGTAGAGTATAAGATTTCCTATCATCTGTGCCCAGTCTTGCCACACAGAGTTAATCCAGATCTGAGAAATCCTCTTTTAATGTTCAGTGAAAATTAACAGAATTCCAGATAAAAACCAGCCTAAATAAAAAGTCAGTTTCTGTCTTCTTGCTTTGAGTGACAGGTTATTTACATATCTAGCTTGTACATGTTTATCATATGTTATAAAAAAAACATGGACAAGCGTTTTTAAGCTGTAAAAAAGGCTAAAAACGTGGCTGTAAAAACGTCCATGGAAATGAAGCCTTACAGTATAAAAAGTGAGAAATCCACCCCTCCCCCACATAACACATCCTGGTAATATACAATGAACTTTGGATCACCTCATGTTATGATAAACATAACATAACATATGATAAACATGTCCAAGCTAGATATGTAAATAACCTGTCACTCAAAGCAAGAACAGAGAAACAGACTTTATAATTTGACAAATTTTTATCTGGAATTCTGTTCATTTTCACTGAACACTGGATTAACTCTGTGTGGCAAGACTGGGCACAGATGATAGGAAATCTTATACTCTACATTGTGACATAAAAAAAACAACAACATTTTTTTGGGGGGTTTACATCCAATTTAAGCATCAAACTCAGTGATGATCAGTGGGGGAAAGCATGCTTGTTTGCACACAAATGCTCCTTGAGCTCCAGGTTTCAAGAAATCTCATATAAGATCATCACCCCTTCAAAAATTAAGATATGGTCACCGACAGCATCAGATAGGCGCTGGCGTTGCAAAAGAGAAGCTAGAGCCTACCTATACAGGTAGTGCAGAATTATTAGGCAAGTTGTATTTTTGAGGATTTATTTTATTATTGAACAACAACCATGTTCTCAATGAACCCAAAAAACTCATTAATATCAAAGCTGAATATTTTTGGAAGTAGTTTTTAGTTTGTTTTTAGTTTTAGCTATTTTAGGGGAATATCTGTGTGTGCAGGTGACTACTATTACTGTGCATAATTATTAGGCTACTTAACAAAAAAAATATATATATACCCATTTCAATTATTTATTTTTACCAGTGAAACCAATATAACATCTCAACATTCACAAATATACATTTCTGACATTCAAAAACAAAACAAAAACAAATCAGTGACCAATATAGCCACCTTTCTTTGCAAGGACACTCAAAAGCCTGCCATCCATGGATTCTGTCAGTGTTTTGATCTGTTCACTATCAACATTGCGTGCAGCAGCAACCACAGCCTCCCAGACACTGTTCAGAGAGGTGTACTCTTTTCCCTCCTTGTAAATCTCACATTTGATGATGGACCACAGGTTCTCAATGGGGTTCAGATCAGGTGAACAAGGAGGCCATGTCATTAGTTTTTCTTCTTTTATACCCTTTCTTGCCAGCCACGCTGTGGAGTACTTGGACGCGTGTGATGGAGCATTGTCCTGCATGAAAATCATGTTTTTCTTGAAGGATGCAGACTTCTTCCTGTACCACTGCTTGAAGAAGGTGTCTTCCAGAAACTGGCAGTAGGACTGGGAGTTGAGCTTGAATCCATCCTCAACCCGAAAAGGCCCCACAAGCTTATCTTTGATGATACTAGCCCAAACCAGTACTCCACCTCCACCTTGCTGGCGTCTGAGTCGGACTGGAGCTCTCTGCCCTTTACCAATCCAGCCACGGGCCCATCCATCTGGCCCATCAAGACTCACTCTCATTTCATCAGTCCATAAATCCTTAGAAAAATCAGTCTTGAGATATTTCTTGGCCCAGTCTTGACGTTTCAGCTTGTGTGTCTTGTTCAGTGGTGGTCGTCTTTCAGCCTTTCTTACCTTGGCCATGTCTCTGAGTATTGCACACCTTGTGCTTTTGGGCACTCCAGTGATGTTGCAGCTCTGAAATATGGCCAAACTGGTGGCAAGTGGCATCTTGGCAGCTGCACGCTTGACTTTTCTCAGTTCATGGCCAGTTATTTTGCGCCTTGGTTTTTCCACACGCTTCTTGCGACCCTGTTGACTATTTTGACTAAAACGCTTGATTGTTCGATGATCACGCTTCAGAAGCTTTGCAATTTTAAGAGTGCTGCATCCCTCTGCAAGATATCTCACTATTTTTGACTTTTCTGAGCCTGTCAAGTCTAATAATTATGCACACCTGATATAGGGTGTTGATGTCATTAGACCACACACCTTCTCATTACAGAGATGTACATCATCTAATATGCTTAATTGGTAGTAGGCTTTAGAGCCTATACAGCTTGGAGTAAGACAACATGCATAAAGAGGATGATGTGGTCAAAATACTCATTTGCCTAATAATTCTGCACTCCCTGTATATCTCCCTGTATATCTGGTATATCTGGTGGTCCTGTCCCATGATCAGGGCCGTCTCTACCATAGGGCAAACAGGGGCAGCTGCCCAGGGCCCTGTCACTGTTGGGGGCCCAAAGCAACCCCCTTTGAAAAAAAGGGGTCCGGTGGTCCGGAGGTCCCTAGGGGCCCGGAGGCCCCCAGGGCCCAAGATGGCAACCCCCCCTTTTTTTATTTTTTTTTTAAATAAAAAAATATATTTATTTTATATATTTTTATTTTATTTTTTATTAAAGGGCCAATTTTTTAAATATATTTTTATTTTTTATTAAAGGGCCAATTTTTTTTAGGGGTCCCCAGGGACCCGCAGGCCCCCAGGACCCAAGATGGCAACCCCCCTTTTTTTATTTATTTTTAAATAAAAAAATATATATTTATTTTATATATTTTTATTTTTTATTAAACGGCCAATTTTTTAAAATATATTTTTATTTTTTATTAAAGGGCCATTTTTTTAGGGGTCCCCAGGGCCCCAGATGACAACCCCCTTTTTTTATTTATTTTTAAATAAAAATATATATTTATTTTATATATTTTTATTTTATTTTTTATTAAAGGGACAATTTTTTTTTTTAGAGGTCTGGAGGTCCCCCTGTTATTATTATTAAAGGACCCAGAGGTCCCCAGGGCCCTGGATGGCAACCCCCTTTTTTAAAAAATGGGCAAACACCCTTTTTTATTTTTTTTATAAATGTTTATTTTTTTATTTTTGTTTATATTTTTTTTTATTAAAGAGCCCAGAGGTTCCCAGGGCCCTGGATGGCAACCCCACTTTTTTTTTTTATAAGTGTTTATTTTTAATATATATTTTTTTATTTTATTTTTTATTAAAGGGTCCAGAGGTCCCGGATGGCAACCCCCCTTTTTTTGTAGTTTAGTTTTATAAAAAAAATTAAAATTATTAAAGGGCCCAGAGGTCCCCAGATGGCAATCCCCTTTTTTTAAAAAAAAATATATTTTTTATATATATTTTTTATTTCTTTTTTTCTTTTTATTAAAGGGCCCAGAGGTCCCCTGGGCCCCGGATGGCTACACCCCTTTTTTTATATATATTTTTGCGTCTCAATTTAAGGGGGCAGCACCCCCCCCCGTTCTCTGCTCCAGGGGGCCCATGCCTGAAGCTGTGTAAGGGGCCCCATAATTCCTGATGGCGGCCCTGCCGCCCGTTAAGCCCCTGTGCTGCCCACAAATCAGGCTGAAAATCATCAGCGGCACGCAGCCAGACAGTACTGCTTCCCTTCCCAGTGTTTTAAAATGTACAGAACCCCTGGCTTCCCTTTAGACGTGCACTTCTCCCTTCCTGCCACTGGGTGCTGCTTGTATATAAAAGTGAATTAGAATGTGATTTTATAACATCCTCAGTTTGCTCTTCCCGAGGCTGACTTCTTCATGTCCTGCTCCTCAATGTATGTCACTGTTTGCTAATCTATATTGTAAATAAAAGTTTTCTGTAGAGTGTGCCCAAAGTCTTTATAATATTTGATGATTCACTGCAGGTCTGGTCAGTGTTTTAAAAAGTTCCTGTATTTTACACATGGCATGGAATGGGGTCACAGCACCGTCTGTCCATTCTGCTTTAGCACCATGGGACCCCAGGCCATGCCATGTGTAAAATAGAGGAACTCCCCAAATCACAGACCAGACCTGCAGTCCAGGCTGAGTGAGGCCTCAGAGCACATGGCATTACTGTCTTTATTTAACTGCTTGATGGGCTTATTTTGGGCCTGACTGGTTCACATGTATGTGTTTTGGCGGCCCACATTTGTGCAGGCACAGCAGCCCATTCATTTGATGCCTCATGTAATAGGCTGAGCACACGGCACACCTATGCCCATCAAGCAATGAAATACAGCACTGTCTGTCCATTCTGCTGTGACTTATTTGCAGTTCCCACACTGTCAAACTCGCTGTATTTTTAGATGTTTAGGTCGCGCTTTTAAAAACACAGTGCGTTTGTGTGTGCAAGAACTGCAGGTAAGTAGCATGGTGCAAGAACTGCAGGTAAGTAGCATGGTGCAAGAACTGCAGGTAAGTAGCATGGTGCAAAAGCAGAATGGATTTCAAGGCAACTGATTTTTAAGATGCTGAATGCACCTTTTTTCTGCAGGAAACAAAGGCATGGCAGCCCATTCAAATCAATGCTGTGCCTGCACAAATGAGGGCCGCCAAAACACATACATGTGAACCAGCCAGGCCCAAAATAAGCTAAAGGGGGGGCCCAAAAAAAATGTTTGCCCAGGGCCCAAACCATATTAAAGACGGCCCTGCCCATGATAGCAGCCTTTTGGACCCAAATCACACACCACATTAAGCCCATCACAGACACGAGTATTCAACGTGATGCTGCCGCCTGCCTTCTACATGTTAACCAAATGCCCATTGGCAGATACAAAAAATCACTGACCAGACACGTACTGACAGCAGCCAAAACATTAATTCCTCTGTTCTGGAAATCCACTACATGCCCATCGGTTAAAGACTGGCTGCATAGAGTGCACTACATAAACAAAATGGATGAACTGGTGGCTATGAAGAGTGAAAACTCGACTCTCTTTCACAAAATATGGCAACCCTGGATACTGTTTAAATATTCTCATGACTATCAATTGTTAATGACCTGAAATCTATTGATTTAACCATACAACGTACTGACTGTATTTTTATTCTTCTTTATCTTTGTATTTTACCGTGCACTGATTACCCATGATTACCGCCCAAATGCCTACTATGATACATATTTGTCATGATACTGGAGCTAGATGTAATCTACTTCTCCCCTTACTTCTGTGCTCCCCCCCCCCCTTTTTTTTTGTCTTTCCCCCTTTTTCCCTTTACCTCATTTGTGAACGATTTCCATTTGTATATACTAAACATATATTGTGAGACCCCTCCCAGAATTGTTCTATGTTATAACATGTTTTTGTTGTTCTGTACTGGAATTCTGGAATTCAAGTTACAATACTCATTGTACATTGTATTATGCAACTTATGCGTTAATAAACTTTGATTGTGAAAAAGCAAGCCATTGTTGGGGGAGAATGTACTGTAATTAGGGGTGCGACATTCACTTAAAATGGGTGTGGTTCGACAAGAGGCATGATGCCATGCTTTAATTAGATATATATCAGAGAACTCTAGTTATCAGGGCTAAAAGATTAATTAAACAAGGCTTTACAAATCCCACACTACAAGGACTGCAGCTTTCAGGCCATGCCTGGTCCTGGTAAATTGAGCAAAATTCCAATAGCATAAAATCACTTAATTCTATTGTTTGTCTTGCTTGACCGTAAGATATATTGTGAATATAATATAATGATCTGCCATCTTCATGCACCATCTCCATGTCAAATATTTTAACAGAAGAAGTTCAGCTTTTGGTAATATGAATACAAATATAGTACATGTGTGAAAACAGATATATTTACCAACTACGAATACAGCTCAGGCTGCAGGCCTTCTCTCCACGCAACATTGTCTTGGAATGCTAGCAAGGAACAATGCAGGATAGACATACTACATACAGTATGAGAAGCCAATGCAAGATCATTTCTTTGTGCTCACTCTAGGAAATAACTGGAGGATAAAAGTTCTACTTGTTTATGGTATAGGTCAGCAATCTGCTTTCTGCTACAATTTTGTTAGCAGGAAGATAGGAGGCTGGAATGGATGGCTAGAGACTCTCAGCAAACCCTGCTTGCATTGATCAGATCCCGGCATCAGGTGCTAGAACAAGCATTCCAGCACCCAGCACCAACACATGGATCGTTTAAATCCCTGGAAAGTCCTACAAAATTTGGAAGGGTTACAGCACCAAGCACCAAAACTTGGATCGTTCAAATCCCTGCAAAGTCCTACAAAATTTGGAAGGGTTACACAGCACCCAGCACCAAAACATGGATCGTTCAAATCCCTGGAAAGTCCTACAAAATTTGGAAGGGTTTACAGCACCTAGCACCAAAACATGGATCGTTCAAATCCCTGGAAAGTCCTACAAAATTTGGAAGGGTTTATAGCACCTAGCACCAAAACATGGATCGTTCAAATCCCTGGAAAGACCTACAAAATTTGGAAGGGTTACAGCACCCAGCACCAAAACATGGATCGTTCAAATCCCCAGAAAGTCCTACAAAATTTGGAAGGGTTACAGCACCCAGCACCAAAACATGGATCGTTCAAATCCCCAGAAAGTCCTACAAAATTTGAAAGGGTTTCAGCACCCAGCACCAAAACATGGATTATTCAAATCCCTGGAAAGTCCGACAAAATTTGGAAGGGTTACAGGTATGCAATTTTAAAGTAGTTTAAAAAATGCAGGAGGGCCTTGTAATAGGAGAGTGACGAAATGACCCATACATTACTCGCAGGGATCTCCAAACCATCTGTTGCGGAACTATGCGTCCCATGAGGCATTGTAAAACTCTGACATTCAAAGCTGTGACTAGGCATGATGGTAATTGTAGTTCCTGAACAACTGGGGGGGGGGCATAGTTTGAAGACCCCTTACATTATCAGTTTAAAGCCCACAAACATTAAAAAAAAATCCTAATTACTTTTTAATGAATTAGGGTGCTGACTGGCTGGCTGGTGGGTGGGTATGCTTCCTTGGTACAGCACGGCAACATTCTCAGCTATGAAGTAGAAAACCCAGTGTTCTGTAAGGAATGAAATGTTTTGGAACCAAATTGGTTTCTATCTTTGCGTTCACTTGCATTATAAATGTTCTTAAAAGTTCACGTCAACACATAACATTTTTAAAGGAAACCAAATTGTACTTCTTGAGCTGGAGCAGTGGCTTTTGGAATAAATGACTGCCATGGTAACAATTCAAAACCTTTATTTTTACAAAGAGCCCATTAAGATTTACCATCCATAACTCGGTGGCAGTGACATCTGTTTATGCAGGAGGAGGCTCGTTTAGCTCATAACTTTATTTTGCTGGATTACATTTAGAGGACCAGATGCTGTTTACAATAATAGAATAAATGCATTAGAGTTACCTTGAGTGTCTGCATAACAGTTACGTGCACTACTTATTAGGATATGAATCTGTAAGGGCAGGATCAGGGCTATCTCAGTGTAGTGCAGCAACACCCCCAGTAACTGGCGGCTTTTACCCACGACAGAGTGGTGGGTAGTCCATACTTTGTAATTAACAGTCTTGGGACCTGTCAATCATAGCCAATTTGATCTAAGAGGTTAGTTAAGGTGTCAAAACTTCTTACATGATCAGTATGTACCTGCAACAATACTGTATAGTAATTAATTCTGAAACAAAATGTGTTATCACTAGTTACAGAAAGGGTGGGGGAATACCAATGAGCTAGCTACCTTATGTATGAGGGAGCTAGGATAGGGTGACCAGACATCCCCAGTTTCAGGGGACAGTCCCCAGATTGAGGACACTGTCCCCGGACTAAGTCTGTCCCCGATTTTGTCCCCTGATTGGATATGAACAAGGGCTGTGGCAATTTCAAAGACAGTCAGTGCAGAATAAAAAAAAAATCTAAATTACACACACACACACACGTTAAGCTGTTCCTACTAGGGGGGTGTAAATTTTTCATTATCTGTGCCCCTTTCTGATGATCATGTGCTGGTCGGAGCGGAGGGAATATTTCTTCAGTTTCGGGTGCCCATTCAGCTCCGCCCGCATGTTCTTCTGCCTTGGCTTAAGTCCTGGCTAGCCGCCTGCCTGCTTATCTCCTTGCCTTCCCTGGTGGAGTGATCTTCCTCCACTCCCCGCCCAGAGAGTGAGACTTGACAGGCTGTGAGGCGATGGCAGCGGCGAAGGGCAGAACATTTCTGATTACCACTATTACTAGTAAAAAAAATAATAATATGTCCCCGGATTTCATTTTAAAAATCTGTTCACCTTAAGCTAATGCCACATACACACGATCACTTTTTGTGATGAAAAAAAAACGACGTTTCAAGTGATGAAACAAAACAAAGTTTTTCAAACTTCATTTTCCAAAACCACGTTGCATACACACCATCGTTTTTCCAAAATGCTCTACCAAAGCGTGGTGACGTACACCACGTTCAACGGCACTCTGTTCCATTGAAGCTCTGTCTCATAACTTGCCTCTGAGCATGCGTGGCTTTAAAAACATTGTTTTCAACATCGTTTTGCCCACACACCATCACTTTTTATGACACAAAAAACGAAGTTTTGAAAAACGACACCAAAAATTCAAGCATGTTCGAATTTTTTTTTTTGGTCGTTTTTTTTTAAGACATAAAACGACGTTTTGCCCACACACAGTGATTTTAAATGACGTTTTTGAAAACGTCTTTTTTTTTCATCACAAAAAATGATCGTGTGTACGCGGCATAAGAGTTTTGCATTCTCTCAATGAGAAATGGCCACACTGGGCCAGATTCAGGTAGAGTTAGGCTGGAGTATCAGTGATACTCCAGCCTAACTGTCACTTTGAGCCGGCGTTTTTGTTTTCTGTAACCAGAAAACAAGAAACGCCGGGTTGGAGTTCCGATACGTGCGGCGTAATTGAATTTCGCCGTCGCATCGCAACTGCAATTTAAAAAATGGCGCTGGGGGCGTTCCCGCTGATTAACGTCGAAAATATGTTAATCAGCGGGAATCGGCAATTCACGATCGTATTCGGGCCCGACGCAGTGACTTTCCGACGTTTCCGCAAGCGATACGCGGCGTAAAGATAAAGCAGCCCCCTAGTGGAGTATCCTATGTTAAGTATAGCCGTCGTCATCGCGTCAAAAAAAAAAAAATGTGCGTCGCTTGCGTAAAACGTCCATGAATGGGGATTTGACGTCTTTGACGTTCACTGACAGAATTTGGAGCTTGCGCACTGGGATGCATTGACAGTCGACGCATGCGCAGTACGTTCGCCGCGGGATCGCGCCTAGTTTAAATAATACACGCCCCGTACCCGCCCAATTTGAAATACTCCAGCTCATTTTCGCTACGCTGCCGCAACTTTAGGAGCAAGTGCTTCATGAATAACAGCACTTGCTCCTAAAGTTTCGGCAGAGTAACGTAAATGAGAAACGTTACTCCAGATTAAAGATGCTTCAATCTAGCTGAATCTGGCCCACTGTTTTTATCTAACAAGGCAGAAGGTCTGGCATAACTGTTTTTACAAATTAGATATGAGAGAATAGCACCTTAACCACAAGTTAAATACAGAGGGCAAAGATGCCAAATGTAAAGAGGTATGCCAGGCTTATTACAGCCTTGTCCAAACATTTAGTAAATAACAATATTACAGAGCAATATGGGTGGAGTGTTGAAGAAATGCATTTAAACTGCACTATGGGAGGCATAATCTCTGTATCTACAGTATAACTGCATTATAAGAGAAATATAAACAAGACTTTAATAATACCTCCACCAGTGAAAACAACCAACAGTTAAAATTCTCTATATTATTTCAATACAGAATGCCATATTTAAAAAAAGCCCTAAGGGCAGTAACAGCAAACATTAAAATACAAAACACAAGATGAGTCTCGGTTGAAGATACAATAAGGTCAATAATCCTGACAAATTCTGAATACAAGGTCAATGTATGGGTCTATGCATTTCGCACAATAATCCACGCTTCCTAATGACCTTTAAGAACCTCAAGTATATCCGGTTTATTTAGTAATATGCACTATACTGTAAAAAAAAAAAATATATATATATATATATAAAAAAAATCAAATGTATATACAACACATATATAATGAATATTTACACAGCATAATATACAGTAGCTTACAAAAATGAGTACACCCCTCACATTTTTGTAAATATCTTATTATATCTTTTCATGTGACAACACTAAAACCCCTTTCACAGGCGCTATAACGCTAAAAATTGTGCCTGCAAAGCACCCTGAAAAAGCCCCCCTTTTCACTCCAGTGTGAAAGCCCAAGCAGGATGCTAAAAAAAAGTCCTGCTAGACGCATCTTTGAGGCGCTGTAGGAGCGGTAAATACACCGCTCCTAAAGCACCCTTGCCCATTGAAATCAATGGGCAGCACTGTCAAACCACCACTAAAGCAAATGCAGCGGCGCTTTGTGGGCGGTTTTAACCTTTTTTCAGCCGCTAGCGGGGGTTAAAAGCACCCCACTAGCAGCCGAAGAGCGGCATAAGAGTTTTGCATTCTCTCAATGAGAAATGGCCACACTGGGCCAGATTCAGGTAGAGTTAGGCTGGAGTATCAGTGATACTCCAGCCTAACTGTCACTTTGAGCCGGCGTTTTTGTTTTCTGTAACCAGAAAACAAGAAACGCCGGGTTGGAGTTCCGATACGTGCGGCGTAATTGAATTTCGCCGTCGCATCGCAACTGCAATTTAAAAAATGGCGCTGGGTGCGTTCCCGCTGATTAACGTCGAAAATATGTTAATCAGCGGGAATCGGCAATTCACAATCGTATTCGGGCCCGACGCAGTGACTTTCCGACGTTTCCGCAAGCGATACGCGGCGTAAAGATAAAGCAGCCCCCTAGTGGAGTATCCTATGTTAAGTATAGCCGTCGTCATCGCGTCAAAAAAAAAAAAATTTGCGTCGCTTGCGTAAAACGTCCATGAATGGGGATTTGACGTCTTTGACGTTCACTGACAGAATTTGGAGCTTGCGCACTGGGATGCATTGACAGTCGACGCATGCGCAGTACGTTCGCCGCGGGATCGCGCCTAGTTTAAATAATACACGCCCCGTACCCGCCCAATTTGAAATACTCCAGCTCATTTTCTGAGCAGCCGAAGCAGCGCTGCTAAAACGACAGTAAAGCACTGCTAAAAATAGAAGCGCTTTTCCGCCAATGCCCACACCACCCCAGTGTGAAAGGAATCTGAAGAAAATGACACTTTGCTACAATGTAGTGAGTGTACAGCTTGTATAACAGTGTAAATTTTCTGTCCCCTCAAAATAACTCAACACACAGCCGTTAATGTCTAAACCGCTGGCAACAAAAGTAAGTATACCCCTGAGTAAAAATGTTGAAATTGGGCCCAATCAGCCATTTTCCCTCCCCGGTGTCATGTGATTCGTTAGTGTTACAAGGTCTTAGGTGTGAATGGGGAGCAGGTGTGTTCATTTTGGTGTTAATGCTCTCAGGCCGCGTACACACAATCGAACATGTCCGCTGAAACTGGTCCACCAGTTTCAGCGGACATATCCGATCGTGTGTACGACCTAGCGGACAGGTTTTTCCAGCGGACAAATTTCAAAGCATGCTTTGAAATTTGTCTGCTGGAAACCTGTCCGTCGGACATGTCCGCTGGTTAGTACTCCTAACCAGCGGACATTAATCTCCCACATGCGTCAAATGGATTCGACGCATGCGTGGAAGTATTTTACTTCCCGGAGTGGTGACGTGGCGGCGTCAACGTCCCCGCCACCTCACCGCGGCCTCAGTCCGAGGGAATTTTTGTCCGATGGTGTGTACACGCCATCGGACCAAAATCCGAGGAGACATATCCGCTGGAACCGGTCCGTCGGACATGTTTCAGCAGACATGTCTCCTCGTCTGTACACGGCCTCACTCTCTCATGCTGGTCACTGGAAGTTCAACATGGCACCCCATGGCAAAAAACTCTCTGAGGATCTGAAAAAAATGAATTGTTGCTCTACATAAAGATAGCCTACTAAAGAATATAAACAAATACATAGAAATAATGTTAAAATATAGCAAAAACGTAAATGTATGTAGTCAATACTTTGTAGAGACTCCTTTCGCTGCAGTTACAGCTGCAAGTCTTTTTGGGTATGCTACCAGCTTTGCACATCGAGAAAATGACATTTTTGCCCATTCTTCTTTGCAAAATAGCTCAAGCTCTTCTATCAGATTGAATGGAGAGCATCTGTGAACAGCAACAATTGGATTTAGGTCGGGACACATGAATATGCTTTGATCTAAACCATTCCATTGTAGCTCTGGCTGTATGTTTAGAGTCGTTGTCCTGCTGGAAGGTGAACCTCGGCCCCAGTCTCAAGTCTTTTGCAGAATCTAACAGGTTTTCTTCTAAGATTGCCCTGTATTTGGATCCATCCATCTTCCCATCAACTCTGACCAGCATCCCTGTCCCTGCTTTGTGTTACCCATATGGAGGGCTGTCTTTAATATTGATTGGGCAAACATTTTCTTGGGGCCCCCAGCGCCACCCCCCATCCCTCCAATACTCACCTGAGCAGCATCTCAATCCAGTGATGTGCATGAGAGCCTTGGCTCTCCCTCTTCAATGGCAGAGACATCGGATCTTGCTGCTGTCAATCACAGCCAGTGAGCGAATGAAGAGAGAGAGGTGAGTCGCAGCTCTGTGTGTGAATGTACATGCAGATCTGGAGCTCGGGAATGAGCCTGCTTGGGTGCCCCCATTGTTAGCTGCTTGCTCTGGGGGAACTTGGCAGGAGGGAGGGGCTAGCAATGTCAGCGGGGGACCCGA
Organism: Rana kukunoris; assembly: GCA_029574335.1. Lineage (NCBI taxonomy): Eukaryota > Metazoa > Chordata > Amphibia > Anura > Ranidae > Rana > Rana kukunoris. Next base: position 63,797 of record JAJQKJ010001637.1, read on the forward strand.
GAAGAGGAGAATTACACAGAGCAGGTAAGTATAACATGTTTGTTATCTTTTTTTTTTAAATAAACCCTTTCAGAATCACTTTAATAATGTAAACATAAGGACCTGGCCCATACTCACTGATTGGTCCAGGCTCATCGATTGGTTGCTAGAGATTTTTGCACATCCTTACTGTTTACTGATTGAGTTGCTAAAAGTTACTCCACATCATTGCCGCTCAGTGATTGGTTGCTAGAGGTTACTGCCCACCATTACCGCTCACTGATTGCTTTGCTAGAAGTTACTGCACACCATTACCCCTCGCTGATTGGGTTGCTAGAGATTAAGACACATCATTACCGCTCGCTAATTGGGTTGCTGGAGATTACTGTGCACATTACCACTCACTGATTGGGTTGATAGAGATTACTGCGCACATTACCGCTCACGGATTGGGATGCTAGAGGTTACTGCACACCTTTACCGCTCTCTGACTGGGTTGGTAGAGATTACTCCACACCATTACTGCACACCGATTGGGTTGCTAGAGATTACTGCACACATTACCGCTCACTGATTGGGTTGCTAGAGATTATTGCACATGCTTACTGTTCACTGATTGGGTTGATAAAAATTACTACACATCATTGCCGTTCACTGATTGGCTTATAAAGGTTCCTGCACATCATTACCACTCAGTAATTGGTTGCTAGAGATTACTGAACACCATTACCGCTCACTGATTGGGATGCTAGAAGTTACTACACACCATAACTGCTCACTGATTGGGTTGCTAGAGGTTACTGCACACTATTACTCCTCACTGGATTGCTAGAGATTACTGCACACCATTACCGCTCACTGATTGGGTTGGTAGAGATTACTACACACCATTACTACACACTGATTGGGTTGCTAGAGATTACTGTACACATTTCTGCTCATTGATTGGGTTGCTAGAGATTACTGCACACATTACCACTCACTGATTGGGTTGCTAGAGGTTACTGCACACCATTGCTGCTCACTGATTAGGTTGCTAGAAATTACTGCGCACATTATCACTGCAGCACACGGAGTGCCTTGACGTTGGCCTGCAGCTTACTACAGTTATAGAATCCAAAGAACAGGCAGATGTCGATCAGCAGATACTAAAGAACCAGAAACTGGAACAGGAGCTGATCGTTTGGCACAATTTGTATCATCTGCCTGAAGGTTCCTGTCTGGATGGGACGGTTAGAGCCCGGAGCAAAGGAACGATTCGTTGGGAGTGGAGCCACGCAGGGCCGTCTTAATAGCATCTTGGGCCCCTGGGCACAGTAATGCTCTGGGGCCCCTACAATGTTGACAGTGCAGGTAAACGGACATCAAGTAGGTAGGAGGCAGACGGCCTTCCCTGTGTATCTATCACTCTCAGTGCTATCATGGGGCCCCCAATTTCGGGGCGGTGTGGGCTCAAGGACCAGATGCTTGGGGCAAAGTGCAGGGGCCCCCCATGCATCTGGGGCCCCTGGGCAGTGCCCAGGTGTGCCCTCACATTAAGACAGCCCTGTGTCCGCTTGCCCACTTCTGCACAGTAATTTTAGTGAGGAATGTGGGTGGAGCAAGATGGCAGCGATAAAACGTCACTTCCTGACGAGACAGCCACCGGGTGTACCAATAGGGCCGCCGCTCCAGAGCTAGGCCGAAGCCGGGGACTTTCCTATGGCCGCACACGAAAATCGTGGGTCAGCCTGAAGATCGCGCTGGGGGGGGGGTGAAGGGTTGTACTTACTTTTGTGACATGCTGTATGTGATCTCCCACACACAGAGGGGTGTACTTACTTTTGTAACATGCTGTATATATTTATTGTGGTCTATAAGTGGTTACATCACACATGGTGTGTGCTGAGGTCTGCAGCAATGAATGATTTTTGGATTTTGAAATTTTAATGTAAATCTAGACAGTTGGGGGGGTGTAATATTTCCGCTGGGTGGAGTATGCGATCCCCTTACTTTCAATATCGCCTCAATCGATGGGGAGATTTCTGCCGCGATTGTCGCCTGACAAATCGCAGGACTGCTTTTGGGAAACGGCGTCCCGTCATTTTGTGTGATTTGTCAGATGTCAATATTGTCCCATGATTGGGGGGCCATTGAAAGTAACGGGATCACAAGTGTGTCACACGTTTTGCGGCAATTCGGGAAATTGCGGTAATTCCGCCCGCGATCCAGAACACCTAGGTGTGATCGCAGCCAAAGCTAAGTGTCTTCTATCAGTTGCTGGGTTCTCCTCAGTGGCGTAACTAGAACCTTCAGGGCCCCGATGCAAGAAACCATGAAGGGCCCCCCTGACCCCCCGGACAGGGCTCTTTTCTCCGAGCACGGTGGCGGAACAACAGGACCCGGTCGCAAGTGGGTGGCTGCATATAAAGGAACCGATTTCTCCACTCCGCCTGCTTCTCCTCCTCTCCCTCCCACAGGCATTCAGCGACTGCAGGAGGAAAATGGAGAGATTGGTTCCTCTATGCCAGTGTTTCTCAATATTTTTCCAGCCAGGGCACCCTTGAAGTATACTCTTAGGTCAGTGAAGGTAAACCTTGGCAACCCAGATGTTTTGGAACTACATTTCCCGTCATTTTGTGTGATTTGTCAGGTGTCAATATTGTCCCATGATTGGGGGGCCATTGAAAGTAACGGGATCACAAGTGTGTCACACGTTTTGCGGCAATTCCGCCCGCGATCCAGAACACCTAGGTGTGATCGCAGCCAAAGCTAAGTGTCTTCTATCAGTTGCTGGGTTCTCCTCAGTGGCGTAACTAGAACCTTCAGGGCCCCGATGCAAGAAACCATGAAGGGCCCCCCTGACCCCCCGGACAGGGCTCTTTTCTCCGAGCACGGTGGCAGAACAACAGGACCCGGTCGCAAGTGGGTGGCTGCATATAAAGGAACCGATTTCTCCACTCCGCCTGCTTCTCCTCCTCTCCCTCCCACAGGCATTCAGCGACTGCAGGAGGAAAATGGAGAGATTGGTTCCTCTATGCCAGTGTTTCTCAATATTTTTCCAGCCAGGGCACCCTTGAAGTATACTCTTAGGTCAGTGAAGGTGAACCTTGGCAACCCAGATGTTTTGGAACTACATTTCCCAACATGCTCAACTACACTGCAAAGTGCATGAACATCATGGGAAATGTAGTTCCAAAACATCTGGGGTGCCGAGGTTCGCTATCACTGCCCTAGGTGAATGGGGCTGCACTGCAACCACCCTACAACTGTGTGCATTGCAGCTTAGTAATGATGCATTTAAGGGGTTAAAACAGGCAGTCAGGAGGCAACACATTGCCTCTTTAACAGCTGTCAAATGCCTCTGAAAAGCGATCTGAGCATGGATTGCTTTTCAGTGGAACAGCATTTTTTTGCTAGTACTATGAACAAGCATAAAAATAAAAAATCGGTTCTGATTGTACACATATAGGGGGTCATGTAAACACACATACATACACATACACTGTTTATATACATATATATATACATACACATATAAACCAGTGGTGGCTGGTGCTCAACATTTTTGGGGGGGCGCAAGCAAACTGAAAAATTCTTAAAAAATTGCAGTCTCACTGTGCCCGTCAAACGCAGCCACTGTGCCCGTCAAACGCAGCCACTGTGCCCGTCAAACGCAGCCACTGTTCCCATCAAACGCAGCCACTGTGCCCGTCAAACGCAGCCACTGTGCCGTCAAACGCAGTCACTGTGCCCGTCAAACGCAGCCACTGTGCCCGTCAAACGCAGCCACTGTGCCATCAAAAGCAGCCACTGTGCCCGTCAAACGCAGTCACTGTGCCGTCAAACACAGCCTCTGTGCCCGTCAAATGCAGCCACTGTTCCCATCAAATGCAGCCACTGTGCCGTCAAACGCAGCCACTGTGCCGTCAAACGCAGCCACTGTGCCCATCAAACGCAGCCACTGTGCCCGTCAAATGCACCCACTGTGCCCGTCAAATGCACCCACTGTTCCCGTCAAATTCACCCACTGTGCCATCAAACACAGCCAGGGGGTGGGTGGAGAGAGGGGGGCGATGCCCTGCGCTCTTATGGACGCACCACCACTAACACATACATGCACACTCACATACACACATGCACACACATTCATACACATATGGCATGCACACTTGCATACATATACACACACACACATATAAACACACACACACACACACATATAAACACACACACACACACACATATAAACACACACACACACACATAAACACACACACATATAAACACACACACAGTAGATAAAAACGGCAGTCTTACCTTAACAGCTCTTCCTGCCGGGTACTGCACTGTAGGGGGAGACAAAGAGCACACACTGTGCTTTTACACTGTAATGAATGTGACGAGCTCCCCGCACAGTGCAGATTACAGCTCGGCCTGGGATTGGGTCGGGAGCTCGTCTCCATTTCTCCCCTCAAAGCACTGTATACAGGGGGCCCTCGAGGGCCTCCTACAGCAAGGGGCCCGGTTGCCATGGCGCACTCAGCGACCCCTATAATTCCGCCACTGGTTCTCCTTCTATAGATTCTGGGGGAACGTTTTCTTCCTCAAATATTTCACACGTTCTCTTCATTCTTTATTCCACCGCTAATCTATACTCCGCATTGACCTTGTATATCGCTTTTCTCTCTGAGGACTCCAAGTATTGGAGATGGCGTTGGCCGGGAATCGAACCTGGGTCAGCTGCTTGGAAGGCAGCTATGCTTACCACTACACCACCAACACAAAAGTAGCATGTCTTTGTAATGTGGGAGGAAACTGGAGTACCCGGAAGAAACCCACAAAAGCACAGGGAGAACATGCAAACTCCATGCAGATAGTGTCCTGGTCAAAATCTGAAACAAGGACCCCAGTGCTGCAAGGTTTACCACTGCTGCCTCTGTTGTTGTCAGGAATGGTCCCCCCTGCTGGGTAATCTGCCTATTATTTTGGCTGCAGTTCTGGCCTCCACCAGCGGGGGGTTCTTGGTATGTTGGAGCACACAGCTTTTCCTGTGTTCAGGTGTGACATGAATGCAATCAGCACGCCTCTACTTATACCCGGCAAGTTCAAGCAGAACTCGCCCTGGTATCCGTCTATTAACCCGACCCTGAGCCTGATATCTGGACCCTGAACCTGTTGTCTCCCTTCTGGACTTCTGATCTGATCCATCCTGACCCATCCTGACCTGATCCCTCTTCTGGACTTTTCCTTCCTGTTCATTCCCCGTCCGCAGCTACTTCCTGATCCCCCGTGTATGACCTCGGCCTGGCCTGTTTATTATTCCGGTATTTCCCTTTGCTGTACATATCGTCTTTAGTGTTGTTTTGTCACTGTGGATCTTTGTTTGTTGCACTGAGCTTGTTGAAGGTGGTGGGGTGTTACCCCCCTCTTCTTAAATAAATCACCCTTTTTACCTATATCTGTTTGGATTCCTCTTTGCAATCACACAGTACTAGTCTATTTCTAATCACTGACAGTTGTCTAAGGCCCGCCCCCGCTGAGCGGGGTAAATCACTTATGTTTACTCAAAGTGCCTTCAGAAGAAATCCAAACTTCTCCTAAACTACAATCTATAACACTCCTGTAATAAAACACCCCAAATAAAGAGGGGTTCAGTGTTCCCCAAATTAGCAACACAATAGAGCTAAATATTCCATTCACCCTTAGGCCTCATTTACACGGGGGGGTATGAATCCGTACCCCATGGGAGGGCCGTGTTTACCGGAATGGGGATGCACAGGTGTTCCCAGCATCCCGTGTAGGCAGTCCCATTGCTGTCAACTGGGGTGCAGTGACTGTACCCAATGTGACATCGGTGTGGGTGCCGTTGCACGGCCCCGAACGCACCCAGCGTGCCTCCGCACAGCTGCACCCACATGGATATCCTTTTTGGGGTTAACGCAGCCCCCACACTGGGTACAGATTTATACACCCCGTGTGAGTGAGGCCTCGGACTTCGCCATGAAGGACCTCACTGGTGGGAAGAGTTCTCATTTCTCCAGCAAAGAAAGCCTAAAGAAAGCTGGAAAGACTTCTCCAACCTCTGAAGACAAAAAGAGTTCCAACCTCCACTTATAGCCAGACCAACACTCGCCTCAAAAACATACCGGCCTCCAACCTCCCCTTATAGCCGGTCCAACACACGCCTCAAAAATATACCGGCCTTCAACCTCCTCTTATAGCCAGTCCAACACACGCCTCAAAAATATACCAGCCTTCAACCTTCTCTTATAGCCGGTCCAACACACGCCTTAAAAACATACCGGCCTCCAACCTCCCCTTTGCCGGTCCAACACACGCCTCAAAAATATACCAGCCTTCAACCTCCTCTTATAGCGGGTCCAACACACGCCTTTAAAACATACCGGCCTTCAAACTTCACAACGTAATCAATTTCTTTATGCCGATCGACAATACATAGATCAAACATATCACCTGTATAAACGTGCTTGAGATGTTGGTGGTAAACAGCCTGCTAGGCCCAGGGGGAACCAAACCGAGTCCTCCAAAAGCCGCCTCATATCCAAAAGTTGCCAAGAGTGTAAATGTAGACATTATGCTTTAAGGTTAATCAAAAATATAACATTCTAAAGGGAAAGGTAGAACAAGGGGGAAAGGAAAATTGAAGGGGCAGAGTGGGAGGAAAGTAGGGGGGATGGAAGGTTGCGGGTAGGGAAGGTGTGGGGGTCCCCCCAAACCCTCACCCACTTCTTCTTCCCCTAACCTTCCCTTCGCTCCCCTTTCCTCCCTCTCTCCCTCTTCCATACTCCCCCTTTGTTCTACCTTTCCCTTTAGAGTATTATATTTTTGATTAACCTTAAAGCTTAATGTCTACATTTACACTCTTGGCAACTTTTAGAGGGCTTGGTTCGGTTCCCCTCGGTTTACCACCAACATCTCAGACACTTTTTTTTTACAGGTGATTATGTTTGGGCGATGTATTGTTGAACCTTAAAGCTTCTGCAGAAGCTACAGAAAGGTAAATAGAGGGCTGATGGGAAGACCCTCCGGTTACTGGAGTGGCAGCCGCCACCAGTGTAGGGACCTGTGTTGGTACAGCCATATCTGGCCCCTGGCAGGGTCCTTCAAACTTTTTGTTGCGTCTTCTTCTAGGAACAGCCAATTGTCTTGTTTGTCCAGGTACGTTGATAGTTGGTGATTCAGAAGCTGCTTATGAGAATCTTTTAGGAGATTGATGATGTAGTGGATTCCTGTCATGATGGCTTGAAATGAAGATCCTCTCTCTCATATTCACTAGCAAATCGTCCTCTTCTCATCGCCTAGTTTAAATTTTCTTCCAACATTTTGGCCATCTTCCTTCCCAAGAAAGCTGCACCCCTCTCATTTAAGTGCAATCCGTCACTACTATAATGATGGTAACGGCCAGAAAAGTCGGCCCAGTTTGCCATGAAGCCAAACCCCTCCTCCCTGCACCAGTTCCTCAGCCACTTGTTAACCACTTAAGACCCGGACCAATACGCTGGCAAATGACCCAAGGGGTTTTTGCGATTCGGCACTGCGTCGCTTTAACAGACAATTGCGCGGTCGTGCGACGTGGCTCCCAAACAAAATTTGCGTCCTTTTTTTCCCACAAATAGAGCTTTCTTTTGGTGGTATTTGATCACCTCTGCGGTTTTTATTTTTTGCGCTATAAACAAAAATAGAGCGACAATTTAAAAAAAAATGCAATATTTTTTACTTTTTGCTATAATAAATATCCCCCAAAAATATATAAAAAAACATTTTTTTTCCTCAGTTTAGGCCGATACGTATTCTTCTACATATTTTTGGTAAAAAAAATCGCAATAAGCGTTTATCGGTTGGTTTTCGCAAAATTTATAGCGTTTACAAAATAAGGGATAGTTTTATTGCATTTTTATTAATTTTTTTTTTTTACTACTAATAGCGGCGATCAGCGATTTTTTTCGTGACTGCGACAATATGGCGGACACTTCGGACAATTTTGACACATTTTTGGGACAATTGTCATTTTCACAGCAAAAAATGCATTTAAATTGCATTGTTTACTGTGGAAATGACAGTTGCAGTTTGGGAGTTAACCACAGGTGGCGCTGTAGGGAATGTGTGCCCTAATGTGTTGTTTACAACTGTAGGGGGTGTGGCTGTAGGTGTGACGTCATCGATCGCGTCCCCCTATTACAGGGATGACGCGATCGATGCTCCGGCCACAGAGAAGCACGGGGAAGCCGTGTGTACACACGGCTCTCCCCGTTCTTCGGCTCCAGGGACGGATCGCCGCACTGCAGCGGCGATCGGGTCCGCGAATCCCGCGGTCCCGGTCCTGGAGCTTCGGACCGGGTCGCGGGCGCGCGCCCGCGGGCGCGCGCCCGCGACCCACGGCTGGGTACTAAAACCAACGTATATATACGTTGATGTGCCCAGCCGTGCCATTCTGCCGACGTAAATGTGCAGTAGGCGGTCCTTAAGTGGTTAAGTACTATAAGCTCTTGCTGTCTCTGTGGTGTGACTCGAGGTGCAGGCAGTATTTCAGAAAATATTGCCTTGGCGGTCCTTTTCTTCAATATGGCCCCCAAGTCCCTGAAATCATTTTGTAGGGCGCTCCATCTTTCTCTAACTTTGTCATTGGTACCGATATATACCATGACAACTGGGTCCTTTCCAGCGCCATCCAATAATCTGTCCATGCAATCTGCAATGTTCCGAACCTGAGCGCCCGGTAAACAACATACTGTTTGGCGATAATGGTCTTTGTGACGGATTGCCCTCTGTATTCTTCCAATAACTGAATCCCCTTCCACTAGTATGTGCCTATCCTTTCTAGTAACCTTGCCGTCACATGCTGGTGAAGCCTCCGTGTGGCCATCAAATGCTGGTGAAGCTTCCTTGTGGCCGTCACATGGTGGTGAAGCCTCTGTGTGGCCGTCACATGCTGGTGAAGCCTCCGTGTGGCCGTCACATGCTGGTGAAGCCTCCGTGTGGCCGTCACATGCTGCTGAAGCCTCCGTGTGGCCGTCACATGTTGGTAAAGCCTCAGTGTGGCCGTCACATGCAGGTGAAGCCTCAGTGTGGCCGTCACATGCAGGTGAAGCCTCAGTGTGGCCGTCACATGCAGGTGAAGCCTCAGTGTGGCCGTCACATGCTGGTGAAGCCTCCGTGTGGCCGTCACATGCTGGTGAAGCCTCCGTGTGGCCGTCACATGCTGGTGAAGCCTCCATGTGGCTGTCACATGCTGGTGAAGCCTCCGTGTGGCCGTCACATGCTGCTGAAGCCTCTGTGTGGCCGTCACAAGTTGGTGAAGCCTCAGTGTGGCTGTCACATGCTGGTGAAGCCTCCGTGTGGCCGTCACATGCTGGTGAAGCCTCCGTGTGGCTGTCACATGCTGGTGAAGCCTCCGTGTGGCCATCACATGCTGGTGAAGCCTCCGTGTGGCCGTCACATGCTGGTGAAGCCTCCGTGTGGCCGTCACATGCTGATGAAGCCTCTGTGTGGCCGTGACATGCTGGTGAAGCCTCCGTGGTAATGCTAAAATCTGCTGGAGTCTTGGTGGGAAAGTTACGTTCTGCCCGAGTCTCAACAGAATCGTTGCATGCTGAAGGAGTCTTCATGTGAATGACACGTGGTTGATTTAAAGAAATTCCCAACTTTTGGGCTATTTTCTTTGCCAACAGAGTGGCACCCTGTTCATTTAAGTGCAGTCCATCCCTGCTGTAGAACAAGTAACCAATTGAAAAGTCAGTCCAGGTCTCCATGAAGCCAAACCCCTCCTTCCTGCACCAGTTCTTCAGCCACCTGCTAAGCTCCCTAAACTCCTGCTGCCTCCTTGGTGTGGCTCGAGGTACAGGCAGTATTTCTGAAAATACTGCCTTGGAGGTTCTTTTCTTCAGTATAGCTCCTAAGTCCCTGAAATCATTTTGTAGGGAGCTCCATTTTCTTCTAATGTTGTCATTGGTTCCAATATGTACCATGACAGCTGGGTCCTCCCCAGCCGCATCCAACAATCCGTCCATCCGATCTGCTTTGTCCCGAACGCGTGCAACCGGGAAACAATATACTGTTTGACGATCACCGTCATTCTGACAGATTGCCCTTTCTGTCCCTCTAATGACAGAATCCCCTACCACCAGGATCTGCCTATCCTTTTCTGTAAGCTTTCCCCCATATTCATGGGAGGAGATATTCCCATGGCTGTCCTGTTGTTTTGTTGTGCTCTCAATATGTACATCACATTGTGCTGGAGTCTCAACATGAATGTAACATTCAGGTGGTGTCTCCATGTGAACATCACATGCTGGTGAAGTCTCTGTTTGAACCTCACATGCTGGTGAAGTCTCCGTTTGAACCTCACATGCTGGTGAAGTCTCTGTTTGAACCTCACATGCTGGTGAAGTCTCCGTTTGAACCTCACATGCTGGTGAAGTCTCCGTTTGAACCTCACATGCTGGTGAAGTCTCCGTTTGAACCTTGCATGCTGGTGAAGTCTCCTCGTGAACGTCGCATGCTGGTGAAGCCTCCTCGTGAACGTCACATGCTCGTGAAGCCTCCTCGTGAACGTCACATGCTAGTGAAGCCTCCTCGTGAACGTCACATGCTAGTGAAGCCTCCTCGTGAATGTCACATGCTCGTGAAGCCTTCTCGTGAACGTCACATGCTGGTGAAGCCTCCTTGTGAATGTCACATGCTGGTGAAGCCTCCTCGTGAACGTCACATGCTGGTGAAGCCTCCTCGTGAACATCACATGCTGGTGAAGCCTCCTCGTGAACGTCACATGCTGGTAAAGCCTCTGCGTGAACGTCACATACTGGTGAAGCCTCCGCGTGAACGTCATTTGCTGGTGAAGCCTCCATGTAGCGTTCATATTCTGTCTCGCTCACTAGGGCAGTCCTGCCTTGTGAGCTGTCTCTGCAGTAAATACTGAGTACATCTGCAATAAAAAAAGAATAATCAGGTTTAGCACTTTCACCTACTATATATATATATATATATATATATATATATATATATATATATATATATATATATACATCAAATTAGACAGAGAAATTCCAATGCCAGGGACACTAAATAAACCAGACATGACAGGGACACAGGGATCACTAATAGTGACCTTCCTATAAAAATTCTGATTTTGCCGACCCACTAAAATGAATGGAGTCAGAAAGGGAACTGATTCTTAATTTTCATGTGCGGGGGAGTAATCTGCAGTGCTTCTGTTTCTTATTATTAAACACCCAGCCTCTATGGGGGCAGGGGGAGGGGGGTGACCTCTGATCAATATCCATTTCCATTGCTATACATGTGTTACTTTGGACTCCAATAAAGATGTTTTTATAACAAAATATTTTTTTGCATGTTTTGGCACTATTAAAAAGTTTGTTATCCCCATAAAGTAAATAAAGATCCTGTTCCGTTAAAGCCTGTTATAGTGCTTGTGCTGTGTATGAAATATCTGGCTGATCCTACCAGTTTCTACCCTCCCCCTCTCTGCACTGACTCCCATGTGTCAGGGCTGCAGAGTCAGTACGTGTCTCCATCATACGCTGCTATCTGCAGCTCTCCCTGTGTCTCTTCCCCCCCTCCCTGTACAATTCTCCATCATACGCTTCTATCTGAAGCTCTCCCTGTGTCTCCTCCCCCTCCCTGTACATGTCTCCATCATATGCTTCTATCTGCAGCTCTCCCTGTGTCTCCTCCCCCTCGCACTCCATGTACATGTCTCCATTATACGCTACTATTTGCAGCTTTCCCAGGGTCTCCCTACCCTCCCACTCCCTGCCTGTCATCTCTGACTATCCCTGATCTGTTCACCCCCCCCCATCCTCTGTCACATAAAAAGCTGCATCCTAGTGCCTGTGCTCTATAGACAAAAAAAACAACCTTTCTACTTGTATTACAATGTATCCATCTTGGCCTCTGTTTAATCGTCAACTGCCATAACGCCGCACATGTGATCCATTATGACAGTTTGATTTGAGAGCACAATAAATGTGACAGTTGGCATTCCCAGCATGCCGGGAATAGAACTGTTTTTTTAAACTGTTAAATCTATGGCTTTCCTTCTGCTTTAAACCAGTTGAAACCGGTTCTTTTTTGAATAACACACAGGCACTGGGATGCAGCTTTGTATCTGACAGAGGGGAGGATATAAAGATAACATAGAGGCTTAACAATCACTTTAATATCTCCTTCTGTTCTAAAATTCTATGAAAATGAATCATTTTGGGGTGAAGGAGACTTTGATCGATAAGTGGAGGTGACTTATCCATTTTGTATCAATCACTATCCATAGTACTTACCACTCTCGGTGTCTGTATCCCGGTGATGTCCATTGGCTTTACAGCCGGATCCGAAACATCCAACAACGGCTCGGTAACAGCCGCGTACAAACGCTCGGGTCCTCTTCATTTTGGAGGGCTTTTTGGGGGTATCTGCAGGCTGGTCAGATACCCCCAAATTTGATTTTTTTTCTTTGTTTTCTTTGTCTGGATTTCTCACTTCCTGTTCCTCCTCAGTAAGCTGTTCAGTAAGCTGTTCTGGCTCACTAACCACGGCTCGGATGATGGTCGCAAGTTTTCTGAGGAGAAACAGGAAGTGAGAAATTCAGACGAAGAAAACATGTTTTTAGAAGGGAAATTGAAGGAAAAGGTAAGTGAACCAACAATGCACTAGCTTAAAGGAACCTATTTAGAAAATAAAAAAACTAACCTTTACAACCCCTTTAACCACTTAAGACCCGGACCAAAATGCAGGTAAAGGACCTTGCCCCTTTTTGCGATTCGGCACTGCGTCGTTTTAACTGACAATTGCGCGGTCGTGCGACGTGGCTCCCAAACAAAATTGGCGTCCTTTTTTCCCCACAAATAGAGCTTTCTTTTGGTGGTATTTGATCACCTCTGCGGTTTTTATTTTTTGCACTATAAACAAAAATAGAGCGACAATTTAAAAAAAAATGCAATATTTTTTACTTTTTGCTATAATAAATATCCCCCAAAAATATATAAAAAAAACATTTTTTTCCTCAGTTTAGGCCGATACGTATTCTTCTACGTATTTTTGGTAAAAAAAATCGCAATAAGCGTTTATCGGTTGGTTTTCGCAAAATTTATAGTGTTTACAAAATAAGGGATAGTTTTATTGCATTTTTATAAAAAAAATATTTTTTACTACTAATAGCGGCGATCAGCGATTTTTTTTCATGACTGCGACAATATGGCGGACAATTTTGACACATTTTTGGGACAATTGTCATTTTCTCAGCAAAAAATGCATTTAAATTGCATTGTTTACTGTGGAAATGACAGTTGCAGTTTGGGAGTTAACCACAGGTGGCACTGTGACTTTCGCTGTGACTGTGTGTGTGTTTACAACTGTAGGGGGGTGTGGCTGTAGGTGTGACATCATCGATCGCGTCCCCCTATTACAGGGATGACGCGATCGATGCTGCGGCCACAGAGAAGCACGGGGAAGCCGTGTTTACACACGGCTCTCCCCGTTCTTCAGCTCCAGGGACGGATCGCCGCACTGTAGCGGCGATCGGGACTGCGAATCCCGCGGTCCCGGTCCTGGAGCTTCGGACCGGGTCACGGGAGCGCGCCGCGGGCGCGCGCCCGCGACCCACGGCTGGGTACTAAAATCAACGTATATATACGTTGATGTGCCCAGCCGTGCCATTCTGCCGACGTAAATGTGCAGTAGGCAGTCCTTAAGTGGTTAATGACCACAGTAGTCAGGGCTTTTAATCATGCCCCTTTACCTCCCCAGTAGGCAGCATTTAGCAGACGTGATGGTGGATATTACCTCAGGGGGCATGATATCCATATTACAGTTTTTCTCTATTGTTTTGGCTCATTTCTTGAAACCAAAATGACATTCTCAAAACTCTAAGATCATTTGGCAAAAAAGTCTTACAGTTCAGCACAACACTATTACTCACGTGCAAAAGCTCATATCTTTCCCAAAACTGTTCACTCATGCTTCAAAACCATATTCCTTTCCCATATAAAGAGTCAGTGCCTCCAAAATGGCAAAGATTCTTCTCAATTGCTTTGGCTTATTTCTTGAAACAGACTAGACAGACATTCTCAGCTCTCTTGGTGCTTTTGCCAAAATAACCTGGATGGTTCGGCACAACACCATGGTTCACCTTCAAAAGCTCATATCTTTCCCAAAACAGTTCACTCATGTGTCAAAACTAAATTTATTTTTCATTCAAATAGTCAGTGCCCCCAAAATGCATCATCCCTTTGGCATTGTGTAAGCACTGCAAGTCAAAATGTTTAGATGTTTTATCTCTATGGCAGAGGACCATTGAAATATCCTTCATGTCCACCTTTCAGTCTTAGTCCAGCGCTTCATTGACAATGGTTACTGTACAGTTTTTGTCTAGCTAACTGAAAACAATTGTGTATAAAACTGAAAAAAAAGAAAAGATTTTAGGGTAAGAGTAGCCTCCAAGGTTTGACATCACACATTCCACTCATACTGCCAAGAAAAAAATACTTTACAGTATTGTAACAATTATCATTTTACACAAAAAGTAACTTCCATACATGAGACTAAAAAGAAAACGTACACAGCATAATATAAGGAAATATAAACACACAAACAATAAACAAGGACAATTACTGTAAATTTAGCCTACAATGCTGTAAATAAAGCTCGAGTTTCACAACTACTGTAAGGCCCCTTTCACACGTGGCAGATCAGTAATGATCTGATCTGCCCCGTGAACCTCCACTTTCTCAGTGGGGATCGCTCCATTGATCCCCGCTAAGCCGGCAGATGACAGGGAGGTCCTCGCACACTGTACAGGGACTGCCCTGCCAACTATCCGCTCTCTTTCCTATGGGGGGATCGGATGAACACGGACCGTCTGTCCGTGTTCACCCAATTCAATCCGCCAGACTGAGGGAAAAGTAGGTTTTTCCTCCGTCACACTTTGGCGGACCGGAGCGGGTCTGATGTCAGTGGGCATGTCACCCCTGACATCCGCAGCTCCATAGAGGAGCACAGAGTGCCCATTCAGGTCCGCCTAAAAAACTGGCAGGCGGACCTGAACAGGCCACCCATGTGAAAGAGCCCTAACATCTCTTCACTGGTCGCTGTCCTCACCCTCCCTCTCCTGGGTATTGCCCTCACCCTCCTGCCCATCCACACGCTGCTGTCTGTCTGGCCACAGATTCCCATCAATATTGCAGCGTATATCCTCCCTTGCGATGCAACGAGGGAAGAAACGAGGGAGATGTCGCAACCATCGCCTACACTGATCTCCTGTAATATTCTCACAGGCAGCGTCTATTGCATGGAACGGGGACCTCTGATCTTGTAAAACAGGGGGGGTGCAATCAGCGCAAAAATATAAAGATCAGAAAAAAATAAAAATAATAAGTGTAAAAATGAAAAATACTCAAAGAGTGAATTTCATATGGATGCAAGCTGAACACCAAAAGAACAATCACAAAATTCCTGAAGTAAATATATCAAACAGAGCAGTGCAGCGCAAACCTAAATAGCATAATATTAATATTAAAATGAATATGCTCATACCAGTGAAGACATAATTGAATTAATAACAGTGAAAAAATAAAATAAAATAAAATAAAATAAAAAGAAAGTCCACATTTGCAAAGTGCAAACAAATCCTGTGATCAAAACAGTCAGAGTATCTCCACCATGTGACTTGGAAAACCAATATTTCAAATATTTCAAACGTGATCCCTTCACCAGTAAAGATGGGTACTCTCACCTCACACCAAGACCCTTGTTTTACCAAAGGTCTAAAACGCTTAGAACAAATGGCAGGAAATCCAGATGGCTCAAAGATGTGCAATTGTCAGCTGAAGGACCCGGAGATATGCAAGTATCCTCAGTGGCACCAACGAATCAATATGCAAAGAAAAAAGGCCAGATCTAAGAGCTTCCATATAAACCAGGTCTCTTTAATGAGTAAAAAATGTGCAGGGTACTCACATTCAAGTAGAAAATACAGGCATAAAACACCATATCAGGCAGCTCAAATGAAGATGTGGGACATCAAGGAGTGACATGGGATGGTTCCTGACCCCGGACGCGTATCGTAATACTACTTCCTCAGCAGGGCGCCCTGTTGAGGAAGTAGTATTACGATACGCGTCCGGGGTCAGGAACCATCCCATGTCACTCCTTGATGTCCCACATCTTCATTTGAGCTGCCTGATATGGTGTTTTATGCCTGTATTTTCTACTTGAATGTGAGTACCCTGCACATTTTTTACTCATTAAAGAGACCTGGTTTATATGGAAGCTCTTAGATCTGGCCTTTTTTCTTTGCATATTGATTCGTTGGTGCCACTGAGGATACTTGCATATCTCCGGGTCCTTCAGCTGACAATGGCACATCTTTGAGCCATCTGGATTTCCTGCCATTTGTTCTAAGCGTTTTAGACCTTTGGTAAAACAAGGGTCTTGGTGTGAGGTGAGAGTACCCATCTTTACTGGTGAAGGGATCACGTTTGAAATATTTGAAATATTGGTTTTCCAAGTCACATGGTGGAGATACTCTGACTGTTTTGATCACAGGATTTGTTTGCACTTTGCAAATGTGGACTTTCTTTTTATTTTATTTTATTTTATTTTATTTTTTCACTGTTATTAATTCAATTATGTCTTCACTGGTATGAGCATATTCGTTTTAATATTAATATTATGCTATTTAGGTTTGCGCTGCACTGCTCTGTTTGATATATTTACCTCTGATCTTGTGCCTGATGCTCATACACTCTCCACCTCCAAGCGCAGAAAAACTCCTCAATAGGATTGAGGAAAGGAGAGTAAGGTGGTAGGAACACAATATCCATCCTTGGATGAGCAGTGAACCAGACCCTGATAAGCGGGTTACGGTGAAAATGCACATTGCCCCATACAATTATATATTGTGGTAGGTGAGGTCCTATGAGACCTCTCTCGTTTTCTGGGATCAAATCCAAATGAAAGTGGTCCAAGAAGATGAGGAGCTTCTGTGTTTTGTATGGGCCAAGACTGGGCATGTGAGTGGCCACACCATTCTCAGAAATGGCAGCACACATAGTTATATTGCCCCCTCGCTGGCCTGGGACATCCACCATGGCCCAGTGGCCAATAAAATTACGGCCACGTCTTTGGCCCTTGGCCAGGTTGAAGCCAGCCTCATCCCCATACAATACAGTTACAGACAGCTACATTGAAATGTTCTATGTTCTGCACAAGTTCAATATACTACTGGCCAGTATTCCAGTGGATCCAAACCTGGGGTACATGTACCCTATGCAGAGGTACTACAGGGGGTATTTGACAGAAAGGGGAGGGAAAAAATTATGAAATTACTGAAATGTTACAGTAACATTATTAGATAGATTTCCATGGGAGGCACTACTGTAATTGCAGCTCTTTGACCCTTTTACTTACTGTATTGTAGGTTATATTCTTCAAAATAAGGATTATAATGATAATTGCATCATACAGTAAGCTGCAGTTTTTACTGTAATACTGGAATACTACTGTAAACTGTATCATAAATATTGTAGAAAATAAACTATTCCATACTATTCCATAATTTATTTTTTACAATACTTTTCGTGTCATGGTTAGTATCATACGTAACATCCCACTGAAGTAAGATACTGTAATACTGTAGGCCTATCACACACACTAAATTAATACGCAAATGAGTAAATAAACATATTTGTTGCTCTATGCCTGTCCTATACATTGATTGTGAGGGCATGGTTGATGACATGGTCTATAATTGTCACCCAAATTTCATTAGGGACAGCATGGTGTCTTCGTGCTCCTCAGCTTCTTCCCCCTATTCCACCATCACGCACCCTTACTCCTCCTCCTCCTCCTCTTCCTCTTCCTTGGGCAGGCAGTTGCCCGTGTTCATCTACTTGGCCAGGTGCCTCCATGTTCAGACATTGTACTGGTCCTGCATGGTCAATCTCTATATATACATGTTTTGCAGCATTCACAATACAGTAATGGACAGTACCTGTCAGGTAACTAAACATACTGTTTGATTGGTCATCTGAGACCAACTCCTCCTTCGTTCAAGTTCTAGTTTTACCTGACTGTCAATTGCTGTAATGATTTTATCAAATGTTCCAAGAGATTCATATATGGTATTCATGGTATTGTGTTCCTGAATAATTTTGACAATTGAACAGACTATTGTGCATGTGATGACTTAAACAATGAAATGACGCTGACACGTTTTGGAGAGAACGACCATTTAGACTGAGAAATGACAATCAGTTTGGATCAACATGATCTATTCAATTGGAAATTGTACTAAATGTAGGTTACTTGTACTAAATCATTTGAGAAATGTACTGAGACATTGAGACATGTACTGAGACATTTGCAATTTGATGAAATTAATGAGAAATGCCATTCAGTTGTGAACAATTGCCAAGTGGTTTTGAGATTTGTCCATGTTGTTTTGAGAATGTCATTTCTGTTTGAGCCAAACCAATAGAGAAAAACTGTAATGCTGCCTCAATTTAAATATCAATGCCGCCGGTCCGCTGCTATATACATATTAATGTTGCCGCTATTTACATATCAATGCAGGTTAATCACATGTAAACACAGGGTCCGCAGGTGAGCCATCTGTACACAACAATAGGGTGGAGCTGAGCAGCATTAGTGACAGCACTTCACACTGAGATATCAGGACACAATACGGGACTAACTTCAAGGCACAAGGGAATTTAAACTGGCGTAATTGGCAAGTATGAGGCAGCTGCTTTGGGCCCCACAACAATGATGTGGCCAAGCTGCCCCTTTTGGCCTGCCTTAAAAACAGCCCTGGTTGTAACATGACAAAATGTGGAACATTTCAAGGGATATAAATACTTTTTCAAGACACTGTATACCAGTTTACGTATGTCTAATATTTCAAATAAAATAAAATAAAAACTGACCAAAAGCCTTTATAGATTTCTGTTAACAAATTATTTAGTTCATTGTGAAATATGAGCTGACCTTAGCAAGAATGGAATCTGTGATTACAAGCCACCAGAGAGTACTAAAAAAAGTAACAGTGTAAATTGTATGCAAATAATATTGTAACCATAAAGTGATAGTTATTAATTAATTGTATCTCCCTTTAAAAAAAAATGCTTCTTGAATGAGATACAGTATCATCAGCTTACTTTAATATGATATTTGGGGGAAAAGCCTGGAAAGCTGTATTTGGATCATTTTAATACCAGGGTGGAAGATTCCTAGATTAGCTGCTTCTCCTTCCAGACCAGATGTACTGACTGACCACTTTTAGGAGCTCCTAATTAGGTATCAGACAGGCACAAAGGATTAATAAATGCTGACTCTAGCAATGCTAATATTTTCTCTTTAGAGTAAGTCTATACTGGTGATTTAAATAACCAGCTGGCTTCTTATATCTCTTTCAATTCCCCTGCAGTAGTTACCCCCTTTTTAAGGCTTAGGTACCATGCTATTCATTTTACAAGCAGACATGCAAAAATGAAATAGTGTGTTTACTTTAAGTTGGCTTTTCAGAGACTAATTTTAAAACATACATTATAAAATAATTTAACTAAAATAATTTAACAAAAAATGCCAATTTAAATAGTGGACTATGCCAAAAAAATGTAATATTTTAATGAAGATGTTGGATAGAGGTTAGATTGCGGATGAACATATGTATATCTATGGAGATGAAGAAAAGAGGGAAGGACGGCCGCACTCCAAGGATTTTCAAACGAAAAAAGTTGTCTTTATTGTAAATCCAAAAACATGTACAGTCACAGCAATCACAGAAAACACAGAAAACAGGACAGCCGACGCGTTTCGCACTCGATCAGTGCTTAGCCATGACTAAGCACTGATCGAGTGCGAAACGCTTTGGATGTCCTGTTTTCTGTGATTGCTGTGACTGTACATGTTTTTGGATTTACAATAAAGACAACTTTTTTCGTTTGAAAATCCTTGGAGTGCGGCCGTCCTTCCCTCTTTTCTTCATCATCATTGCTATTTGCATCGCCAGCACCTTGGTAATCTAATTATCCTTGATCGTCTACAGGTCTTTTTTGGATGTATATCTATGGACATGGACACACTGTCAAACACTTTTATTCCATGTAAAAAAAAAAGTTTTTTTGTGTGAACAACGTGCAGTATGGGTCATATCTTTTGATTTCGAACAAATTCCAAAAAAAACGTTTCCAAAAAACATATTAGCAACCTATGAATTGAAAGCATCCCCAAAAAAGGAGCACATACACCCAAAGCACAGGAGCCCCATTGTCCTGGGTCGCATCCATTCAGTACAGACTGAGTGGAATGCTGCATGGGAGGGGGTGGCGGGATTCAAGCCTATGTAAAAACTCATACCCCCCTCCCCATTCGTAGAGGCCCATTTTATTATTTTGTAGGCTAATAGATAAATAAAAAAACAAATTAACTAACACTGCATACAAAAAACAATCAGTCTGGAGTCCATGATATTTCCAGGGAGTAAGGGGGCACAGTTTTCAAAAAATGAGATTGCGCTAAAAATTATAATTGTAAACTGATAATGCTATTAAACAAAATCACAAGTGAAAAAAAATTCATAGGTGAATTACAATCTAGATAAGTCCATCAACATAGTGAAAAACGTTCATGATAAGTGATCCCACGAGTTCCAGTAAATCAAATGGAAAAAGTGTTGGTATAGACAAGACCTCCACCGAAATCACAAGAAGACTCTTACCAAAAATCAATGATCTCTTAGTGATAGGAGATCAGTTAAAGCATGATACGGTCTGCAATAATCAGTAACGGTCAATGGGAAGGTCCAAAGAGACAGCCTGGTTCTCAGATGTATGAATATCTCCCGATGGGTCATCCACAGGTACATAAAAAACAAATGCCTCACATAGCATAAAACCTTCATTTATTTGTTTAAAAAAGCGGATATCCCGTGATCAAGTCTTTCAGACGAAACGTAGGGAGGAGACTTTTTGACGTCACCACGCACTCAAATCTCTCTACCCGGAATACGGCCGGCTGATATGTTTACACGCAATGTTTCTTCACTTTGATGTAAGTGCAAGTCCGCTTTTTTAACCAAATAAATGAAGGTTTTATGCTATGTGAGGCATTTGTTTTTTATGTACCTGTGGATGACCCATCGGGAGATTTTCATACATCTGAGAACCAGGCTGTCTCTTTGGACCTTCCATGAATTTTATTTCACTTGTGATTTTGTTTAATAGCATTATCAGTTTACATTTATAATTTTTAGCGCGATCTCATTTTTTGAACATTGTCTTTTTGTGTAGTATAACACTTTTTGATCGCTGCTTTTGTTTTCACACTAACGAGCGCAATATCATTTTTTCACAGTAAGGGGGCACACTGTTATTATATATTTGTAGTGCCCTGCTCCCAATTATTGGGGCGCTACTGTAAATTTAGGGGGTGTCTGAGCCAATAGTTGGGCTCAGACCTTACTAATTCTGTGTAAATTAGCCTCTGTTCTGACTATGGTTGTGCTTGATAGAAATTTTCCCTTGTTGCCTGTAGGTGGCACTACCACCTCAGGCCCATGTTGGAACTTGGGCAAACCATGATGTGTTAAGTGACCCTTCTCTGCAGGAGCCCAGTGGGAGTGGTGCCCCGCTGTGCATGCTGGGAAGGGATACTTAAGATGCATTTTTTTTGGGGTCCTTCGCCTCGTGGCCCTCCTGGCACAAGGTGCGTGTGTGTGTGTGATTCCAGCCCTGGGACCACATTGGTCGGAGGCTGTGCTCCTATCATGTAGGCCCAGCTATGCTGGCTGGGGCCTATGGTTCTAGAAGGAATCCCAAGCTGTCCATCAAAGTGGGGGAAGCTTCTCAATGAAGGAAATCGGGGGAAGCCCCTGCCCTGGAGGAGATCAAGCAAGGCAAGCTGATGTCTCGGGATAGGCGTGGTGACCTTGTTAACTAAAGGGATCCAATACACAATTTGTCTTACAGTCCGCCGGATCGGCTTAAAGGCTCTTTTGCTGTAAAACAGGAAGTTTGGCACTTAAATGCTGTGGCAGAGGATTCCTGGCTATTCATCTTTTGTTCTCAGATGGTCTGTGGCAGATACTGTTTCTATATTGTCCGTGCATCATTCCGGCTGCTAGGCCATGTAATAGGGGTCCATCCAGGTGAGCAATACCCACTCAGGAGTGAGTGGCGAACATTGGAAATTTGAATATTTTTTGTGCATTCTGTACCGCATACCTGAACCTTCCCCTTCTCTCTATACTCTCGACTTCCTTCACAAGTTTTATGCAGCAAAAATAAAACCTAACAGTTGAAGGTTTTATATCTTGTGTGGACATTGCAATTTTTACAGACTTTCTACCCTGGACAACAAACTTAGAGGTAACGTGCAAAAACCCAAAATCTAAACCAGCAGCTCCTACGGGGTTAGTGCTACATATTATAATCATGGCTAAAAAAATGCATTTAATTTTGTCACTTACAGTCAGAAGCTGGTGTGCTCAAAGCTGAAATCCATAACTTACGCTAAGTTATGTAATGCTATGTTGTGTGAATAGCTCATACAGCCAATATGAACTGATGTCCTGATATTTAGATCTAATAACAACACCTATAAGTAAGCACTGTGTTACAAAATGTGTAAAGGTAATCAGAGGATGCCTGCTGTTGTGAGATTGTGAAGCAGATCCCATTGTTCACTCTTTGTGTATAATTGCCTTTCTGAATTTTATTGTTCACTCTTTGTGTATAATTGCCATTCTGAGTTTTGACCACAAGAGGTCACTGTTTCTACACATTGCTGACAGACTGCAAATTTTGTTTTTTGGAGGAAGAGGTGGAGCTGAACTGGATAAGGAGAATCAGGAAGTAGTTGATGGAGCAGACATGTTTTGTGGTACTGTGTGAAAACTGAATCTGGTCGCATCCAGGGGAAACCGTACAACCTAGAGCTTCAGGAACGGCAGCTGAGTGATCACCGCCCAGTACAGAGCCTGTCCGGAGGAAAAAGGGATCGTTTTTCAGGAAGGCTGATAGGAGTTGAGAACGGTAAGCTACCCCACCTGCAGTACCTCATGGTTTCTGAAAGGACTTTTCGTTAATCGGTTGGAAGACATCATCGACTACAGTTTCAAGACCCGGGTCAGTAATATCGTGCACGCACCACCTAGTGATGTTTGGCGCCTAAAGATTAGGCCTGTAGTTAGTTAGTCAGGGTCATTACAGTGTATCAGGCCAAAAGTACTGCTACCATTGGTACAAGTATCCTGCTACTAAAAGAGACATTGCATATGGAGAGCAATCTTCCAAACTACAAACCTGTTTAGTGTCTACACTAAGGAACATGTGTTATCATACTCATACTTATGTAAAAGGAAGGGGGTAAATATTGCATAGAAGTGATAAGTTTGTAAGCTGCTGTGCTGTACCGCAGATGACCCTGAAACTAAGCATATACACAATCGTTCGTGTTCTGATAAGGGTAATAAAAGGTAAGGAGGGACAGTCCTATTTGTATCCTCCAATAGGCAAATTGCCTCGGTATCCACCCGGGGGCATCTTGCTGTGCAGAACAGGGGTTCTCAGCTACGGCTGGGTGTTTGTAACCTTATTGCTGTGTTCATTTTGTGGTTTTGGTTTAATACCTTGTTACAGTAAAAGAAAAGAACTGCTTCACAAACGCTGGTGTCAAAGTTGTTTTCCTCGTTCGTGACTTCGCTGTATCTTGGAGAGCCCACCCCGGTACCCTGTCTCAAGCCATTGATTTCAGATTTAGCTTTTTTTTAATGCCTGAGGGTTCGGTCTGAAGTTCAAATTGAAGTTTGGCTGTTTGGACGAAAGCTTGAACGTTCAAATTTTTGGGAGGACTCTCCATAAAAAAAATTGTATTCATGCTCTAGGATTGCTTTTGACCAATTGCACTTGTTGTGTTATAGGAGAGATGTGGGATTGTAAAAAACAAACAAATATTCATTCCATATATCTGCAAACTGTAGAAATAGGAAGAGATAACCACGCACACCTCACGCCCAAGTGGTTATCAGGTAAAAGCAGCCTGAGCTTGATTCAACCAGGCCACGCCCCCAACATGTTTCTCCCCCTCGGGGGTGCGGCTAAACATGGTGGGGGTATGACCTGGATAAATGGAGAATAAGGCTGCTTTCATCTGTTAACCACTTGGTGTTTCTATTTCTACAGCATGCTTTGGGCCTGGACGCAACTTTTCCCAGCCTGCACCCTCACTAGTCAGCAACAGCAAACTGGGTGACAACAGGGCAAAAGGTGAAGTTTCCAAGAGCCCATTAATAAACCATATTTTTATCAGATCGCTACACAAGCATTTGAATGTGGAGCCAAGCTTCCTAGGAGTGGAACTTATTAGGTTTATGTTGTGTATAAGCAATCATTTTTAAGTATGTGCTGGCTTCTACTGTTTGTATTTGTAAATAGATTTTGCTTGTAATTACTATAGAGTTGCAGTAGCTGGCTGTATACAGGTACTTTTTATCCCTGCTGGTTGGGTCAGAAACTCCAATTGGAGGACTGTTTTTTTTGTAAAAGGCAGTTTCCAGGAATTAGACACAGAACTGAAGCTTGTGACCTTACACACACAGGATCTGCTGTTGCTATTTTATCTGACAGAAACAGCGACTATTGTGCCCCTATTACACAGCCGGTTTGTTGCAGCTTTCTGATTCCTCCGACAAGAAAAATTGTTCCTGATCGCTGCCACTCCCGTCCCAGTGTCACCAGACCAGTGTAAGTCAGCGACAGTGTTCCTGATCACCAGTACATGTGTCACTAGACCAGTGTAAGTAATAAACAGTGTTCCTAATTGCTAGCCACGCCAGTCCTAATGTCACTAGACCAGTGCAGCCAGCAACAGTGTTCCTGACTACTACCACAGCCAGCAACAGTGTTCCTGACTACTACTACACCAGTCCCAGTGTAACCAGACTTCTGCAACACCAGTCCAAAATTGCATGACATGCTCCTTGCTGCACTGGAGACTGGGTGTCTTCCTGATGCTATGTCACAGGCTGTCATAGTTGTAATCCCAAAAATGGGTAAAGACCCTGACCATTGCTCATCCTACAGGCCAATATCCCTTCTCAATGTTGACGCTAAGAGCTTAACTTATACACAGAGTGCGGTCTGGCCCCACCCCTGGCTCTCTCCTCATTGGCTCACTGGCTGTGATTGACATCAGCAGGAACCAATGGATCATGCTGCTGTGAGCTCATGAGAAGAGATAGACCCAAGAAAGACGCTGCTATCATGCACATTACTAGATCAAGATGGAGCTCAAGTAAGTTTAAGGGGAGTAAAAAAAAAATCTGCCTTTAGAACTACGTAAAGTAACAGCTCTAAATCTGCTAGGGCTGCTGACATCACTTCCAAGACAGTGGCACCCATCACCAGTCTCAGTGCTTTTGAATGTCTACACAAGAGAGGCTTTTACAGATGAATAACATCCTTTAAAATATGTTAAGTACATGTATAATCCTTTGGAAAGGTTTTCATCTAAATCATTGCTCCGGCATTAGGACCTCCTTATTTAATTATTAATTACTTTTACAGCACCGTCAATTTTCACAGCACTTTACATGTTTGTTATACATTCACATCAGTCCCTGTCCTCATGGAGATTACAATCTAAGGTCCCTACCTTACATACAGATACTAGGGCCAATTTATACAGGATCCAATTAACCTACTTTTGAGTGTGGTGGGAAATCGCAGTACCTGGAGGAAACCCACAGGTAGTGTAGTGGGTGAGATTCAAACTGAAGACCCTAGTGCTGCCAGGCACTGTCATCATCATTATTTCATTAATTACAATGGCAGATTAACTGACTTCCAACAAAATGTGTCCTGCATGTATCCATATGATTCTACAAGCTTTAGATTGTAAGCTCCTTTGAGGCAAAGACTGTTGCTAATGATTTCATCTGTAGAGCTTTGAAGCTTTGATGAACATTATGATCAAATAAATCAATATTTACACATGATCCATTGCGGTGACAACTGAACGGTAGGACAAAGCAGCCATAAAAGGCAGTTATATATCAAACACTTTTTTATAAGCTTTCACCATAATTTTCTTCATGCTACATAATACCTATTGACTTATGTTGAACATTCCAAATGTGTACATCTACAGGCTGGAATGTAGATACTCACATATTTCTCTTGGCTTCTAAGAAATAGAAATGTATGATTGTTAAAGATTTAAAAGATTTATCCTGGCACCTTTTTAATAAAAACATGCATTGACCATTTATTTTAGGCTACATAGATATAGCTATTTGTATGTTACGTAGGGTGAATAGAATGATGTGCCCTGTAAAAACAGGAAATCATAGCTTTCCCCAGTACAGAAATTCCATTTGACCTCTCGCTGTCTCAATTACATATCTGTCTCTGTGACTTCACCTCCCCCCACTTTACAGGCGTCAGTTAACAAATCAGCAGCAATGGCTGCACTCGCATTGTTTGAATTGTGGCATTGGACCCCATGCTGCTACTCTGATCAAGTGAGGTCAGAGAGCAATACAGTAGCCATGGCAAGGACAGATGAATGTAGAAAAAAAAAAAAAAACTTGTAAGATAAAAAATTACAATAGGAGGCTAAAAGGCTACAAATTAAATAAATTAAAGTGGCAATTATAAAAGAAAAAAAAAACACGCAATTTCGCAAATGTTTGTGTTCATAAAAGCTACATTAATTTAAAATTGCTTCTGATATAACTGCCTGAAATCAGTCTTATAATATCTTCCCACTGTTCCCTGTACTATAGATGTAAAGTACTGAAGCACTAAGAGAAACGCTTAGGCTGCTATTGCTTGCTGCCCTCTGAAAATGCTAGTTACCTGACTGTCTCTTTGGTTTTACCCTCAAATTAATGACCCAGAACAAGCCTACAGAAGGTGAAGTCACAGATATTTCAGAACCTCTGATGTGCATATATTGTTCCAGGTCATAGGCGTGCGCACAGGGTGTGCCAGGTGTGCCCACTCACACCCTAATCACCCTGTTGCAGCATAGATTCTCCCTACTGCCCTAGCACCTACCTCGCACCGCAGCCGGCTTCCCTCCTCTCCCGCTGGCTGTTGGTGAAGGGATGTTTTAGGATGAATGAGGGGAAGGGGCCAGTAAATGTGTTATTTATTGGCCCCTTCCCTTTCTGAATAAAGATACTGAGCGATCCGTAAGTAGTGTTTGAGCTTTGGGGTGCACACCCTAATGCAATAGGCTGTGCACACCTATGTTCCAGGTCATAAAAAAAAAAAAACATGAAAGCATTTGGATGAGCATTATTCCAGGCCACCAGCATTTTTAATTTAAATGTTATATCAGCACAGGTTTTCTTTACACTGAGAGTTAGGCCCCTTTCACACTGGGGTGGGAGCTATAGCGGTGGATTTGCTGCGGGATTCGGCTGCTAGTGCTGCGGTATTAACCCCCGCTAGAGGCCGATAAAGGGTTAATACCGCCTGCAATGCATTGTTTTAAATGGGAAGGAGCGGTGAAGGACATACATACCGCTCCTCCCACCGCTCCAAAGATTCTGCTTGCAGGAGTTGTTCAGGCGGTATAGCAGTGCTATTTTTAACACTGTACTGCCTGAAAAACTCCTCAGTGAGAAAGGGGTCTTAGTACAAAGCAAAGGCACTTTAGAACTTTTATAGAGCACTGGGAGAGCGCATTTTTGATACTGCATGGTATTCATTTTCAAATGTGTTGCACACTGAGTCACTGAAAATGGGAGTTAAATGTATTCACAGACCCTAATGCCGCGTACACACGGTCGTTTTTTGCGATGAAAAAAAACGACGTTTTTTGTGAAGTAAAAAACGACGTTTTTGAAACGTCACTTTCAAAGACGATGTTGCATACACACCATCGTTTTTTTCACAAAAAACGAGGTTACGTTCACCACACTTTTCCATTGAAGCTCGCTTCATAACTAGCTTCTGGGCATGCGCGGGTTGAAAAACGTCGTTTTAAACGACGTTTTTGCTACACACGGTGACTTTTTGTGAAACAAAAAACGACGTTTTGAAAAACGACACAAAAAATTCAAGCATGTTGGAATTTTTTTTTGGTCGTTTTTTTTAAGACAAAAAACAACGTTTTGCCCACACACGATCAATTTAAATGACGTTTTAAAAAACGTCATTTTTTTTCCATCGCAAAAAACGACCGTGTGTACGCGGCATTACTGTTGGTTGAAGTGGTTTACAAGGGGCCCAATGCTCCTTTGTGGGCCGATTGTATTCAGGGTCACCCTTAGGACAACAGAGTACATTGGGGCTGATTTACTAATGAATCTGCGCTGCGCCGGTACATGCCTTAATTAGTGCGCTGGATGAAGCCCTAATTAGGCGCATGAACCGGCGGCAGCAGCAGCGCGATGTGATTGATAAGTAAAGCCGCCGCCGAACTCCCTGTATAAGTCTATGGGGGAAATCTTAATAGTGAATTTTAAAGGCTAATCTGCAAGTTTTGTCCTAAAAAGTTTTTGGGGACCTCAGTCCTGCCCCAGGGGACATGTACCAATGCTTTTTTTATTTTTTAAAACGGCCGTTTTTTCGGGAGCAGTGATTTTAATAATGCTAAAAGTGCAATAATAAAAGTGTAATTTTCCTTTAAATTTCGTACTATGGGGGTCTCTAATGTCAGCAGGTGAAAAAGCGCATGTTTCCCGTGGTTAGAACTGTCTCTGCACAAAATGTCATTTTTCAAAGGAAAAAAGCCATTTAAAACTGACTCGCGGCTATAATGAATTGTCGGCTCCCGGCAATTGCAGGAGAATTCATTCATTAAAAAAAGGGAAAAAAAAGCGTGGGGGTCCCCCCAAATTCAATAACCAGACCCTTTAGGTCTGGTATGGATATTAAGGGGAACCCCGCCGTCAATTTAAAAAAAAAATGACGTGGGGTTCCCCCCAAATATCCATAACCAGACCCTTCGGGTCTGGTGTGGAATTTAAGGGGAACTCCACTCCAAATTTAAAAAAAAATGGCGTGGAGTTCCCCCTAAAATCCACACCAGACCCCTTATCCGAGCACGTTGACCTGGCCGGCCGCACAAAAGAGGGGGGGACAGAGCGCGGCCCCCCCCCTCTCCTGAACCGCACCAGGCCACATGCCCTCAACATTGGGAGGGTGTTTTGGGGTGCCCCCCAAAACACCTTGTCCCCATGTTGATGAGGACAAGGGTCTCTTCCCCACAACCCTTGCCCGGTGGTTGTGGGGGTCTGCGGGCGGGAGGCTTATCGAAATCTGGAAGACCCCTTTAACAAAGGGGCCCCCCAGATCCCCGCCCCCCCCCTGTGTGAAATGGTAATGGGGTACCTTGTACCTCTACCATTTCACGAGTAAAAAAAATGTAAAGGGTTAAAAACGACAAGAGCCGGTTTTTGACAAGTTCTTTATTATCTTCTTTCTTCTTTTCTTCGGGTTTCTTCCTCCATCTTCTTCTTCTTCCTCTGCTTCTGTCTTGTGTCTTCTATGCCCGCATCTTGCCCGGGATATTTGGGGGGAACCCCACGTCATTTTTTTTTTTGAATTGACGGCGGGGTTCCCCTTAATATCCATATCAGACCTGAAGGGCCTGTAATGGAATTTGGGGGGACCCCCACGTCATTTGAATAATTATTTAAAAATTCGTACCATGGGGGGGGGGGATGTCAGCAGGTGAATAAAGCGCACTTTTCATGTGGTTAGAAATATGTCTTTGCACAAAATGACATTCTGAAAAAAAAAAAAAAAAGCCATTTAAAACTGACTCGCGGCTATAATGAATTGTCGGCTCCCGGCAATTGCAGGAGAATTCATTCATTAAAAAAAGGGAAAAAAAAGCGTGGGGGTCCCCCCAAATTCAATAACCAGACCCTTTAGGTCTGGTATGGATATTAAGGGGAACCCCGCCGTCAATTTTAAAAAAAAATGACGTGGGGTTCCCCCCAAATATCCATAACCAGACCCTTCAGGTCTGGTGTGGAATTTAAGGGGAACTCCACCCCAAATTTAAAAAAAAATGGCGTGGAGTTCCCCCTAAAATCCACACCAGACCCCTTATCCGAGCACGTTGACCTGGCCGGCCGCAGAAAAGAGGGGGGGACAGAGCGCGGCCCCCCCCTCTCCTGAACCGCACCAGGCCACATGCCCTCAACATTGGGAGGGTGTTTTGGGGTGTTAAATTCCACACCAGACCTGAAGGGCCTGTAATGGAATTTGGGGGGACCCCCACGTCATTTGAATAATTATTTTAAAATTCGTACCATGGGGGGGGGGGGGGATGTCAGCAGGTGAATAAAGCGCACTTTTCATGTGGTTAGAAATATGTCTTTGCACAAAATGACATTCTGGAAAAAAAAAAAAAAAAAAAAAAAAGCCATTTAAAACTGACTCGCGGCTATAATGAATTGTCAGCTCCTGGAAATTGCAGGAGAATTCATTCATTAAAAAAACGAAATAATAAAGCGTGGGGGTCCCCCCAAATTCAATAACCAGACCCTTTAGGTCTGGTATGGATATTAAGGGGAACCCCGCCGTCAATTTAAAAAAAAAATGACGTGGGGTTCCCCCCAAATATCCATAACCAGACCCTTCGGGTCTGGTGTGGAATTTAAGGGGAACTCCACCCCAAATGTAAAAAAAAAATGGCGTGGAGTCCCCCCTAAAATCCACACCAGACCCCTTATCCGAGCACATTGACCTGGCCGGCCGCAGAAAAGAGGTGGGGACAGAGCGCGGCCCCCCCCTCTCCTGAACCGCACCAGGCCACATGCCCTCAACATTGGGAGGGTGTTTTGGGGTGCCCCCCAAAACACCTTGTCCCCATGTTGATGAGGACAAGGGTCTCTTCCCCACAACTCTTGCCCGGTGGTTGTGGGGGTCTGCGGGCAGGAGGCTTATCGAAATCTGGAAGACCCCTTTAACAAAGGGGCCCCCCAGATCACACCCCCCCCCCTGTGTGAAATGGTAATGGGGTACCTTGTACCTCTACCATTTCACGAGAAAAAAAAAGTGTCAGTGTAAAAAAAGACAAGAGCCGGTTTTTGACAAGTCCTTTATTATCTTCTTTTCTTCTTTCCTTCGGGTTTCTTCTTCCTCCATCTTCTTCTTCCTCTGCTTCTGTCTTGGGTCTTCTATTCCCGCATCTTGCCCGGCGTGTTCTTCCATCTTCTTCCGCTGTCCTTCTCGTCCGCATCTTCTTCTCCTTCTTCTTCTTCGCCGGAGGCGCCGCTTCCAATTGAAATCCCCGCTGTCTGCCGGACCACGCCCCCCCTCTGACGCCACGGGCAAGCTCTTAGGAAAGTCCCCGTGTGGTGCCTGTGCGTCAGAGGGGGGCGTGGTCACATGTTCCAGAAAGCGGGCAATTCAATTGGAAGCGGCGACTCTGGCAAAGAAAAAGCCGCGCACAAGCTTCAAATTGAATTGCCCGCCCTCTCACTTGTGACCACGCCCCCCTCTGACGCACAGGCACCACACTCCTAAGAGCTTGCCCGTGGCGTCAGAGGGGGGGGGCGTGGTCCGGCAGACAGCAGGGATTTCAATTGGAAGCGGCGCCTCCGGCGAAGAAGAAGAAGGAGAAGAAGATGCGGACGAGAAGGACAGCGGAAGAAGATGGAAGAACACGCCGGGCAAGATGCGGGTATAGAAGACCCAAGAAAGAAGCAGAGGAAGAAGAAGATGGAGGAAGAAGAAACCCGAAGGAAAGAAGAAAAGAAGATAATAAAGGACTTGTCAAAAACCGGCTCTTGTCTTTTTTTACACTGACACTTTTTTTTTCTCGTGAAATGGTAGAGGTACAAGGTACCCCATTACCATTTCACACAGGGGGGGGGCCGGGATCTGGGGGGCCCCTTTGTTAAAGGGGTCTTCCAGATTTCGATAAGCCTCCTGCCCGCAGACCCCCACAACCACCGGGCAAGGGTTGTGGGGAAGAGACCCTTGTCCTCATCAACATGGGGACAAGGTGTTTTGGGGGGCACCCCAAAACACCCTCCCAATGTTGAGGGCATGTGGCCTGGTGCGGTTCAGGAGAGGGGGGGGCCGCGCTCTGTCCCCCCCTCTTTTCTGCGGCCGGCCAGGTCAACGTGCTCGGATAAGGGGTCTGGTGTGGATTTTAGGGGGGACTCCACGCCATTTTTTTTTAATTTGGGGTGGAGTTCCCCTTAAATTCCACACCAGACCCGAAGGGTCTGGTTATGGATATTTGGGGGGAACCCCACGTCATTTTTTTTTAAAATTGATGGCGGGGTTCCCCTTAATATCCATACCAGACCTAAAGGGTCTGGTTATTGAATTTGGGGGGACCCCCACGCTTTTTTATTGGTGTTTTTAATGAATGAATTCTCCTGCAATTTCCAGGAGCTGACAATTCATTATAGCCGCGAGTCAGTTTTAAATGGCTTTTTTCCTTCAGAATGTCATTTTTCACATGCTGACATTACACCCAGGGCCGCCATCAGGGGGGTACAGGCAGTACACCTGCAGGGCCGCCATTAGGGGGGTACAGGGATTACACCGCCCGGGGGTCCCCAGGGGCCCCCAGGGGCCCGGATGGGAACCACCCTAAAACAAAAAAAACCTTTTTTTTTAGTTTTATTTTTTTAAGGGCTCCGAAGGTCCCCAGGGGCCCGGAGGCCACTAAGGGCCCCAGATGGCAAGCCCTTTTTTTTAAATAAAATATATATATTTAAAAAAAAATATATATTTTTTTAATATATTTGTTTTTTTTTTTTTTATGAAAGGGCCCAGAGGTCCCCAGGGCCCCGGAAGGCAACCCCCTTGTTTTTGTAATTTTTTTTGAAAAATGTTATATTAAAAAAATATATATATATGTATTTTCTCTCTTTTTTATTTTTATTTTATAAAGAGCACAGAGGTCCCCAGGGCCCCGGATGGCTACCCCCCTTTTTTATATATATTTTTCTTTATTTCTTATTTCTGTCAAAATTTTTGTAAAGGGCCCCCCCGCTCCTCAATTTGCGGCACCACCCCCCCCCCCGCTTCTCAATTTCATGCGGCAGCACCCCCCCCCCTGGTTCTCTGCTCCAGGGGGCCCATGCCTGAAGCTGTGTAAGGGGCCCCAAAATTCCTGATGGCGGCCCTGTACACCTGTAAGGGGCCCGGGGGTCCGGAGGTGCCCAGATGCCTGGAGGCCCCCCAGCGCCCCAGATGGTAACCCCCCTCTTTTTTTTTTTGTATATATATTTGGTAGTTGGTTTTTGTAGGATTTTTTATTAAAGGGCCAATTTTTGGAATTTAATATTTTTTAGCAGTCTGGAGGTCCCCAGGGGCCCAGAGGCCCCCAGGGCCCCGGGTGGCAACCCCCCATATTTTTTGTTATTAAAGGGCCAATGTTTTGTTTTAGGGGTCTGGAGGTCCCCAGTGGCCCGGAGATCCCCAGGGCTCCAGATGACAACCCCCCACCTTTAAAAAAAAAACAAAACAAAAAAAATTATATATTTTTTGGTTATTTTTTTAACATATATATATATAATATAATTATGAAAGCTCCCAGAGGGCCCCAGATGACAACCTTTTTGCTTCTAAAAATGTTATAAACATTTTCCCCAGGTTTGTTACTTTTTACTTTAATTTCTTTTTTAAAGTGTATTTTGTGCGTGAAGTCGAAGAGAGAGGAGCTGGACTTGCAATCGCCATCCTTCTCCATGCCCCCGGTGGCAATGGTGGGTGTGAGGGGGGC
This sequence comes from Rana kukunoris, assembly GCA_029574335.1. Lineage (NCBI taxonomy): Eukaryota > Metazoa > Chordata > Amphibia > Anura > Ranidae > Rana > Rana kukunoris. The sequence continues at coordinate 97,499 of JAJQKJ010001637.1, forward strand.
CTCCCACTCACCCCACCTGCTACACTTGGGAGCCCGATGGGACAGAGGGACTCCCCCTATGAGGGAGTGTAGCCCACCCAGCCAGCCCTGTAGGTCCTTCGCCTCCCTTTATTTTAGGAGACCTCATGGCCAAAGTGCGTGCAAGTGTGGTGTTTTTTGTGGGGGGGGGGGGTGGGCGTACTAAGCACAGGCGTACCTTGCATAGCACACCCATCGGGAGCCGGGCTGACACCACCAAACTCAATTCACATGTAGCCGAGACCGGGATCCGAACCCTTGGCTGCAGAGGTGAACGGTTTGTTGTCAGCGCAGTGCCATTCACGTTGAGCCACCACAGCTCCCACCCCATGTTATTTTTTTTTTAGATTTTTGGTAGTTATTTTTTATTAAAGGGCCCAGAGCTCCCAAGGCAACCCCCTTTTTTATTATTTTATATATGTAGATATATATATATAGATATTGTAATTTATTTTTCATTAAAGAGCCCAGAGGTTTATTTTTATTAAAGGGCCCAGTGGTCCCCAGGGCCCCCGGATGGCTACCACCCTTTTTAATATATATTTTTCTATATGTATTTTTTAGTAAAGGAACCCCCCGCTTATCAAATTGCGGCAGCCCCCCCCCCCTTCTTAATATCAGGCGGCACCCCCCCCCCTATTCTCTGCTCCAGGGGGCCCATGCCTGAAGCTGTGTAAGGGGCCCCATAATTCCTGATGGCGGCCCTAATTGCCCCCCCCCATGGTACGAAATTTCAAGGAATTTTTCACTTTTATTGTTGCACTTTAACCACTTCCATACCGCGCCTATTCTGGCACTTCTCTCCTTCATGTAACAATTATATTTTCTTCCTTGAAACTTACTCAGGACCCCCAAACATTATATATATTTTATTAACAAACACCCTAGGGAATAAAGTGGCGGCCATTTTTTCGGACACATTTCCAACAGTATTTGTGCCAAAAATTTGCAAACGTTTTTTTTTTTTTTTGGCTTTCAAAAAAAAAACCTGTTTCATGAATGACAAAATAAGAAAGCAGTAAAGCTAGCCCAATTTTTAGGGATAAGGTAAAAGATGATGTTACACCGAGTAAATAGATACCTAACTTGTCACGCTTTCATATTGCGCACACTCATGGAATGGCGCTAAACTTCGTTATTAAAAATCTCCATAGGCAACGCTTGACTTTTTTTCTCAGGTTACCACTTTTGAGTTACAGAGGAGGTCTAGTGCTAAAATTATTGCTCTCGCTCTAACGCACGCTATGATACCTCACATGTGGGGTTTGAAGGATGTTTACATATGTGGGTGGGACTTGCATGCGTGTTCGCTTCTGAGTGCGAGCTACTAGGGACATGAGCATTTAAATTCCTTTTTTATTTTATTTTTTAACTTAATATTTTCATTTTTGCACTTGTTTGTCCCTTTTTTTGTATTATTTTTCTCTTTTCTTCCTATTACAAGGAATGTAAACATCCCTTGTAATAGGACTAGTGTGTGACAGGTCCTCTTTATAGAGAAAGGCGGGGTCAATTAGACCCCACATCTGTCCTCCAGGCTGGAAAGCATGGAATTGGTAAAAAAAAAAACATCTCATGCTTTCAGCTGCGATCATGTTCGTTCAGCACAGTAGTGTAGTGTGTAGCATGTTCACCTAGCAGCAAAAGGGTTGCTGGTTCGAATCCCGCCCGTGACACTATCTGCCTGGAGTTTGCATGTTCTCCCTGTGTGGGTTTCCTCCCACAATCTAAAAACATGCTGTAAATTGGATCCTGTCTAAATAAGCCCTAATATGCAGTAGGATATTTAGGTTTTGTGCTTCCCTAGGCCTGACCAAATTTTGGCACCCCCCTAATAGAAAAATGACCCACCCTTCCTGTCAAGGCCACACCCTGTTTTTTTATGACCCACCCAGGAATTTTCAGGGGACACACACAAGTTCTGTGGGGGGGGGGGGCACAGGAGACCCTTAATTTGCCTAGTTTTTCGATCACTTCCTGTTTGGCTATGGGGCAGGAAGTGAAGGCCAATCTCCCCAAACGGACAGGGATAATACAAAATAAACTGACAGAGCTTCTAACCCCCCCCCCCCCCAACTCTATCCAAAATGAAAGAAATCCAAAAAATAAAAGTGATGATTATTGTTCCAGTTTAACCCCAAATTTCAGATCATTTTATTGAGAGGCTTAAGAAAATATAACCATGCCAATAGGCCAGGATCCAGCGTTGCTAATATGTATGAATGTGTGTTAGGGACCCCCACAAACACCACCCAATGTTAAATCAACTATTTTCTTGTTTGTTTTGGGGATGCCTGCACCCCTGATAGGGTAAAGACACCTCACAAATGTTGTCACTTTCTACTTAATTCATTCACTTCCTGCCACACAGCCAAACAGGAAGTGAGGGAAACACCTGAGTAATGTTTTGTTGGGGACACACAGATCAATATAAATAGTTTCCCATTTTGGAAATGGCATTTTGCTGTGTACACCCCAAATTAGTAGGAATCTTGGACTTTGGGGTCCATTTACTAAAGGCAAATCCACTTTGCACTACAAGTGGACAAGCAAGGAAGAAAACTCAAAACTTGGCGGGATTGGAAGTAAAAACCATCAGTGCTTCCCTTCTGATTTTCATTGCCTACGCTTCTACTGCAGAGCGGCTTTGCCTTTACTAAACCCCAAAATAACTAATCATTTGGGGTGTACACTGCAGTGCAATTTGCTTAATGGTGACACTAGTTAGATTGACCTGTGTCCCAAAGAAAAGACCATTGGTAGGGTTTTAACCTCACTTCCTGTTCAGCTGTGTGACAGGAAGTGAAGCCAATTTTAGGAAAAGGGACACAAAGCCCAGCCTAAAAACACTAGCAGGGGTTCTAACACTCAATTGGCTTCCCTCAAACAACCCACAATTAGAATAGGATTGTCTTGTGCTAGTTTCAAGCACAGCGCTGTAAATCAGCACTTCAAGCCTGTCCACCAATGCCTTGAAGGAAGAGGTTGTGTCTTTGAAGCAGCTCCTGTGAAGAACCAGACCCTGGAGGAGAGGGGAGGCTATGGCCTCATCAAGCCCAGGTCAGGGGCTTGCTCCTGGGCAGGGGGAGTCCACCTCCCGCCCGGTACCTCCAAGGACTGTGGATCCCCCTAGTTTTGGGGATCTAAACAAAGAAGAAAAGCAGTTTTTGATGGCCCAGTCTAAGCTGGCAGATTGGACTTTTCCCCAGCAAGGGGAGGATGATCAGCGAATGCTGAGAAGACGCAGCAAAACCAAAGGTTTGATTCAAAAGGCGGCACAAGCTCTCCATTCCAGGATTACAGTGCTGGCCAGTTTAAGGAACAGAAGAGATCGGGCTAGTAGCTCAAAAAGATTTGAATTCAAGGAAGCAATAGACCTGTTGAAAGAGCAGAATGGCCAGTTATGGGGTCTTGTTATGTGTCTCTGTTCCAGAGGGACTGCAGAGAAGGCTTTCCTCCTTCCAATCAGGAGGGAGCTCCAACGTGCCTCTGAGGAGAGCAAGCAGGCAGCAAGGAGAGGCAAGTCAGCATTAGTAGCTGAGGGGGCTGGGGGTTCTCTGTTAGTGGAACCTCAGACCTCAGGGACTATCTCGGAGAGTACCGCTGAGGGCGCCCAGGCACCTGCCGGACCCCAACCTGTGAAGATAGGGGGTACAACATCAAGTGGGAGGTTGTCCCACGAAGCAGGAGGTACTTGCGTGAGTGAGAGAGGTCTCAACCCCGTGGTGAGTCTTCCTCGTCTTCCGCCTGGTCTTTTGGTCACCGTGAAGAGTGTGTCTGGTTCCCAGCAAGATCAGGGTGATAAGCCTGCTCCTGGAAGCGGGGGTGCTTTGGCCTCTGTGAACCCAGCAAGTAGCCTACAGCAGGGTCAGCCGGCCGGTGTGGTGGCGACCGCTGCGGGTTTACAGGGTGAGGGGCAGGCATCTACCGCGGATCCAGTTGAGATGGACTGTATGACATCTAGTATGGAAGAAGCTATGGCTAGGATAGCAATGGCTGCCGAGGGAGAGGGCACGCCACGCCATGTGGAGCCTCCTGCTTCTGGACGACCAATCAGCAGTGACTTGGAGGGCATTTCCGCTGTGCGGGAATCTCCCGTGATTGGGACGGAGCCGCGACCGGAAGTGACGTCAGCACGTGACCCGGAACCGGAAGTGATGTCAGCATGTGACCCGGAACCGGAAGTGACGTCAGCACGTGACCCGGAACCGGAAGTGACGTCAGCGGGTGAACTGGAAGTGGCTGTGGTGACACCCGGAGCTCCATTTCCCGGCCAGGTCCGGTCCTCAGCTTTGGAACAGAATACCCAGGGACTTGTGAGTACTTCCCCATCTGCGGGTCTCCCTTCTGAACAGGCTCCAGTTTGGGGGGATCACCCTGCGGGACATTTAGAAGATGAATGTTTGGCAATGGATTTTATTAGAAAGTTAGAAGGTTTCCAGTCTGCAGCTGTGACAGAAGTCCATGTAGGTTCCTATGGAGCCTGTGAAGAGATGGGGGACTCTGGTTTTAATATGGATGATACTCAATTGGCTCAGGTACAGGAAGTTGTGTTGGGGTTGGGCCCCCTTTCGGGTCCTTCAGTAGTGAGGGGGAGGGCAGCGAGTCATGAGGAGACTGCCCAGGTTGCGTCAATGGGGGTCCTGAGGGGGGTTGGTCCATTTGATGCACCCCAACCTGCGGGAGTTATCACAACCTCTCAGGAAGAGAGCTTGCTCAATGCTTTGAGGGAGGGCAGGTCTTATGCTCAAGTGGCTGGGTTAAGTGCTCCCTTGGATCATATTTACAGCAAGTTCGGTGCCCGCAATTTCAGGGTTCCCCCTGCGCAAGAGCAGCGGGGTGAGAGGGCATGGTCCAGGGGAGGTGGTGGTACAGAACGCAGGAGGAGGAATGTGGTGCAACTAAAGTTTATTGGTGAAGGTCAGTGCCCGTCCCGAGGAGAGGTCATCGATATGGTCCTCTCTCTGGGAGTAAGGGCGTCTGACCTCTTTGCGGTTATCCATCCGGGAGGTTCAGTAGAGTTTGATTTTAGTTTTATGTCAGTCATCGTTATGGAAATGTTTTTGTTGAATTATGAACTAGTCAAAAGACAGGACCCATGGTCCAAGTTCTGTTTGACCCCCCTGTCTAGGCAGGAGGAGGTCAAAAATGTAACCATCCTGGTACGCAATGAATCCCTTCCTCCGGAAGACATTGCGACCTGGTTGACCCGTCATGGCCAGCTCCAGTGCCCCCTTTGGAAGAAGGTGGATGAAAGGGGGATCTGGACAGGGGCCTGGGGGGTTAAGATTAAGTTGAAGAGGCAGGGAAATAGCATGGCTCATATCCCTGGGAGTGCTTTCATTGGGAGAGACAGAATTTTGGTTTTTTATCCTGGACAGCCTAAAAGGTGTTTTAAGTGCGGGTCCCCCACTCACTTGAGCGCTGAATGCACTGTTGTGAAGTGCACGCGCTGTGGTGGGAGGGGTCACCTGGCGGACGGGTGTGCCCATATTAGATGTAATCTTTGTAACGAGTTAGGTCACCCTTTCAGTCGATGTCCGCAGGCTTATAGGGGTAATGTGCAAGAGGAATCTGGGGTGTCGGAAGGTTTCACCTCGGACACTGATTCTGAGATGGAGGGGGGTGGGGGGGGCAGGCCGCGGGTGCTTCTAGATCTGGTGGTCGGGCTGCCCCTATGCCCCAGAGGCAAGGTTCTGTCAGGAGGAGGGCGGGGGTTGGTGCAGCTGCCCCTGATCCTCCAGGTCAGAGTGGAGTGGACATTGATTCTGAGGTAGAGGGGGGTGAGGAGCCTCAAAGGCAGGGTCTCATCAGGAGGAGGGCGGGGGTTGGTGCAGTAGCCCCTGACCCTCCGGGTCAGAGTGGAGTGTCAGGAGGTGGTGGGGTTTTCCTTGGGGGGCCTCCTGAGTTTTTGCTGGACTCCTCTGCCTTGGACACCGATTCTGAAGTAGAGGGGAGTGAGGAGGGTTTGGTGGTTCCCCCTGGGGGGGGGTGTTGGGGCCAGTCTGTGCTATCCTTCCCCCCTCTTCCTTTTCTCTTCCTGTTGCCCCCTCCTCTCATTCTTGTTCTGTTCCCCTCCCGCTTTCTTCCCGTTTTGCCCCGCTCTCCCCCCCCAGGTGGATTCTCATGCGTTGGGTGGTGCAGTAACCCAGGAGGATATGGAGGTGGCCCTTGGGTCACAGAAAAGACCTCAGGCCGGGTCAAGTGAAGAGCCCTCAGAGGGTATGAGTGGGGTGGGCCCAGCAGTCGGTGATACTGGTTGGGTAGTGCTTAGGAAGAATAAGAAGAAAAAGAAAAAAAGTAAAAAAGGTGTTAAATGAGTGATGCGGGAGTGGGTTCTGTGCCCTGTTCTAAGCAGGATGAGGGTGCGGGGGCCGCAGAGTAATTTGTTATTTTACTAGTCGGTTAATATAGCGGGATTTTGTTCGATGTTTATGATGTATAGATATGTGGTCTGTTGATGGATTTGGCTAGCTATGACCTGGTGCAGTGGCCAGATGGGGCAGAGGCTGTAGGTTTCTGCAGTTGATGCCAATAGGCTTGCGCAGGTAGTTGGCTAATCCGCGTAAAATATGCCATATATAGTATTTTGTTATTCTTTCTTTTGTTTCTTATGGACCTTAATTATGGGTATGCACCAATAGTGACCCAAAGTGCAATGAGCCGGATAATGGAGGGTGATAAAAGTTTGCCCAACCTGATAGAGGTTAGCACTGGTGAATTGGTTGCGTGTTAGTAGTTTGTGTTTTCAAGGTTTGTAAATTGAATGTTGGTTTTATAGGAGTGTTATAGTTGTTTAAATGATTATCTTGTATATGTAAATGTTTGTAAGCAGTGTGAGATTTTCTTGATGTTTCCCCGTTATTTGTAAATTTGGTACCTAATGTCGTGTCTGAATAAACAAAAAATTTCCACCAATACACCACCCCCCCCCACCCCCCCCCCCTCCAACAGGCCCTGTTTGCAGCTTTTCCTACATCTTGCACATGTGCTTTAAAAAGTCAGTCTGGACATCAGTTCTAGGAAACAATACTTACCGCTTTGTCCTTCCTTTTCTGGTGACTAAACATTTCATGCATACACACCAGGAAAGAGCTTAGAGACAAATCACACTTGATGGTTTAGGCCCAAACTAGTTCAGCTGCAGCGGTTGAAATCCATAGCAGGAAAAAAATATCACAAAACAAACTTCAAAATTTGAAAGTAATTTTATTGGTCCACAAAACAAGGAAAGCAAAACAAAAAATTACAAATAAACACACCAAAAATATATAAAAAACACCTAAAAACAAAAAAGACCAACGTTTATTTCACAGTCATTGGAAAATAAATCATGCTTTTGAAATAACAGGATAGACCCACAGGATTAAAACATTAGTCATTAACATCTTGAGAAACATTTAGCAAAATTATGTAGCAGAGAAAACATCAAAAAATACAAAACTTGCTCCAAAACATCTCTGTTTCACTCCGCCATTACTTCCAGCCAGCAAATCTGCCCCCTCTGAGGGGCAGCTGACACGTGCAGTATCCACGCTTTTTATAACATGTGTGCTAATGAACCAATTGGAAACACATGAAGAAATGTCAGCCTCTAGTTTGTGTGCACTTGTAACTGCTTACACCTGTTAAGGATGTCCTTAACCACTTTATAACCGCGCTATAGCAGAAATACTGCTTACGCGCAATCTGTTATTTTGGGACGACGTCCCTGGGACGTCGTCCCGATTTGCGGTGATTGCGCGCCCCCTTCGACGTGCACGCGAATGTTTTTGTGTTCGCCGGTTCGGCGGGCCCGACGCAACACCGAATCACGGTGAAGAGCCAATGATAGCGGCTCTTCACCACCTGATCGCTCCCTCCAATGAGGGAGCAGACAAATGTAAACAAAAAAAAGGTCAATCTGAGAGTTATCTCTTCTCTCCTCACACCGATACAGCGTGTGAGGAGAGAAGTGCTTTTTACAGTGAGTGATCTATATATTTTGCCCAGCAGTGCCTAGCAGTGCCACACATTGCCACACAGTGCCACTACACTAGCCATCAGTGCCCCTACAGTCCCATCTGTGCCACCAGTGCCACTAAAGTCCCTACCAGTGCCACTAAAGTCCCTACCAGTGCCACTAAAGTCCCCATCAGTGCCCACTACAGTCCCCACCAGTGCCACCTCTGCCACTTCAGTGCCCATTGGTGCTGCTAGTGTCTGTCAGTGCTGCATCAGTGCCACTACAGTGCTCATCAGTGCCGCCAGTGCTCCATCAGTGCCACTACTCTGCCCAGTGCCACTACAGTGCTCATCGGTTCTGCCAGTGTCCATCAGTGCTTATCAGTGCCACTACAGTGCCATCAGTGCCCATCAGTGCCACCAGTGCCACTACAGTGCTCATCAGTGCCGCCAGTGTCCGTCAGTGCCACTACCGTGCCAGTGACAATACAGTGCTCATCGGTGCTGCAGTGTCATCATGCTCATCAGTGCCACTACAGTGCTCATCGGTGCCATCAGTGCTACCACCAGTGCCAATACAGTGCTCATCAGTGCCGCCAGTGTCCATCAGTGCCACACCAGTGCCCATTTGTGCCGCCAGTGTCCATCAGTGCTCCATTGGTGCCACTTACAGTGCTCATCAGTGCCACCAGTGCCCATCGGTGCCGTCAGTGCCCAGTACCCATCAGTGCACCCTCATTAGACCAGCCTCATCAGCACCCATCAGTGCAGCCATATCTGTTCCAGTTTCCTACCATAGTTTGTCACCACAGCCCACAGTCACCAGTATGGCAAAAAGGTTTTTTAGCACTGAGGAGGCATACCAGCATATGTGCTTGACCGACGAGAGCAGCGGGGAGCTCTCTGAATCTGATTCAGAATATGAACCGACTGAAAGCAGTGGGTCTTCTACAGATTCAGAGGAAGAGCAAAGTGTGCCCATGAAACAAAGGCGTATTGACATGGAGCAGCAGGCTACCACAAGTAGCGCTGTGGCGTCAACCAGCAGCTCAGTGCGATCCACCAGAGATGCAGTGGCATCAACCAGCAGCTCAGTGCGATCCACCAGAAATGCAGTGGCATCAACCAGCAGCTCGGTGCGATCCAGAAGAGATGAAGTACCACTGCAGCAAAGGCCAAGACCAGCAGTGTGTCAGAATCTCAGCCCCAAAGGGTTAGGACCATGCCAGCCTTCCCTATGCCCTTGAAAACCCTATGTGGCTTCCCTCCAATTCAGGATCAGCAAACGTCCCACCTTTCACCGCCCAGCCAGGTGTTCAGGTGAACACAGAGAACTTTGCCCCTATTGATTTTTTTCATTTAGTTTTTACCCAAGACCTATATATCCTCCATCGTGGCCCAGTGCAACCTCTATGCACAACAATTTATAACAGACCACCCTGATTCAAGTTACGCCCGTCCCTATGAATGGAAAGCATTGACAGTGGACGAATTTAAAATATTTTTAGGCCTAACATTTAACATGGGGCTCACAAAAAAAAATGAATCATACTCGTATTGGTCCAAAAGACCAATCCATCACATGCCAATCTTTTCATCCACTATGTCAAGAACCAGATACCACATGATAATGCGTTTCCTCCATTACAACGACAACACCCAGTGCCCTCCCGAAATGACCCATCACATGACAAATTATTTAGAATTCGGCCACTTCTAAATTTTTTCTCTGAGAAATTTCCCCAGTTATTTGTCCCCGACCAAAATATTTCCGTGGATGAGTCATTGGTCCACTTCACAGGCAGGCTTGGCATCAAGCAATATATACCAAACAAAAGAGCCCGATATGGAGTTAAGCTCTACAAGCTATGTGACCGGGTCACAGGATACGTCTACGCCTTCCGGGTGTACGAAGGGAAGGACACCCAACTGAATCCCCCTGAATGTCCAGAATATATTGGAGTCAGCGGAAAGATTGTTTGGGATCTTGTATATCCACTCCTTGGAAAGGGTTACCACCTTTATGTGGATAATTTCTATACAAGCTTGCCCCTCTTCCGCAACCTTCACCGGATGGGCACTCCAGCGTGTGGTACAGTGCGACCCAATAGGAAGGGTTTCCCGCAAAGGCTCATTATGGAAAGACTGCAAAAAGGGGAGACGGCGTCTCTGCGGAATGAGGAAGTATTGGCTATCCGGTGGAGGGGACAAACGAAATGTCCACATGCTCTCAACCATACATGATGACACCCACGTGGAAATCCTCAGAAGAAACGGCCCTATCCAAAAACCACAATGTGTTCAAGACTATAATTTGTTCATGGGGGGAGTCGATTTCAATGATCAAATGCTCGAACCCTACCTTCCCACAAGAAAAAGCCGCTTTTGGTATAAAAAGGTCTCCATATATCTTTTCAGTTTGGCCATTTACAACACTTATGTCATTTACCGTAAATCCACAAAGACCCCCTTATCTTATCTCCGTTACCAAGAAGAAATTATCTCCTGCCTTGTAGACTCACCAGATGACATTCGCTCTGATTGCGTGAGCAGACTGCATGAACGCCACTTTATTGAAAAAATCCCCCCCAGTGAATCAGGCCGAAAACGTCAAAAGAGATGCCGGGTGTGCACCAAAGAAGGAACTAGAAGAGACACTACATATCATTGCCCTGATTGTCCTTCCCAACCAGGCCTTTGTGTGAGTCGATGTTTCCGCCGTTACCATTCTGTTCTAGATTATTAGGAAAGTATGGTAAACGCAATTGTCATTTACGGCCACACCTCTTATGCCTCTGTACATACCGCTGCCTGCTCCTGAACTGACCCTGGCCTGTTGTACGACTACGCTTCTGCCCAACCCTTAACTGTACCTACCATGCCTGCTCTGGAACTGACCCTGGCCTGTTATACGACTTATGCTTCTGCCTAATGCTAAACTGTACCTACCTCTGCCTGCTCTGGAACTGACCCTGGCCTGTTTTATGATACGCTTCTGCCCAACGCTAAACTGTACCTACTTCTGCCTGTTCTGGAATTGACCCTGGACTGTTTGACCATGTTTTTTTGCCTGCCCCTTGGATTGATCTTTTACCCTGCTATGCTAGTGGGAACACAGGGGTCTCACATATGTGAGGGGCTCCAGAATTGTTTTTCTGGATGAAAAAACTAAATTTTTAGTTTTCTCATTCCCAGATTAGGGTCTGGTTGCCCAGAGGCTTCAAAGAGATTTGGGTGGGAGAAGCCTCTACCCCTGTCCCCATTCTTTCCTGGCCTGCTACTTGGACCATGTTCCTGCTTACTACCAGGACCAATATTTTGGCACTGCTGGCAATATTTCTACTTGCACTGGCCCTGGACTATATATGGACAGTATCCCTGCCTGCACTGACTATGGACAATATTCCTGCCTGCTGCCTGGACAATTCCATTCACTGTTGCTGACCACGTCGATGCCTGCTGCCTGGATCAGGGCTCTCCTCCTGTGGACAATTGTACTACTAAAACCACAGGTAATCTTTTTTTTTTTTACCCATTACTCAGCAGAATGTATTTTAGGGTGTAATTCTTGATATGTGCATGCTGAGTGTTAGAAATATGAAGGGCCTTCAAAAATGTGATAGATTGTAAGGAAATTGGATGTGTAATTTGTGTACCTACAACACCTGATGGTGCTTCTTGGATGTTGGGTCTCTATGTGGCCACGCTATGTAAAAGGCTCACACATGTGGTATCGCCATACTCAGGAGGAGCAGCAGAATATATTTTGGGGTGTAATTTTTGCTATGTACATGCTATGTATTGGAAATATCCTATAAATGGACAACTTTGTGTAAAAAAAATGCATTTTCATTTTTTTTTCCACATTTTCCAAAAAACATCGGCAAAAAAATAAACTGTTCAAAAGACTCATTATGCCTCATAGATTATACGTTGGGGTGTTAGCTTTCCAAAATGGGGTCACTTTGTGGGCATTTCCATTGTCCTGGTGCTCCTGGGTCTTCAAAAGTGTAATAGGTGGTTGAGAGATTAGATGTGTAATTTATGCTCCTGGAATGCTTGAAGTTGCTACATCGGTGTTGGGCCTCTGTATGTGGCCACGCTGTGTAAAAGTTTCACACATGTGGTATCGCCATACTCAGGAGGAGCAGCAGAATATATTTTGTGGGGTCATTGGTGGAATATATATGCCATGTGAGAGAAATAACCTGTTATAATGACAATATGGTATGAAAAAAATAAAAATAAAAAATATCCCAATTTTGCAAAGAATTGTGGGAACAAATGACAACTTCAAAAAACTAATTATGCCTCTTACTAACTACATTGGAATGTCTACTTTCCAAAAAGGGGTCATTTGGGGGGTATTTGTACTTTACTGGCTTGTTAGGGTCTCAAGAAATGAGAGATGCTGTCAGTACTTCAGGTGTGATCAAATTGTTCAATTTTCAGAAATTGGTACCATAGCTTGTAGACCCTATAACTTTCACCCAGACTAAATAATATCCCAATTTTTTTTTTTTTTTTACCAAAAATATGTAGCAGTATACATTTTAGGCCAAATTTATGAGGAAAAAATATTTTTTTGCAAAATGTTATGATATAAATGAAGAAAAATTAATTTTTTTACAAAATTTTCGTTCTTTTTTCATTAATAGCGAAAAAACGAAAAACCGCAGAGGTGATCAAATACCACCAAAAGAAAGCTCTATTTGTGGGAAAAAAAGGACAAAAATTTCATTTGGTTATAGTGTTGTATGACTGAGTTATTGTCATTCAAAATGTGAGAGCACCGAAAGCTGACAAATGGTCTGGTTAGGAAGGGTGTTTAAGTGCCCAGTGGTCAAGTGGTTAAATTACTAAGCCAAAAAAAGAGCTTTCTGAGCATGCTCAGAAAGATGCAAGTCATTTTCAGGATGAAACTTCCAACTTCTTTTTCTAACTGTTCGAGCATGCCCAGTTCACTCGAAATGCAGTACCAGAATCAAATCTGCAATGGCGGATGAAAGCATTAGAGGTGTTAAATTTTATTTTGGTCCCCATGAAGTGATGCTTTACAAGCTGAACGGGAGGTCTTATAGAATTTTTACGTAACAAACCTAAATAGTAATAATTTAAAAGCCCCTGTCCCTAGTAGCTCGCAGTCAGAAGCGAACAAGCAGCATTTTTATTGTTTCCGGTTACCAGTTTAGATTTACAGATGAGGTCTAGTGCTATAAATATTCCTCTTGCTGTTACGCACGCTATGATACCTCACATGTGTGGTTTGAAGAATGTTTCCATATATGGGGGCGGGCCTTAAATGTGTAAGCCCCGCCCACATATTGAACCCCCGTTCAAACCCCACATGTGAGGTATCATAGCGTACGTTAGAGCGAGAGCAATACTTTTAGCACTAGACCTCCTCTGTAAATCTAAACTGGTAACCTGAAACACATAAAAAAGCGTTGCCTATGGGTATTTTCAAGTACTGAAGTTTGGCGCCATTCCATGAGTGTGTGCAATATTAAAGTGTAACATGTTGGGTATCTATTTACTCGGTGTAACATCATCTTTCACATTATGGCCATAAATTGGGCTAACTTTAGTGTATTCTTAATTTGTAACCACTTGAGCCCCAGAGCATATTACTGGTCACTGACGGGGCCATTTTTTGCATTTCAACACTGCGTCATTTTGACTGACAATTGCGTCGTTTGTGCGACGTGGCCCCCAAAAAAATTGGGCGTCCTCATCCTCCCCCCCCCCCCCCCTAAAAATTTTTTTTTTTGTTGGTGGTATTTGATCACCTCTGCGTTTTTTCTTATTTTTGCTTGACCCAAAAATATAGCGACAATTTGGTAACTAAAAAAACATCTTTTTTACGGTTTGCTATAATAAATCTCCCCCAAAATATATTCAAAAAATGTTTGCCCTCAGTTTAGGCCGATAAGTATTCTTGGACATCTTTTTGTTTGCAAAAAATCACAATAAGCGTTTGATTGGTTTGGGCAAAAGTTCTAAGTAGGGGTTGGTCTTATGGGTTTTTTTGGAATAATTTTTTGTTTTACTAGTAATGGTGGCTATCATTGTTTTTTCTGTCTAATGCGACATTGTGGCGGACACATTTTTGTGAGATTTGGCATTTTTGTAGCGAGCAATGGTATAGAAATGCATTGCTTACTATAAAAATGACACTGGCAGGGAAGGGGTTAACACTAGGGGCGCGGAAGGGGTTGAATATGTTACCTGGGTGTGTTCTAACTGTAAAGGGGGTGGGACTGTGTAGGGGAAATGACAGATCGCTGTTCATACATTGTAGGGACAGACGAGCAGGCATTCCCCCCCCCCCTGACAGGACCGGGATAAAGGGGAACTCCACCCCAAATTATAAAAAAAAACGGCGTGGGTATCCCCCTTCAGGTGCACAACAGGCTCTTAGATTTGATCTGGAACATAAGGGGTTAAACCCACGCCAAAAAACGGCGTGGGGTTCCCCCTCAGATCCAGACCAAACCCTTCTCCCAGGCACGCAGTCTGGCCGGACAGGAATGGGGGTGGGGACGAGCGAGCGCCCCCCCCCCTCCTGAGCCGTACCAGACCACATGCCCTCGACATGGGGGAGTGTGTGCTGTGGGGGAGGGGGGCACTGCCCCCCCACCCCAAAGCACTCTTGTCCCCATGTCGATCGGGACAAGAGCCTCTTCCCGACAACCCTGGCCGTTGGTTGTCGGGGTATGCGGGCGGGGGGCTTATCAGAATCTGAGAGCCCCCTATATTAAGGGGGCCCCCAGATTCTGGCCACCCACCCTATGTGAATGAGTATGGGGTACATCGTACCCCTACCCATTCACCGGGTGGAAAAGTGTAAACACCAAAAAAAACACACAGAAAAAAATAATTTATTAGTCAGCTCCGGGGGTCTTCTGCCGGGACCCCCCACCACCAGCCCATTGGGCCCCGGGCTTCGCCGTCTTCTGCCGGGGGGGGACACCCACCGATGATCTCCGCCATGTCCAGCCAGGCCCCCACCCCAAAATAAGCTCTTTCACATCCGGGGGGGCCGGCCGAAAAAAGCAGAGAACAACGGGGGCGGAGCCCCTCGGTCTTCCAGACGTTTTCTGCCGGGGGGGCTCCAGCCCCGCACCGGTCTTCGCCGCCGCCTTCCGCCGGGGGGGGACACCCACCGATGCTCTCGGCCATGTTCGGCCAGGCCCCCTACCCCAAATCAAGCTCTTTTACATCCGGGGGGGGGCCGGCGGAAATGGCGGAGAACAACGGGGGCGAAACCCCTCCTCGGTCTCAGTGCAGCTCCTCCCACTGGCAGTAGTTCCGGCTCCTCCCACAGAGCTCATTCTGCTTCCTGCTGGAGAGGAGAGAAGACCTGTCTTCCAGAGCTCCTGTGTTCCAGCCTACCAGGACCAGCCTCCAGCCCCCAGCCCCCTGCCCCGGAAGAGGGGTGGGATGGCCTCCCTCAGCCCCGGAGGTGGACCGGCTTCCGGCCTCCGGAGGAGTCAACAGCACCTGCCCTCCAGCCAGACCACCGCCACCACCATCAGCAGGGAGGACCGTCTCTTCCTGGAGACCCAGGAGGGTCTCTCAGACTGGACAGCCCCTCAGCCAGGTGAGAATGAAGCAAGAACCAGGAAGAGGCGGGATAAAATCAAATCCCTGCTGGTGAGGATATCTCAGGCCTGCGTGGAAAAGATGACTACTCTCGCAGGCCTGAGGGAAAAGAGGGACAGGTGCTCCAGTAATAAGAGATCTGAATTCAAGGGGGCCATCACCACCCTAGGACTAGAAGTAAAAGAAATATGGGAATACCTGGGGGGCTTTTGCCAACGTGGGGCTGGAGAGGGTGAACTTCCTAGAGGAGCTCCGGAGGACCCTCCAGCAGGCCAACCGGGAAGGGAGCCAGGCAGCGAGGAGGAGCGGGCGGTCTAAGAAGGGGTCCCAACCCCCCAAACAGCCAGGAGAGTCAGGGGAGCCTGGGTGCAGTGGGGGGGGGGCGAGTGCCGGTGGTGCAGGGCCCAGTATGGCCATAAAACCTGGGGAGGGTTCCCGGGAGCCGATCCCTCGGTCCGTGGAAGGGACTGGGGGGTTGGCGAAGTCCGGGGAGTCCAGTGATCCAGGAGGTCGCCGGGCCCAGGTGCCGCCGGCGGTACCCCCCCGCCATCTTCAGGTCAGCATACCCAGGCTCCCCCAGGATGGTCGCACTGCCACAGCTGAAGCCCGCCATGTGTCGGCTTCCATGACCCCTCAGCTTGCAGTGGAGCGGGAGGATCTGGCCATGGAAAGGCCAGGGACTGCTCCTGCGGCTGCTATGTCATCGGGAGAGAGGCAGACACATGGTGGAGGCATTGTGCTGCGGTCATCTGGAGGTAAACAGCTTGTGTGCAGTGTGGCCAAGATGGCGCCGGCTGTTGGGGGTG
Source organism: Rana kukunoris (assembly GCA_029574335.1). Taxonomy (NCBI): domain Eukaryota; kingdom Metazoa; phylum Chordata; class Amphibia; order Anura; family Ranidae; genus Rana; species Rana kukunoris. Next base: position 113,872 of record JAJQKJ010001637.1, read on the forward strand.
GAGTAGACCGGGACCCGGAAGTGACCGCCCAAGAACCGGAAGTGCCCCAGCCGGAACCGGAAGTGCCCCAGCCGGAACCGGAAGTGACCAGACCGGAACCGGAAGTGACCAGACCGAAACCGGAAGTGCCCGTCCCGCGACCGGAAGTGCCCCCCCGCGAGTTTGCGGTGGTCGGTGGGGGCTCAGGGGACCTGGGGGATGAGAGGCCGGGGGTACAGGGGTGCCCAGCCCCGGACGCTGCAGCAGGCACCTCCAGGCACCCCCGGCAGGAGATGGACAGAGACGTTGAGGACGGTAAATTGGACGGTAAGCTGCCACCCCCCCAGGTCCCCATGGACACTGCCACAGGCCCCGAGGGGCTCCCTGCAGCACAGGCGGGGTGGGGGGAAAGTCAGGTGGGACCCCTCCCAGTGGACTGTATAGCATATGATTATATCCGGCAGTTGGAGGGGTCCCAGGGGGGCTCCCCCCAGTACAGGTGGAGTCCCAAGGGGCTGGTGTGGTCGCGGAGGGGTCTGGGTGGGGGAGTTTGGTGGGGGTGGTACCCCCCTCTGCTGTGGTCCCGGGGGGGGGGGAGCCTGTAGTCAGGCCAAAGGTGGTGGGTCAGGGTGGTCAGGGTATATCAGCGGGGGGGGGGGTGCAACACCACCGGCAGGGATGGGGGCCCCCCCGTCCCCCCCCACTTCTGGGGGTGCTGAGGGGGGTGCCCCACTTCCGGAGAACATCTTTCGGGGGTCTCCGGAGGCCAACTTATTGTCTGCCCTAAAGGGGGGTCGCTCTTTCGCCCAGGTGTTGGGCTCTCGTGCCCCTCTGGACCACCTGTACAGCCGGTTTGGCGCCCAGAATTTCCGCGCCCCCCCTGCTGACCAGGAGAGGACGCAGGGGTCGGCGTGGACGAGGGGTACAGGTGGTCCAGAGAGGAGGCGTAGGAATGTTGTCCAGCTTCGGTACGAGGGTCCGGACCCCTGCCCCGCTCGAGGTGAGGTGGTGGGCCTGGTACTCTCCTTGGGTTTTGGGGTGGATGACCTTTTTGCTGTCATCCATCCCACCAACACACGGGAGTTTGATATAAGTTTTGTCACTCCCGTGTGTATGGAACGCTTTATCACCGGCTTTGGGTTGGTGAGGGGCGTTGACCCTTGGAAGAGGTACAGGCTCATTCCCATCTCCAGGCAGGAGGAGGTTAAGAACATCACCATCCTGGTGAGGAATGAGTCGCTCCCTCCGGAGGACATTGCCACCTGGCTCGGGAGGTACGGGCAGTTGCAGACCCCCCTGAGGAAGAACCTTGATGAGCGCGGGGTCTGGACCGGGGCTTGGTTGACCAGGATCCGGCTCAAGAGGGAGGGCAACAGTGTTGCCCACCTCCCTGGCAGCGCCTTTCTAGGCAGAGACCGGATCCTGGCGTTCTACCCGGGACAGCCCCGTCGTTGCTTCAAGTGCGGCAGCCCGACCCACATGAGCTCGGACTGCACGGTGGTCAGATGTGGCCGGTGCCACGAGTTTGGCCACCAGTCCGAGTCATGTGGGAAGATATGCTGCAACTTGTGTGGTGAGATGGGGCACCCATTTAGCAGGTGTCCCAAAGCATATCGGGGTTCTTCCTCAGGGGGGGGACCTCCCGGGCCGGGAGCGGCCGAAGCCCCCCGGCGAGTGATGGCCGGGGGGGTGGGGATCCTGGAGCCCCTAGTACTACTCCGGAGGGACCAACAGGCCCATTGCCTCAAAGAAGGCGGAGCAGGCGTGGGCGTGGGGCTCCCCCCCCGGGGGACACGGGCTCGGTTGGCCAGGAGGCTCCCGATCCTCCGGAGGGCGGAGCCGGTGGGAGGAGTCGGGGAGGCCTGGGGGTCCCGGGCCTGAGGGTCCGGGGCCAGGGCCTTCCCCTCCTAATGTTGCAGGGCCGATCCCCATCCCCCTTCCCTTTCCCCCTCCTCACCATTGCCCCTCCCCTCCACCTGGCCCTCCATCTGTTTCCCCATGCCCTCTCCTCTCCTCAATCTTCCCCTCCTCGTACCCCCCCCCCTCGTCCCCCCCCTCCAAGTCCCCGTCCCCCCCTCCCCCTTCTTCTTCCCGTCCAGTTAAGTCTGGTCCCCCCCCTGTCCTCTCCCCTGTCTCTGGCCCCCCTCCTGCCTCTTCCATTCCCCCCCCTTCTGGACCCAGAGTCTCCTCTGGCCCTGTGGCCATGGAGATGGAAGCTGCTCGAGCCTCATCCAAGAGGGAAATCTCGAGCAGCGGGTCGAGGAGGGGGTGTGTGTAGTCATCTCGGAGAGGGTGGCAGGAGTGGGAGCAGGTGAGACGCAAAAAGAAGAAGGGGAAGGCTGCCAGATCTGGGGGCGGGAAGTCCCCAGTGAAGGGTGGGGTTCCCCCAGGGGCACGAAGTGGGGTGTCCCTGGGGAACCCGTTTGGTATCTTCTCCTCCTCCTCGGGCTCAGAGGAGGAGGAAGTGTAGATATGTAAATATGTTTTTGTGTTTTTAGTATGAAGGAGAACATGACCACTTTCAATCATTCTGATGGCGGTACCCTCTCCAATACGGCTTGCGACCATTAATGTCGCAAGTATTCGTTCTGCGGGAGCTCGTTTTTATGGCCTTCGATTTTCTCAGCCGTGTTGAAGCTGACATTTTGTTTTTGCAGGAGACCTGGCTGGCATCTGTGGCAGAGATGCATCTAGCAAAGAGGGAGTGGAGATGTGGGCCCTCCCTCTGGTCTCTTGCGGCCGAGCCCTGCAGTGGGGTTGCGGTCCTTTTTAAGACTGGTCCCGGTGGCTTGCCGGCGAGTGATTGAAGTGGAGATCGGTAGATGTCTGGTGGTGGGACGCTGTCGTGAGGGGGGGCAATTCCTCCGCTCATAAATTTTTATGGGCCTCAAACTAGGAGGGAGAGGAGGAGCCTCCTTACGGCGGTTAAGCCTTATCTTTTTACGTCCCAGCAGGTGATTTTTTGGTGGCGATTATCAATATGATCACTAGGCCCAAAGACCGGGCAGGTGCCCGCCAAACCCTCTGGGATATGATAGTATTTTTTTGAATAACGTAGTGAGGGAGGCCAGGTTGGTGGGATGTGCACGTTCGTCACCTCCCCAACCTCACTGGTTTCACATTTTCCCCGAGGTAGTAGTAAGAGTAGATTAGATAGGTTTTTTTTAAAGGAGGACTCTGTCTGCTCGGCTCCTGAGCTGCAGTCGGTAGAGTTCTCCGATCACTGTATGGTATCTGTGGCCCTGAATGTCGCTGACACTCCTCAGAAAGGGAGGGGTTGTGGCGCCTGAATGGATCGCTACTGGAGGATCCTGAGGTTAGGGAAGCCTATGAGGGTTTTCTTCCTGGGCCAGACTCGCTCCTTGAGGGCAACTGCTCCCGCCTTGAGTGGTGGGAAGTAGTTTAAAAGAGGTCTGTGGCGACTTTTTCCGGGAAAATCTCTGGTACAGGGCAGCTTCAAGTACCAGGCTTACCAGAGACTACGCAGGCAGCTTGACCGCCTGGTGTCCTCTGGGGGCTCTCAGGAACAGATATCCGGTCTGAAGGCGCAGATGAAGGATGGAGTGTCAGTACGACCGTCTCGCCTCCCTGGTTTTTGAGAGGGATTATGGGAAGTTTATCTCTCCTGATCCCTACAGGAGCTGTGTGAGGTGGCGAGGTCGAAGGTCGTACATGGCCTGAAGGATGCCTCAGGATCTCTGGTCCGGTCCAGATCGGGGATCCTGGGTGTCGTCAGAGACCACTTTTCGGACCTCCTGAAGAAGCGGCCTCTAGACATGGAGAAAGTCAGGGAATTCCTTGATGAGGACCCCGCTGGAAGTGGGGTCTGACCTTCCTGACTCTCTGACAGAAGAGATCTCGGTAGCTGAAGTTGAGCAGGCTATTAGCTCTTTAGCTTCTAAAAAGGTCACCTGGGCCCGATGGGCTCACGGCCGAGTTCTACAAAACCTTTAAGAGCCTCTTGGCTCCTCATCTGAGGACGTGTTTAGTGAATGTTTGGCCTATGGCTGCTGCCTCCTCAAATGAGAAGGTCAGCTCTGATCCTACTGTCAAAGGGGAAAGATCCGTCTGTGGTGGAGAATTGGCGTCCGATCGCCCTTCTTACCACAGATAGGAAGATACTGGCAAAGATCTTGTTTACACGTCTGTCTGCTTTGGCGGGCAGGATGCTGTCTCCCTCTCAGCACTTGCACAATTTCCTGGCCGGGGCACTTTTTAGTGCCGTCCTGAGCGTCCGGGAGGCTGTGGAAAGGTGCAGGGCTGATGGCAGCGAGCGGTATCTGCTTGCATTGATCAGGCTTAAGGCGTTTGATCGGGTGAACCACGAGTACCTTTGGCTGCTTCTGAGGAGATACGGTCTGCCTGATCAATTCGTTGATTGGCTGCAGGTATTGTATAGGGGAGCTGAGAGCTTCCCTCTTGTCAACGGTTGGGTGGGCCGGGCCTTTGCCGTGGACTCTGGCGTCCGGCAGGGGTGCCCGCTGAGCCCCCTCCTGTACATCTTTGCGGTCGACCCCTTCGTAAGGAGGCTAGACTGCGGGCGTCTGGGGGGGGTTCCGGTGGGACCTGTCGGGGGTCCGGTTTCGGCGGTGAGGGTTGTGGCCTATGCGGACGACGTCTCGGTGGTGGTATCTGGTCGTGAGGAGGCCCATTATGTGGAGTCCCAGATCGGGTGCTACTCTGAGGCGTCAGGCTCGCTGGTCAATTGGGACAAGAGTGAAGTTTTCTGGTTGGGGAAGGAGGGGGAGCAGTTCCCCCTTCCGGACGTGTTCCCCACGCCCGTACCAGAGATTCGAGTTCTTGGCATTCATTTCGGCCCGGGTGATTATCCCAAGCTAAACTGGGAGCGCAGGCTGGTGAGTGCCACTCGGAAGGTGAAGGCCTGGAAAGGTTGGAAACTTTCCCTGAGGGAAAGGGTAAGCTTGGTCAAGACGTACTTATTGCCTGAGTTTCTCTTTGTAAGCTATGTGTGTCTTTTGCCAGCATCTCTCTATGCTCGGGTCTATGGTCTGTTCTTCCTGCTGTTGTGGGGAAGCAGACTGAACCTGATCAAGAGGGAGGTCACATACCGCCAGCGACGGCAAGGTGGGTTGGACATGGTCAACCCGGTGGTGTTCTTTGTCACCATCTTTGTTAAATACAATTTGCAGTCCATATTTGTGGACGAGCCTTCCTGGTGGGAGTGTTCATGCAAGGACTGGCTCTTGCTGTTCTTGAGGCAGTGGGGGGAGGGGGGGAGGCCCGGCGATCTGAGGAGATCGCATGGGTATCTCCCTTCCTATGTCCCCCTGGCATTAAAGGTACTGAGGCAGTGGCGGATAACTGCCCTGGAGGTGGGCTCTTTGGGTCGGCGGGAGCTGTACCTGAGGGTCATGGCCTCGGACATTTTGAAGCCCCTGTCTTTGAGGGACTGCCCTGAGAGGGTCCTCACGGAGGGGCTAGCCCTCTTGAATTCTTCTAGAATTCCAAGTAAGTTTTGGGATCTCGCATGGAGGTCGTTCCATGGACGACTCTATGTCCGTGCGAATCTCAAATACAGGAACCTGGGGGACAGGGACTGCCCCCGTCAGGAATGTGGTGGGACATTGGAGACCATGGACCATTTTCTGGTCCAATGTCCCTTCAACATGGAGGTTCTTACGAAGGTAGGGGGTGCCATTGGCTACCCCCGCCTTCCGGCCCTGACCTATGCTGAGCGAGTGTATGGTGATTTTGGGGTCCGCAGGGGATTTGAGTTATCGTCACTTTATTTAGTCAGCCTAGTTGTGCTTTATTACACTTGGCACGCTCGGTGTTTGGTGTCCACTAGGGACAAAATCCTGCCTGTGCATGAGGTGGTGGGCGGTATCTTTCGGGAGTTGGTGAAGGTGCGGGATCTGGAAAGGAGCAGGGTCGGGCCTGAGAGGTGTGCCCATTTATGGAGGGGGTTCCTCTTCCAGCCCCCTTAGGTCACGGCTCTGCCCCTCTCCATGGGTAGGGGCATCTATCCTTTTTCACCCCCTTAGATTTTGTTTATGGTATTTTTTTGAAATAAGGCTACAGACATGTCTGACTATCATGTTCTTGCTCATACGTGGGTTGTAGGTATTTGTTGTTGTGATGGTGGGGTGTGTTGTGGGTTGGCGATGATCTGGACAGTAGTGGTTTCTATGGACTTTAATATCTCCCTACTGTACCAGTGAGCCGTTTTAAGTGGTTTTTTTTTTTTTTTGGCAATGATCTGGGCAAGCTTTTCTGATGGACTATAAAGACTTTCTCTTGTACCAGTGAGCCTGTTGTAAATACCTGTTCTGGTGCTATTTTTTTTTTTTTTTCTTTATAGTTATTTCTTTGTGTGGTGAGGTCGGTGATTGATGGTTTGTGTTTTTTGTTTGTTTTTGTGTTATTTGGTTTATTTAGTTATTTTGTTTATTTTATATATTTGTTAACCTTTTGGTCGTAGTTTTATAAATAAAAAATTACCCCTCCTCGGTCTCAGTGCAGCTCCTCCCACTGGCAGTAGTTCCGGCTCCTCCCACAGAGCTCATTCTGCTTCCTGCTGGAGAGGAGAGAAGACCTGTCTTCCAGAGCTCCTGTGTCAGCCTACCAGGACCAGCCTCCACCCCAGCCCCCTGCCCCGGAAGAGGGGTGGGATGGCCTCCCTCAGCCCCGGAGGTGGACCGGCTTCCGGCCTCCAGGAGTCACAACAGCACCTGCCCTCCAGCCAGACCACCGCCACCACCATCAGCAGGGAGGACCGTCTCTTCCTGGAGACCCAGGAGGGTCTCTCAGACTGGACAGCCCCTCAGCCAGGTGAGAATGAGCAAGAACCAGGAAGAGGCGGGATAAAATCAAATCCCTGCTGGTGAGGATATCTCAGGCCTGCGTGGAAAAGATGACTACTCTCGCAGGCCTGAGGGAAAAGAGGGACAGGTGCTCCAGTAATAAGAGATCTGAATTCAAGGGGGCCATCACCACCCTAGGACTAGAAGTAAAAGAAATATGGGAATACCTGGGGGGCTTTTGCCAACGTGGGGCTGGAGAGATGAACTTCCTAGAGGAGCTCCGGAGGACCCTCCAGCAGGCCAACCGGGAAGGGAGCCAGGCAGCGAGGAGGAGCGGGCGGTCTAAGAAGGGGTCCCAACCCCCCAAACAGCCAGGAGAGTCAGGGGAGCCTGGGTGCAGTGGGGGGGGGGGCGAGTGCCGGTGGTGCAGGGCCCAGTATGGCCATAAAACCTGGGGAGGGTTCCCGGGAGCCGATCCCTCGGTCCGTGGAAGGGACTGGGGGGTTGGCGAAGTCCGGGGAGTCCAGTGATCCAGGAGGTCGCCGGCCCAGGTGCCGCCGGCGGTACCCCCCCGCCATCTTCAGGTCAGCATACCCAGGCTCCCCCAGGATGGTCGCACTGCCACAGCTGAAGCCCGCCATGTGTCGGCTTCCATGACCCCTCAGCTTGCAGTGGAGCGGGAGGATCTGGCCATGGAAAGGCCAGGGACTGCTCCTGCGGCTGCTATGTCATCGGGAGAGAGGCAGACACATGGTGGAGGCATTGTGCTGCGGTCATCTGGAGGTAAACAGCTTGTGTGCAGTGTGGCCAAGATGGCGCCGGCTGTTGGGGGTGGAGTAGACTGGGACCCGGAAGTGACCGCCCAAGAACCGGAAGTGCCCCAGCCGGAACCGGAAGTGCCCAGCCGGAACCGGAAGTGACCAGACCGGAACCGGAAGTGACCATACCGGAACCGGAAGTGCCCGTCCCGCGACCGGAAGTGCCCCCCCGCGAGTTTGCGGTGGTCGGTGGGGGCTCAGGGGACCTGGGGGATGAGAGGCCGGGGGTGCAGGGGTGCCCAGCCCCGGACGCTGCAGCAGGCACCTCCAGGCACCCCGGCAGGAGATGGACAGAGACGGTGAGGACGGTAAATTGGACGGTAAGCTGCCACCCCCCCAGGTCCCCATGGACACTGCCACAGGCCCCGAGGGGCTCCCTGCAGCACAGGCGGGGTGGGGGGAAAGTCAGGTGGGACCCCTCCCAGTGGACTGTATAGCATATGATTATATCCGGCAGTTGGAGGGGTCCCAGGGGGGCTCCCCCCCAGTACAGGTGGAGTCCCAAGGGGCTGGTGTGGTCGCGGAGGGGTCTGGGTGGGGGAGTTTGGTGGGGGTGGTACCCCCCTCTGCTGTGGTCCCGGGGGGGGGGGAGCCTGTAGTCAGGCCAAAGGTGGTGGGTCAGGGTGGTCAGGGTATATCAGCGGGGTGGGTGCAACACCACCGGCAGGGATGGGGGCCCCCCCGTCCCCCCCCACTTCTGGGGGTGCTGAGGGGGGTGCCCCACTTCCGGAGAACATCTTTCGGGGGTCTCCGGAGGCCAACTTATTGTCTGCCCTAAAGGGGGGTCGCTCTTTCGCCCAGGTGTTGGGCTCTCGTGCCCCTCTGGACCACCTGTACAGCCGGTTTGGCGCCCAGAATTTCCGCGCCCCCCCTGCTGACCAGGAGAGGACGCAGGGGTCGGCGTGGACGAGGGGTACAGGTGGTCCAGAGAGGAGGCGTAGGAATGTTGTCCAGCTTCGGTACGAGGGTCCGGACCCCTGCCCCGCTCGAGGTGAGGTGGTGGGCCTGGTACTCTCCTTGGGTTTTGGGGTGGATGACCTTTTTGCTGTCATCCATCCCACCAACACACGGGAGTTTGATATAAGTTTTGTCACTCCCGTGTGTATGGAACGCTTTATCACCGGCTTTGGGTTGGTGAGGGGCGTTGACCCTTGGAAGAGGTACAGGCTCATTCCCATCTCCAGGCAGGAGGAGGTTAAGAACATCACCATCCTGGTGAGGAATGAGTCGCTCCCTCCGGAGGACATTGCCACCTGGCTCGGGAGGTACGGGCAGTTGCAGACCCCCCTGAGGAAGAACCTTGATGAGCGCGGGGTCTGGACCGGGGCTTGGTTGACCAGGATCCGGCTCAAGAGGGAGGGCAACAGTGTTGCCCACCTCCCTGGCAGCGCCTTTCTAGGCAGAGACCGGATCCTGGCGTTCTACCCGGGACAGCCCCGTCGTTGCTTCAAGTGCGGCAGCCCGACCCACATGAGCTCGGACTGCACGGTGGTCAGATGTGGCCGGTGCCACGAGTTTGGCCACCAGTCCGAGTCATGTGGGAAGATATGCTGCAACTTGTGTGGTGAGATGGGGCACCCATTTAGCAGGTGTCCCAAAGCATATCGGGGTTCTTCCTCAGGGGGGGGACCTCCCGGGCCGGGAGCGGCCGAAGCCCCCCGGCGAGTGATGGCCGGGGGGGTGGGGATCCTGGAGCCCCTAGTACTACTCCGGAGGGACCAACAGGCCCATTGCCTCAAAGAAGGCGGAGCAGGCGTGGGCGTGGGGCTCCCCCCCGGGGGACACGGGCTCGGTTGGCCAGGAGGCTCCCGATCCTCCGGAGGGCGGAGCCGGTGGGGAGGAGTCGGGGAGGCCTGGGGGTCCCGGGCCTGAGGGTCCGGGGCCAGGGCCAGGGCCTTCCCCTCCTAATGTTGCAGGGCCGATCCCCATCCCCCTTCCCTTTCCCCCTCCTCACCATTGCCCCTCCCCTCCACCTGGCCCTCCATCTGTTTCCCCATGCCCTCCTCCCTCATCTTCCCCTCCTCGTACCCCCCCCCTCGTCCCCCCCTCCCAAGTCCCGTCCCCCCCTCCCCTTCTTCTTCCCGTCCAGCTAAGTCTGGTCCCCCCCTGTCCTCTCCCCTGTCTCTGGCCCCCCTCCTGCCTCTTCCATTCCCCCCCCTTCTGGACCCAGAGTCTCCTCTGGCCTCTCCTGTGCCATGGAGATGGAAGCTGCTCGAGCCTCATCCAAGAGGGAAATCTCGAGCAGCGGGTCCGAGGAGGGGGGTGGTGTAGTCATCTCGGAGAGGTGGCAGGAGTGGGAGCAGGTGAGACGCAAAAAGAAGAAGGGGAAGGCTGCCAGATCTGGGGGCGGGAAGTCCCCAGTGAAGGGTGGGGTTCCCCCAGGGGCACGAAGTGGGGTGTCCCTGGGGAACCCGTTTGGTATCTTCTCCTCCTCCTCGGGCTCAGAGGAGGAGGAAGTGTAGATATGTAAATATGTTTTTGTGTTTGTAGTATGAAGGAGAACATGACCACTTTCAATCATTCTGATGGCGGTACCCTCTCCAATACGGCTTGCGACCATTAATGTCGCAAGTATTCGTTCTGCGGGAGCTCGTTTTATGGCCTTCGATTTTCTCAGCCGTGTTGAAGCTGACATTTTGTTTTTGCAGGAGACCTGGCTGGCATCTGTGGCAGAGATGCATCTAGCAAAGAGGGAGTGGAGATGTGGGCCCTCCCTCTGGTCTCTTGCGGCCGAGCCCTGCAGTGGGGTTGCGGTCCTTTTTAAGACTGGTCCGGTGGCTTGCCGGCGAGTGATTGAAGTGGAGATCGGTAGATGTCTGGTGGTGGACGCTGTCGTGAGGGGGCAATTCCTCCGGCTCATAAATTTTTATGGGCCTCAAACTAGGAGGGAGAGGAGGAGCCTCCTTACGGCGGTTAAGCCTTATCTTTTTACGTCCCAGCAGGTGATTTTTGGTGGCGATTTCAATATGATCACTAGGCCCAAAGACCGGGCAGGTGCCGCCAACCCTCTGGGATATGATAGTATTTTTTTGAATAACGTAGTGAGGGAGGCCAGGTTGGTGGATGTGCACGTTCGTCACCTCCCCAACCTCACTGGTTTCACATTTTCCCGAGGTAGTAGTAAGAGTAGATTAGATAGGTTTTTTTTAAAGGAGGACTCTGTCTGCTCGGCTCCTGAGCTGCAGTCGGTAGAGTTCTCCGATCACTGTATGGTATCTGTGGCCCTGAATGTCGCTGACACTCCTCAGAAAGGGAGGGGTTTGTGGCGCCTGAATGGGTCGCTACTGGAGGATCCTGAGGTTAGGGAAGCCTATGAGGTTTTCTTCCTGGGCCAGACCTCGCTCCTTGAGGGCAACTGCTCCCGCCTTGAGTGGTGGGAAGTAGTTAAAAAGAGGTCTGGCGACTTTTTCCGGGAAATCTCTGGGTACAGGGCAGCTTCCAAGTACCAGGCTTACCAGAGACTACGCAGGCAGCTTGACCGCCTGGTGTCCTCTGGGGGCTCTCAGGAACAGATATCCGGTCTGAAGGCGCAGATGAAGGAGTGTCAGTACGACCGTCTCGCCTCCCTGGTTTTTGAGAGGGATTATGGGAAGTTTATCTCTCCTGATCCCTACAGGAGCTGTGGTGAGGTGGCGAGGTCGAAGGTCGTACATGGCCTGAAGGATGCCTCAGGATCTCTGGTCCGGTCCAGATCGGGGATCCTGGGTGTCGTCAGAGACCACTTTTCGGACCTCCTGAAGAAGCGGCCTCTAGACATGGAGAAAGTCAGGGAATTCCTTGATGAGACCCCGCTGGAAGTGGGGTCTGACCTTCCTGACTCTCTGACAGAAGAGATCTCGGTAGCTGAAGTTGAGCAGGCTATTAGCTCTTTAGCTTCTAAAAAGTCACCTGGGCCCGATGGGCTCACGGCCGAGTTCTACAAAACCTTTAAGAGCCTCTTGGCTCCTCATCTGAGGGACGTGTTTAGTGAATGTTTGGCCTATGGCCTGCTGCCTCCCTCAATGAGAAGGTCAGCTCTGATCCTACTGTCAAAGGGGAAAGATCCGTCTGTGGTGGAGAATTGGCGTCCGATCGCCCTTCTTACCACAGATAGGAAGATACTGGCAAAGATCTTGTTTACACGTCTGTCTGCTTTGGCGGGCAGGATGCTGTCTCCCTCTCAGCACTGCACAATTCCTGGCCGGGGCACTTTTAGTGCCGTCCTGAGCGTCCGGGAGGCTGTGGAAAGGTGCAGGGCTGATGGCAGCGAGCGGTATCTGCTTGCATTGGATCAGGCTAAGGCGTTTGATCGGTGAACCACGAGTACCTTTGGCTGCTTCTGAGGAGATACGGTCTGCCTGATCAATTCGTTGATTGGCTGCAGGGTTGTATAGGGGAGCTGAGAGCTTCCCTCTTGTCAACGGTTGGGTGGGCCGGGCCTTTGCCGTGGACTCTGGCGTCCGGCAGGGGTGCCCGCTGAGCCCCTCCTGTACATCTTTGCGGTCGACCCCTTCGTAAGGAGGGCTAGACTGCGGGCGGTCGGGGGGGGGTTCCGGTGGGACCGGTGGGGGTCGGTTCGGCGGGGTGGGGGGGCTATGCGGACGACGTCTCTCGGTGGTGGGGTATCTGGTCGTGAGGAGGCCCATTATGTGGAGTCCCAGATCGGGTGCTACTCTGAGGCGTCAGGCTCGCTGGTCAATTGGGACAAGAGTGAAGTTTTCTGGTTGGGGAAGGAGGGGGAGCAGTTCCCCCTTCCGGACGTGTTCCCACGCCCGTACCAGAGATTCGAGTTCTTGGCATTCATTTCGGCCCGGGTGATTATCCCAAGCTAAACTGGGAGCGCAGGCTGGTGAGTGCCACTCGGAAGGTGAAGGCCTGGAAAGGTTGGAAACTTTCCCTGAGGGAAAGGGTAAGCTTGGTCAAGACGTACTTATTGCCTGAGTTTCTCTTTGTAAGCTATGTGTGTCTTTTGCCAGCATCTCTCTATGCTCGGGTCTATGGTCTGTTCTTCCTGCTGTTGTGGGGAAGCAGACTGAACCTGATCAAGAGGGAGGTCACATACCGCCAGCGACGGCAAGGTGGGTTGGACATGGTCAACCCGGTGGTGTTCTTTGTCACCATCTTTGTTAAATACAATTTGCAGTCCATATTTGTGGACGAGCCTTCCTGGTGGGAGTGTTCATGCAAGGACTGGCTCTTGCTGTTCTTGAGGCAGTGGGGGGAGGGGGGGAGGCCCGGCGATCTGAGGAGATCGCATGGGTATCTCCCTTCCTATGTCCCCCTGGCATTAAAGGTACTGAGGCAGTGGCGGATAACTGCCCTGGAGGTGGGCTCTTTGGGTCGGCGGGAGCTGTACCTGAGGGTCATGGCCTCGGACATTTTGAAGCCCCTGTCTTTGAGGGACTGCCCTGAGAGGGTCCTCACGGAGGGGCTAGCCCTCTTGAATTCTTCTAGAATTCCAAGTAAGTTTTGGGATCTCGCATGGAGGTCGTTCCATGGACGACTCTATGTCCGTGCGAATCTCAAATACAGGAACCTGGGGGACAGGGACTGCCCCCGTCAGGAATGTGGTGGGACATTGGAGACCATGGACCATTTTCTGGTCCAATGTCCCTTCAACATGGAGGTTCTTACGAAGGTAGGGGGTGCCATTGGCTACCCCGCCTTCCGGCCCTGACCTATGCTGAGCGAGTGTATGGTGATTTTGGGGTCCGCAGGGGATTTGAGTTATCGTCACTTTATTTAGTCAGCCTAGTTGTGCTTTATTACACTTGGCACGCTCGGTGTTTGGTGTCCACTAGGGACAAAATCCTGCCTGTGCATGAGGTGGTGGGCGGTATCTTTCGGGAGGTTGGTGAAGGTGCGGGATCTGGAAAGGAGCAGGGTCGGGCCTGAGAGGTGTGCCCATTTATGGAGGGGGTTCCTCTTCCAGCCCCCTTAGGTCACGGCTCTGCCCCTCTCCATGGGTAGGGGCATCTATCCTTTTTCACCCCCTTAGATTTTGTTTATGGTATTTTTTTGAAATAAGGCTACAGACATGTCTGACTATCATGTTCTTGCTCATACGTGGGTTGTAGGTATTTGTTGTTGTGATGGTGGGGTGTGTTGTGGGTTGGCGATGATCTGGACAGTAGTGGTTTCTATGGACTTTAATATCTCCCTACTGTACCAGTGAGCCGTTTTAAGTGGTGTTTTTTTTTTTTTTGGCAATGATCTGGGCAAGCTTTTCTGATGGACTATAAAGACTTTCTCTTGTACCAGTGAGCCTGTTGTAAATACCTGTTCTGGTGCTATTTTTTTTTTCTTTATAGTATTTCTTGGTGGGTGGAGGTCGGTGATTTGATGGTTTGTGTTTTGTTGTTTGTTTTTGTGTTTATTATGGTTT
>JAJQKJ010002198.1:0-228249 GCA_029574335.1 Rana kukunoris
CCCGATCGACATGGGGACAAGAGTGCTTTGGGGGTGGGGGGGCAGCGCCCCCCTCCCCCAAAGCACACACTCCCCCATGTCGTGGCATGTGGTCTGGTACGGCTCAGGAGGGGGGGGGGACCGCTCGCTCGTCCCACCCCCATTCCTGTCCGGCCAGACTGCATGCCTGGGATGAGGGCTTTGGTACGGATCTGGGGGGGAACCCCACGCCGATTTTGGCGTGGGTTAACCCCTCACGTTCCGGACCAAGCCGGAGAGCCTATTGTACCCCTGGGGGGGAAGCCGCGCCGGTTTCACATTTGAAATTTGGCGCGGAGTTCCCATTCAGTGTCAGCGCAGCCCGAGAACAGCTCGGAGCTTGCCGTGCGCCGCTCCAGCAGTGCAAACACTGCTACGCCGCCTGGTATTTACCAAGGATTTCCGGCGTACTGAAGAGGCGCGCGGTGAGCTCCGATTTTTTCCCTCTGCGCATGCCCAGTATGCAAGTGAACCTTCCGAGGTTCTAGCGTACTTTGCAAGGGCACAGGGATCGGGGTCCCAAAAGTCACTTTCCCTTTCAAATCGGCCCGCCACACAAAGTTTAAACACATGTCACTACACTTCCCCTGCATCACCCCCCCCTCTCCCTTCATAAACTCCCGCCCGAATCCCCGATGTTTACATTACTAAATGCCGCACGCCAGCTCTGTACTGGCGTGCTGTGCGCCCTCTTCTGGGCGCATTAGGCACTTTAGTAAATGAGGAAACACGCTGCACTGGCAGCGTGTTTCTTTTGTAAATGTCAAAAACAGGTTTACTCCTGCTTGTGCACCATGAGTCTTGGCGCACAGGCTTGGTAAATCAGCCCAAATGTTGCATGGTTGCAAATGTCTGAACAGGTGTCAGGTTGCTGAGACGATATTGCGTTTGCAATGGTGTCAAATGAGTGTCAGTTTGCTAAGATGACTTTGTATGGCTGCAAAGGTCTGAAGGTCTGAACAGGTGTTAGGTTGCTGTGACGAGATTGTGTGGTTGCAAAGGTCTAGATGAGTGTGAGGTAGCTGAGATGATATTACATTTGCAAGGGTCTCAAATAAGTGTCAAGTTGCTGAGACAATATTCCTTTTTTTTTATTTTTTTTTTATGAAAACGACTGTGAATGAAACGCTGGTAAACATTAGTTACCACGTCTTGCAGTGTTTACAAGCTGTTACAGGCATTGGTGTTTCGAATGCCTCTGAACATCCGACTGAACACATTTTTTTTTCATTTTTTTTCCCAGGAAGGTTTCTAACTCAACTGCCTAGAAACAACTGTAATGATCCTGTGTAGATGTACTGATAAGATAACACAGAGCAGAGATTGGGGACCCTGTGTAGATGTACTGGTAAGATAACAGAGGAGAGATTGGGGGCGGCTGAAAAAACACCCGACTGTTCCTAAACGTCTGTTTACCAACAGCAGTGTACATGAGGCCTAAGACAATTTGCCTGGCTGCAAGGATCTCAATGAATGCCAGGTTGCTGGGGCGAGACTGCGTGGTCACAAAGGTCTTTATCGAGTGGGGAGTGGGAGATTGCAAGGGTCTCAATGAGTGTGGGGCTGCTGGGACGGTATTACGTTAGCAAGGGTCTCAACAAGGGTGTCAGGCTGCTGAGACGATTTTGCATGGTTGCAATGGTCTTAACAGGTGTCAGGTTGCCGAGAGGCTGTGATTGTGTGGTGGCAACGTTTTTTTTGCGTTTTTTTTTGCGTTTTTATATATATTTTTTATTTTATTTTGCGTTTTGTAAAGGTCATGTGTTGCAAGGGTCTTAACAAGGGTGTCAGGCTGCTGAGATGATTTGCATGGTTGCAAGGTCTCAATCAATAAGAATTGGGTTACTGAGAAAGGATAGAAACACCTGGTTTGTTTGTACCTTAAGCAAGCAGTATAAGGTAGAAGGACAACGCCTGTTTGAATCGTAGGTTCCATAGGGGCCAGTAATGAACAATATGGGAGACAACGAATAGTTGCAAATTGATAGGACATAAAGAATGTAATAACAAATTTTACTTGCGACAGTGGGCCATGCGAGTGAGTTTGCGGCGGACTGTGGCTGGAGTAAACATGTAGGAAAGGTGAAGCGTGATGCCATGCATGGGGCAAAACAACAAGGTTTGGTGTAGAAAATAGAACACGAGAAGTGCATACGAATATTTTATAAGCTCCACTGTGGGAACCGAACATATGATGCGGGTGACACCATGAGTGGCCACGAATTTTGACATGACAAACAAGCTAACGAATCCTACCTTGGACAGTGAACATGCAACTGGGTTTGCTTGGACTGGAGTGGATGTGTAACACATCCAAAGAGTGTGGCGTGGTGTGGTGTGGCGCCATGCATGACGCACAGGCAATAACTTTGGTAAATAAATGAGAGAGAAGAACCGTGTACAAACAATTCGTAAGTTCCGCTGCGGAAACTAAAACACGCTGCATGGGGGAAACATAGAATGGCAATAGTGGGAAGTATGCAATGTATCTGATACAAAACTCTTATAAAGAGAAATGACTGATACAAAAACGGTTGTAAAATGCATGAAACAAATCCGATACGAATCGGAAGTAAGGAGTTTTGAACAAATCTGCTGTGAATTGGTTGTAGAGTGTATGCTACTCCTTGCTGTGAAACCGAACACCTACAAGCCACCCATCCCCCCAGGCTAATCAAGTGCAGACAAGGCAGAAGGTGAGTTCAATTACCACCTCAATCTGCCAAAGAACCCATACAAAGAATATATGCTAATCTCCAAATGAATGAGACAGCAAGCATGGACCTGAATATACAAATAAATAGTTTGTTTGGCAGGAGGAAGTTACAAATGTACTAAGCTTGTAACTAAGATGTTAGAACATGAGCAACAATAGCTCAGAGGCAGATTTTTACAAAAGAAATGCAGGATAGGAAGCATAACGAATTGCAAGATTGCACATGATACAAAAGGTTTGAATACAACCTGCGACAGTAAGCGGGAACCGCCGTCGAAGACCATGAACAGAGAAGCCACAATGCACTTGCGATGTCGAATGCGATTGAATGCGCAGACTCACGGACATGAGGTGAGCTGGGAAGAGTCGGCCCAGTGACGTGTAGTACTGCACACTGAACCGACAAAGAGCATGTGTGAGTGGGCTGCTTAAATACCCTCCGGGCTCCTCCCATAAACTCGGGCCACCATACTGGCCTTCTTATATATATATAGTGAAACAAGCAAACTCACAGTTAAAGAAATGTCGTATTATTCCTTAATATCAAGTGTCCAAAAAGAGAGAGTTTGACTTCACACATGTGCTTCCCCCGGTGTGAATGCGCTCACCTCCAACAGTGTGTTTTTAAAGAATTTTTAATAGATATATGTAGCCTTTGCTACTACTATGGCTTACTGAGGAAGCCTAAACGCATATAGGTGGGAGGAGCCAAGCCTGTAACATCAGGTTGTGGTCATTTTGGATGTGTGATTAATGTGGTACAGATTATAACTCAATTCTTGCTTTTAACCACTTGCTTACTGGACACTTAAACCCCCTTCCTGCCCAGGCCATTTTTTAGCTTTGAATGGCAATTGCGGGGTCATGCAACACTATACACAAATAACATTTTTTTTTTTTATTTCACACAAACAGAGCTTTATTTTGGTAATATTTAATCACTGCTGGGCTTTTATTTTTTGCAAAAAAAAAAAAAACATTGAAAAAAAAAACAGTTTCATAAACTTGTTAACATTTTGAAAACAGGTAATTGTTCTGCTTCATTTATGTGTGCTGATGAGGTGGCACTGATGGGCTTCACTGATAGGCTGCACTGGTGGTCACTGATATGTGGCACTGATGGGTAATGATAGGCAGCACTGAAGGACACTTATAGGTGGCACTGGTGAGCATTGATAGGGGGCACTGGAGGGCGCTGACAGGCAGAACCTATATGCACTGGTAGGTGGCACTGGTGGGCACTGCATAGCAGAAGTGGCTCTCCTTGATCAGGACAGATGTCCCTCTGTCAGAAGCCACTAATCTGCTTTTTTTTTCTCCTCATGCTGTCGGCATCAGGTGGCACGTACATGGCCGCCTTCCCAGTAATTACGGCCAACGCTGTAGCCTTCTTTCTACTATAGCGCAGATGGGAGAGGGGTTAAAAAAGATTTTTATAAGTGCTTTTAATGCCTTTGTCTGAATTTTAAATAAATTGTGAGAAAGAAAGACCTATGGTTCCCACTCTCGTATGTTTACCATGTGGTCTTGTCTTGGACTGAGTATGGAGTAAGGAGAGAGAAAAGTTATATCCAGATCCAGGTGGAGTGCAGAGCAGATTCCCAGGATAGTAAATATAATTTCAAGTGAGAGTGACCCTATAATAGGGTCCTGTTTGGAGGTGAGCAGGTTTTTCACCCAGAGGTGGAGGTGCACTTGTCGCTTGATGAAGAGAGAAGAATTTTGTCATCGTTTTTCACATAGCGTCACAATTATATGGGACTTATGTGTATAAAGCTATTCTTTAAAAGAACAGCTTTATACACATATCACAATATTTATGTTATTGTCACTTTTTGCACTATATTGCATTTGATTTGGTTGTGCTGCACTTGTTTATTTTCCCCACTTTTTAGAGATTTCCTGCTGTGTGTACAGGACCTGAGGTAAACAGAAATCCTTCCAATGGCACACAAATGGCAAAAATACACAACCTTAAAGCACTTTTTTCACAGGCTTTTCACCATGCTGTAAATCCCAATATATTGCTTCCTTCTGCTGGGATTGACAGCTGCAAATGAAAGGCAATGGCTGAGTCCATACACTTCAATGTGTGTCGGTGACGCAGATAATCATGCTTGTTCACAAAGCCACAAAGTCTAAAGTTTGCTGTCCAAACAGGCATAAACACCTTCAGCTGCCAACAGCCTGACATGGGCTTTGTGGCCCCTGCTATCTGCAGCTTCCTGATGAGCAAATTTAATTGTGAAATTCATAGAGGCTGCTGGAAAACTACATCACTTCCTGCTAGTACCTGAGTGAGAGTGAGGCTTGGACCGCGCGCTACCACAGGGGAACACTTCTTGCGACATCAACTCCATTATACTGCTGGTAAGGCTTGGTGCTTGCTTATGAGCACTGTAAATTGTAAGTGCAACAGTTTTTAACTTTTTTTAATAAAGTAGCAGACATACTGCGCAATGATGGCTATTCATTTCTCCATGAGGTCCTGATGATAATATATAAGAAGCTAATTGTTGACATTGCTGATACGCTGATGGGGGAAGGCTTCAGGCTGATCCTTAAGAGGGGAGTGGTTATCCCATAGATGAACCAAAGGCTTACATATAACCAGATTCAGGTAGATGGGCGAATCTTTATGTTGGAGTAACGTTTCTCATTTACGTTACTCCGCCGAAACTTTAGGAGCAAGTACTGTTATTCACATAGCACTTGCTCCTAAAGTTGCGGCGGCGTAGCGAAAATGAGCCGGCGGAATTCAAATTGGGCGGGTAGGGGGCGTGTATTATTATAACTAGGCGCGATCCCGTGGCGAACGTACTGCGCATGCGTCGATTGTCAGTGCGCATGCTCCAAATTCTGTCAGTGAACGTCAATGACGTCAATCCCCATTCACGGATGTTTTACGCAAACAACTCAAATTTTATTTTTTTCGACGCGATGACGACGGCCATACTTAACATAGGATACTCCACTAGGGGGCTGCTTTATCTTTACGCCGCGTGTCTCTTACGGAAACGTCGGAAAGTCACTGCGTCGGGCCCGAATACGATCGTGAATTGCTGATTCTCGCTGATTAACATATTCTCGGCGTTAATCAGCGGGAACGCTCCCAGCGCCATTTTTAAAATTGCAGTTCCGATACGACGGCGAAATACAATTATGACGCTTGTATAGGAACTCCAACCCGGCGTTTCTTGTTTTCTGACTACAGAAAACAGAAACGCCGGCTCAAAGTGAGAGTTAGTCTGGAGTATCACTGATACTCCAGCCTAACTCTACCTGAATCTGGCCCATAGTTTATTTCTGGTGAGTGGCCAACTTATAATGTGGTGGTGCCGTCACAAATTGGTGGAAC
Source organism: Rana kukunoris (assembly GCA_029574335.1). Lineage (NCBI taxonomy): Eukaryota > Metazoa > Chordata > Amphibia > Anura > Ranidae > Rana > Rana kukunoris. The sequence continues at coordinate 6,093 of JAJQKJ010002198.1, forward strand.
GCGGATGTGCTGAGTCACGGATGAACAGTTGATTTCACAAATCTACAGTTGAATTACACTGAAGATATTCACTGGAACTATAATATATAATATATCTAGATCTATTTCTTTTAAATCTTGGACTCTCTCCAAAATATTTGGTGTTTTTGATGTTTTTTATTTTTATTTGCTTTGTGATTTATTGGGATACATGCTGTGTTTGCTATTGTATCACTGAACAAGCACAAAAGGAACTATTTGATGGTAGTTTTTTACTTTTTTTCTCCTTTTTTCAATTACCCCACTCTAGAGTGGGATATATATTTTTAACAGCAGCAAACATAGTTTGAGATTGACACTATTAAGTTTTGTTAGCACCAGTGAAACAAATTTTATACAGGTGAATAACCATTCCCTACTTTTTCCTAAATTAAAAAAAGGTTTGTTATAATGTGCACTTTAATCTTTCCAAGAGTTTGTGGGGAAAAAATACGCGTTCAAAAGAATTATTATGCCTCATAAAATATAGGGGTGTTTAATTTCCAAAATGGGGATATTGTGTGGGTAATTTCATTGTCCTGGTGCTCCAGGGCCTTAAAAAATGTGATAGGTATTCAGGAAACTAAATGTGTAATTTATGCCTTTAGAATGCCCGATGGTGATACTTGGATGTTGGGCCTCTGTATGTGGCCAGGCTGTGGAAAAGCCTCACACATGTGGCATTGCCATACTCAGGAGGAGTATCAGAATGTATTTTGGGGTGTAATTGTTTACATGCATTCTGTCCACATTTTCCAAAAACTAGAAAAATTGACATTTTTAAAACAAAAATAAAAACATAGATAGAAGATTCGCTAATGATGGTGACAGAAGTGATCTGAGGTCGAATGTGCCTAACCTAACTCTATTAGTCCAAGATTATTCGACATAGAGAGAAAACATTCAACATTATAGAGACAATAGTAAAAGAGGTGTTAGTGGTCGCTGCTGGAATGGGTGGACCGCTAAAAACATATGATCGCCGTGCGTGGACATTTATCGAATAATTTTTATGTTGTTTGAGTAGTAACAATGATTAACACTTAAATATTACTAGTCAAACAACATTAGAATTTTACAATAGCTTGTGGGCGGAGCATTCGACCAGAAATGTACGATTGTGGCGTCGTACAGTTTAGCTGCTTCATCAAATCTTCTTGGAAAATCCGACAGACACCATAAGCCTTCAATGACATATTGGACCTTAATTCATTTCGATTTTCGTACAAATGCATTTTTTTAACAAAACAAAATAAATGAAAACACATTTGGGGAGTAATTAAATCAATACATTTTTTTGGACAAAACCAAAATTCCGAAACAAAATATTTCAGTGTGCACATGTCTATTATGGGGTTGTGTGTAATTAGCACACTGACTTTTCCTACCCAGCTACAGATAAAATTAATTGTTGTTTTTCAACAATTCTTCACCTGAGACATTTAGCCTTCAGCTGCTCTAGAGCATTGAGCATTATTTTAAAACAAAATATTATTACAGTGACTCATATAGGAAATCTGCTTTTTGAAATTACTTCTATTTTATTATTTAATTTGAAAGAATGATTAGGTGATAACATGAATCACCAAATGTACATGTGATTAAGGTTTACAAACATTTCCTTCATACAACACATTTTTGTACCGGTAATTCTTTATTTTTAACTACAGAATGTATTACACATTAATTTGAGTAATACATTTTGTTAATCTACACAAACATCTTTTCTTGCTGTAGAAAACGTTACGAATATATATATGCTGTTGATAATAACTGAGAAGGCATGCAATAGTAAATCACACTGGTGGTCATACTATTCACATATTTTTTCTTTTTCCTATTTTTGATATAGCTCAGAAAAAAAAGTTATACAGATAATTTGCCTTGTGTTGTAATTTACAGTATATTTATAAGACCTGGTTCACACTTGTGCATTTTTAAAGTGCATATACAGTTTTGCAGAAACAAACTACAGTCTATTTAACATTGCTTCCAATGGCCAATGGGTCACGTTCACATCTATGCATTTTATGGAAAGGTCCAGGGACCAGCAGGCAGGGCGGCTTAAAAGCATCATGGGCCCCTAGGCAAAGTAATGCTTTGGAGCCCTTACAATGGAGACCGTGCAGGTAAACAGACATCAAGTAGGTAGGAGGCAGACAAGCAGAGCTTCCCCTTTTACCCAGAATATCTCCCCAGCACACTGATCCCTCAACATCCTAGATATTCCCCCCCAGCACTGTAACCATATACTAAAATATACCCCTTGTAGTGTGACCCCACTACATCCCTGATACCCCTTACACTGTGGCCTCTCTACATCCCTGATAGCTCTAGCACTATAGCCACCCAAGCTACCCCAAGCATTGCTACCTCCTATACACCCCAGATCCCCCCTCAGCATTGTTATACCACAGCACCTGTTCCAGTGGAGATATAGTGCATGCAAACTTTTGGCTCTGTGCCCACCTCCATCACTGCACTCACCTAAAACAATCAAACGGGCAGAGGAGGGAGCATCCCTACCGGGTCATTCCAAGCTTTTCGGTGCAAACAGTGCTGGACAGCCTGGCTCACTATGACACCATCCACAATTCTACTTCCGCAGGTGGGCTCTCAGTGTTTCTGACTCAGCAGCTCCCACTCCAGCTCCTACCCCACAGCCTTCGAGTTCAAGCTGCATGGGGCAGGGTCAGAGCATCACTGGAGCTTCCGGCCCTGCCCCGCTTTGCTGGCTGTGAAATAATAGGTATCGTTATGCCTCCCCTGTGTATCCATCACTTTCAGTGCCATCATGGGGCCCCCAATTCTGGGGCAGCGTGTGCTCAAGAACCAGCTGCTTTGGGGAAAGTGCAGGGGTCCCCATGCAGCCAGGGCCCCTGGGCAGTGCCCAGGTGTGCCCTCTCATTAAGACAGCCCTGCCAGCAGGTTGTGTTTTTGGTTCCATAGACTTCAATGGTTCAAAAATTAGTATTGAAAAATGAGAAAGGCTCCTGGAATGCAGCCTGTATAGGTGTGAACCAGGCCTAAGACAAATATTCAATCATCACTTAAAGCAATATTTAACATGGGAGAAAAGCCCAACACCTATTCTTACAAAGGTTCCCTCCTTCCTCCCCCTACCTATCCTGCATACCTTGTATATGAAAAAAAAAAGAAAAAAAGAAAAGGTCTGTGTGCTTACCTATATTTATTCCAGTCCAGTCACATAATCCTGCAGCTCCAGTTCCCCTGTATCAGTGAGTGGCTGCTGTGGGGCAGAGGAGGGAGCTTCTACAATGGATGTGCTAAGAAATGCTATGGGTGACGTTAGATTGATGCTGCATCCACCTAGGTGAGTATGAATGTTTGTTTTTATCATATCCCACACTTCTCTATTACATTTTATTTTGCTAAGCAATTTTTGACAAATTCAATGCCCTCAATAATATTTTAATTAAAAATGTGGTTCTATTAATATTCTCGTAAAAATATGTGCAAGTGCAATGTTTTAAAATCAAGTTTTCTAAAAGTGAGAAATTCCTTTATTAAACCCAGAGAAGCTAATCTATAATTGACAAAGGTATCCCACAATACAAAATGCTGTCAAGAATTAAACAGGATATATTGAATGACAATCTCATACTAACCTTGTAAAATATCATCCACCATAGCTGCTGAGAACATGAACTGTATTTATAGACTGTTTCTTTACTAATTTAACCCATTTTCAGTATACTGTCATTTGAATTTATTTTTAAGGCTCATTTTTATTCTGTTCACAGTCAAAAAGCTATCTATAGAGTATGGTAGCTCTATATCATGCTCACATTTTTGCAAATTGTGTTTGTGAGAAAACCTGTATAAAATAAATACTTATATTTTTATTAAGCAAATTGAATGTATTGTGTGCTTCTGTGTATTAGGGCTTGTTCACACTATCAGTTTTCCTTCAGGTTTTTCTCTTCAGGTTTACCAAAACCATGTAGTGCAAGGGCCTGCCTGATTGCATACAAATTGAGACTCTTGAGGTTAGACCTCATATTAGATGGATTTGGTAAACCTGAAGAGAAAAACCTGAAGGAAAACTGATAGTGTGAACAAGCCCTTATGCCGCGTACACACGATCATTTTTTGTGATGAAAAAAAAACAACGTTTTCTGTGAAGTAAAAAACAACGTTTTTGAAACATCAGTTTCAAAGACAATTTTGCATACACACCATCGTTTTTTTCACAAAAAGCGAGGTTACGTTCACCACACTTTTCCATTGAAGCTCGCTTCATAACTAGCTTCTGGGCATGCGCGGGTTGAAAAACGTCGTTTTAAACGACGTTTTTGCTACACACAGTGATTTTTTGTGAAACAAAAAACGACGTTTTAAAAAACGACACAAAAAATTCAAGCATGTTGGAATTTTTTTTTGGTCGTTTTTTTTAAGCCAAAAAACGACGTTTTGCCCACACACGATCAATTTAAATGACGTTTTAAAAATCAACATTTTTTTTCATCGCAAAAAACGACCGTGTGTACGTGGCATTAGGAAGGAAAAACTTAGAGTGAGAGAAATAGAGGGAGAAAAAGAAACAGACAGTAAGGGAGTTTTGAATAATTAAATCTGCAGTTTTGATGGCAAAAAAAAATATTTGTGGGAATGTAGCAGGTACTCTAAAAGGGTTTATTAGCCACATATACGTCGGCAGAATGGCACGGCTGGGCACAAGCACGTACCTGTATGTCCTCTTTAAGTGCCCAGCCGCTGGTCGCTGTCCGAAGCTCCATGACCACGGCCGTGGTCCCCACTCCCAGGGCTGAAGAACGGGGAAGCTGTGTGTAAACACAGCTTCCCTGTTCTTCACTGTGGCGCTGTCATTGATCGTCTGTTCCCTGATATAGGGAAAGGCGATCAATGACATCACACGTCCAGCCCCATCCCCCTACAGTTAGAAACACATATGAGGTCACACTTAACCTCTTCAGCGCCTCCTAGTGGTTAACTCCCAAACTGCAATTGTCATTTTCACAGTAAACAATGCATTTTTATAGCATTTTTTGCTGTGAAAATGACAATGGTCCCAAAAATGTGTCAAAATTATACGAATACATCGTATAATTTTGACACATTTTTGGGACCATTGTCATAATGCCGCAGTCACGAAAAAAAACACTGATTAGTAGTAAAAAAAAAAAATATTAATAAAAATGCAAAAAAACTATCCCCTATTTTGTAAACGCTATAAATTTTGCGCAAACCAAATCGATAAGCGCTTATTGCAATTTTTTTGCCAAAAATATGTACAAAAATACGTATCGGCCTAAACTGAGAATTTATTTTTATTTTTTTAATATATATCTTTTTTAGGGGTATTTAACCACTTCAATACCCAGCCATAGACAATTGACGGCCTGGGATGGGATTTACCATCCTAAGTGGCCGTCAATTGACGGCCTGGGTATTGCAGGCGAATATCTGGACGATGCCTGCAGCCAGAGGCATCATCCAGATATCCATCTCTTCAGCCGGCGATTCTGCACAAAGTAAGAACGATCATAGCGGCGGTTCCACCGCTTGATCGTTCTTACAGGCCGCGGGAGGGGACATCCCCCCCCTCCCGCCGCCATCCGGTGCTTCTCCGGGCTTACCTGTACCTTCGGGGGCCCGGAGAACGAATCGTCGGCGGCGGCAGGAAGCATAGAGATGACTGGTGACCAGATGGTCACCAGTCATCTCTATGACCGTCGGAGGACCCGGGCGCCATCTGATGACGTCACGCCCGGGTCCCCGTATGTAAACAAAGCCGCGATTGCGGCTGTAAGTCACCATTCATGAGATCGGTGAATTTTTTTTCACCGATCTCATGGTTTCCAGCCTGGAGGTGAGATGTGAGGTCTTATTGACCCCACATCTCTCCATAAAGAGGACCTGTCACACACATTTCCTATTACAAGGGATGTTTACATTCCTTGTAATAGGAATAAAAGTGGAAAAAAAAAAAAAAAAATGAAAAAAAGTGTAAAAATAAATAAAATATAAGTAAAAAAAAATAATAAAAGATAAAAAAAAAATGAAAACGCCCCTGTCCCCGATAGCTCGCGTGCAGAAGCGAACGCACACGCAAGTCCCGCCGACATATGTAAACGCCGTTTAAACCACACATGTGAGGTATCGCCGCGTGCGTTAGAGTGCCAGCAACTAATCTAGCACTAGATCTCCTCTGTAAATCTAAACTGTAACCTGTAAAAAATAAATAAAGCGTTGCCTAGGGAGATTTTTAAGTACCGAAGTTTGGCGCCATTCCATGAGTGTGCGCATAATTAAAGCGTGACATGTTGGGTCTCTATTTACTCGGTGTAACATAATCTTTCACATAATACAAAAAAATTGGGCTAACTTTAGTGTTTTGTTATTTTTTTAATTCATAAAACAATTTTTTTTACAAAAAAAAGCGTTTGAAAAATAATTGCGTAAATACCGTGCAAGATAAAACTTTGGAATGACCGTCATTTTATTCCCTAGGGTGTCTGCTAAAAAAAACATATATAATGTTTGGGGGTACTGTGTAATTTTCTAGCAAAAGAATGATGATTATTACATGTAGGAGAGAAGTGTCAGAATAGGCCCGGTATGGAGGTGGTATAAAAGCCTAGTATTGAAGCGGTTAATATAGCAAAAAGCAAAAAATATTGTTTTTTTTTTCAAAATTGTCACTCTATTTTTGTTTATAGCGCAAAAAATAAAAACCGCAGAGGTGATCAAATACCACCAAAAGAAAGCTCTATTTGTGGGAAAAAAAGGACGACAGTTTTGTCTGGGAGCCACATCGCACGACTACGCAATTGTCAGTTAAAGCAAAGCAGTGCCAAATCTCAAAAACTGGCCAGGTCCTTTACCTGCGTAATGGTCCATGTCTTAAGCGGTTAAGGTAAGTATGAGGGGTTTGCTTAAGGCAACACTGGTTATGGAATACAATTATAAATTTTGCAATGAAAAAAGTACTACTAAGTGTAAACTCCCAGTTTTTCTCACTAAGCTGTTTATTTGAAATTTTCTTGACAAAAAAAATCGACTTTCTTTAGTGTAGTTCATATAAACTGGTGTTCTTTAACCACTTAAGGACCTCCGCACGCACATATACGGCCACAGAATGGCACAGATGGGCACAAGGGCGTACATTTACGTCCTCGCCCAGTAGCGGGTCGGGGGTCCGATCGGGACCCCCTCCGCGGCGTGCGGAGGTACCCGTGTCGGCGGGAGCGATCCGGGACGAGCGGGCGGATGTCAGTGTTTACCCGCCCCCCCGCGATCGCTCCCAGCCAATCGCTGCGCTCCCCCTTTGTGTCACTTCCTCCTCCTGTGTAAACACAGGAAGGGGGAAGTGATGTAATCTCTCATCGCAGCGGTATTTCCAACCGCTGAGATGAGAGGAACACCTAACAGTAAGTGTGCACCAACATTACACTGACACACACACACATAGGCATACTTAACCCCTTGCGATCTGCTCCCCCACCCCCCCTGTCACAGTGTCACTGAATGCAGTGATCTAATCACTGCATTTAGTGTCAGTGTGACAGGCAGTGTAAAATCAGTTAGTGTTAGGTTCAGGATAGCCCCCCCACCCCCCCTAATAATGTTTTAACCCCCTGATCACCGCCCTAGTTAACCCTTTCACTCCCTATTGTCAGCGTCACTAAGCGATCATTATCCTGATCGCTGTATTAGTGTCGCTGTTCCCGCTAGGTAGCTATTTATTTTTTTATTGCGATTTTTTTTTTTTTTACTAAAGACATGTGGCTTAATAAATTTTGGCCTAAATGTTTGACTAAAATTTAGTTTATTTGATTTTTTTTTAACAAAAAGTAAAAAATAGTGTTTTTTTTTTTCAAAAATGTCGCTCTATTTTTGTATATAGCGCAAAAAATAAAAATCACAGAGGTGATCAAATACCACCAAAAGAAAGCTCTGTGGGAAGAAAAGGACGCAAATTTTGTTTGGGAGCCACGTCGCACGACCGCGTAATTGTCTGTTAAAGCGATGCAGTGCCGAATCGCAAAAACACCTTGGGTCATTTACCAGCGTATTGGTCCGGGTCTTAAGTGGTTAAATTTGTGTTGCAAATAAACAATGAAATACTAATGCGCTACCAAAGTGTTCAACACATGAATAAACTGATACTGATAAAGTGCTAAAGTGAAGGTGTAAACAGCAGGTAAACTTCTATAGTGCTGCCAACACCCATAGAAATGTGTAAACATTTTGAAGTAGCGCTAATTACTCTGTTAATACATTTGTGTAGTTTTCCTTTTTTTTGTGCATTTGAATAGTGTCTTTTTAAAGCAGAATTAAACTTTTCATTCATACCTGAAAACCTTACTTACTTGTGGCTGTATTAAAAACCCACCATCTCCATCAAGTACTTGAATTTTTCAGGGGGCCTACAAATGGGTGCATATTGCAGTGGTTCTACTATCACACTATTCCATTTTATGCTTTTTCTTGTTAAAGATGTTTTATTAGGTTTATATAGTATAACAGAGATTGGAATTAAACCAAAACAATCAGGTGTAAACAGAGTCGTTGGAGCATGATACAGTCCAGTCCACCAGACAACATCCATGTTATGTTTTATGTAGTCTTATTTACAGTTATGTGAATAGCTATAAATTCTGTGTTTTTTTTCTGCACTTCCACGTATTATTGGAGGCAATTTGCAGTGAGAATGAATTATGCTCCTTTTACACTGAGGCATATTTCAGGTGTTTTAGTGCTAAAAATAGCATATAAATAACACCTGAAATAATCCTGCCCCAGCATTCTCAATGTGAAAGCCCAAGGGAGGAGAAAAAAACTCCTGCAAGCAGCATCTTTGGAGCGGTAAAGGAGCCATTGAAACCAATGGGACAGCATGGCTATACCACCCGCAAACCGCGGCTGTAGCGGTATTAACCCTTTTCCGGCCACTAGTGGGGGTTAAAACCGCACTGCTAGTGGCAGATTATTGCGGTAAATACAACGCTATATCGGCGCTAAAAATTGTGCCGCTATACCGCTACCCCACCTCCCACGCCCAGTGTGAAAGGGGACTAAGAATACAATATAGGTAATGTTTAGATAGAAAGTGCCAGCAGGAACAAAGAAAGCTGTCAGAAAGGCAAAGACAAAAAGCAAGGGATTCATGAATGTTTGGTGCAAAACCTTATTTCTTTAGATGCAGGCTGAACAGCAGTACCATACACTTCCCCACACTGTAAGCAGTGTTAATATGAGCAGGTACCCAGCAGCTGCAGGGAAGGGTAGCAGGAATCAAAAAGGGACTACACAGCATAGTACACTCCCATTTTTAATGTTATGTCCCCTGGACACTCTGTGTCTCTCAGGTGTTGCTAGCAATGCTGCCAGTATCTGCTCAGCAAGTTACACACACAGGCCGATGTACTACTTAACCAGAGCAGGTTTTTTTACTCAGAACATTATGGCATTTTTACATGGAGGAGTCTTAATCCAAACAGCTTCTGGCCTTATCAGATGTAATCCCTTCTCAGCCCCATGTGTCTGCTTCCAGTTCCCCTCACACACTGTCTGACTTCCTGGTACAGCTCCTCCTCTCCCATCATGCATCAGGAGAAAGAGGGTAAAGGTCACAGTGATCACAAACATCACACCTCCTTTCCTTCCCAAAAAACAAAAACAAAACAGAAACATAACAAGAGAACAAAATGTTGAACACATAACATAACAAGGCCAGCAAGATCAGTTCAGCAAGTAGTATCTCCAACTCAGTTCTGTGATTTCCGCAGCACTTCATGAGCCCTTTGTCTCTGTTTCCTGACCTCCAATGTGTCCCGAAAGATCTCAGCGCTTTGCCAGCGAGGCGTTTGATGTCTTTGACGTGTAGACTTACGAAGTGGCACAGCACTGGGAGGGATAGAGTCGGTCAAAGGTTCTGGAGATGTCAGTGGGTGTCCCACAGACAAATCAATCTCTGTAACTCCAGGCACATGTCCGGGCTCCTCAGAAATATGGTCACCAACCGGTTCAGGGTTTGGTTGTAAACTTGTGGGATCATGCCAGACACCATGCCATATGTCACCAGCAGAGTTCACAGTAGACTCTGGTGGGTGGTTAGAAAGAGGGGTCGGGTTTGTCACTAGTGGCCGGCAAATGCGCTTCCTCAATTGCGAAAGGTGTCGTCGAACACAAATGCCTTCCTCCAGGCGAACAAGGTACATTCTTCTTCCAAGAGTTCCATCAATAACGCCAGGAAGCCAAGGAGGCAAAGCTCTGTAATTCCGAGACCATACAAGATCACCGACACAGAATCCCAGACGGCCCGGCGGAGATGGTGTCGGTGACTGTTCCTGCGGACAAACTAAATCCAGTTTGGTGCGGAGATGCCTGCCAAACATAAGAAAAGCTGGTGACAGCCCATTAGTAGCGTGTTTCGTGTTACGGTACATAATCAAGAATTCCAGCAGCTTCTCCTCTGACATTCCAACCTGGCCCAGAGTGGACAGTAAGTGCTTCTTAAACGTCTGCACAAATCGTTCTGCCAGCCCATTTGAGGCTGGATGATAAGGAGCTGTTTTGTAGTGTTGGACGCCCAAGCCACTAAGGAAGGATTGAAACTCATGCGATGTAAATTGAGTTCCATTGTCGGAGACTATGGCTGTTGGCAAGCCATATTGAGCAAAGAGCTTCCTTAAGACTAGAATGGTAGCAGCTGAGGTAATAGAAGGCATTTGAAAAACCTCCAGCCATTTTGAATGTGCATCTACCATGATCAAATACATTTTACCCTGGATGGGGCCAGCAAAATCAAGATGGAGTCTGGACCACGGTTATGTTGGCCATGGCCAAGGTTGCAGGGTTCCTCTCTTTTGGGGTCGCTGTGCTTGACAGCACCCAGGACATTGAGCAACGTAATCTTCAATTGCCGTATCCATTTGTGGCCACCAAACATAGCTCCGTGCTCGCTGCTTCATGCGCACCACACCAGGATGGCCTTCATGCAGTATCCTTAGCATGGTTGATTGCAAGTACTGGGGTACAATCACTCTATTGCCCCATTGTAGGCAACCAGCATTAGTCACAAGCTCACAATTTCTGGCAAAGTATGGACGAAATTCACCTGAAACTCTCTCTGGCCATCCAGTCTGAACATAAGAGAATATCTTGAGTTGAGTTGAGGTGCACTTTCTATAGCGTGGTCAATTACCCCGGAGGATCCCGACACGCTGGACAGGAAATATCTGAGACAGGAAAGGATCTGTGGCTGTATGTCTGGCAATCAGGGAGGTGGACATGCAAGATTGTGGCCTGTGTACTTCCACTACACGTATCTCTCTTAGTGGGTGGTCTCCAAGTGGCAATCTGGAAAATGCATCTGCATTGCCATGGGTATCATGGGAGCGGTATCTGATAGAATAAGCATAAGCTCCTAAAAATAAAGCATACCTTTGTAAGCGAGATGCGGTTGTTGAGGAAATTCCTTTCTGAGGATTCAGTATTGACAACAGAGGTTTGTGGTCAGTGATAAGTGTGAACTCCCGACCATAGATGTACTCGTGAAATTTTTTTGTGGCCCATACAATGGCCAAAGCTTCCTTGTCTATCTGGGAGTAGTTTTGTTCTGCTGAGGTTAAAGACCTGGAGGCAAACGAAATGGGGCGCTCCGTGCCATCCGGCATGACATGGGAAAGCGCGGCACCCAGTCCATAAGGCGAGGCGTCACAAGCCAGGAAGACGGGTTTCTTCGAATCATAGTGGACCAGAACTCGAGAAGACAGAATGAGTTCTTTAGAAAGCCGAAAAGCTTCTTCACATTTGTCTGTCCATATCCATTTAGCTCTTGCATCCAGTAAGCAATGTAATGGGTAGAGCTGGTGTGCTAGGTTCAGCAAGAAACGGTGGTAGTAATTTAGGAGGCCAAGGTAGGACCTGAGCTGGGTGACATTCCGGGGGGTAGGGGCGTGGGTAAGGGCTTTAACCTTTTCTTCAGTAGTGTGTAACCCATGTCGGTCCACCGTTTGGGCACAAAATTCCAGTTGAGACTTGAGAAATTCGCATTTTGAAAGATTGACCCGTAAACCATACTTTTGGAGTCCCTCTAGCACAGCTTCAACATTCTTTCTGTGTTCTTCATTAGTGTTGCTCACGAATATTCGCATTGCGAATATTCGCTACGAATATTGCATATTCGAGTATTCGCAAATATCTCGAATATCGCGGCGAATATTCGCTATTTCGAATATTCGTATTTTTCAAATTTCGCAATAAATTTCGCAATAAATTTCGCAATAAATTTTGCATTCGCGAATTTCGCAATAGCGACATTTCGCAATTTTTTTTTTTTTTATAAAATATAGCGAATATTCGTAAATATCGAATATTCGTGATATTTTATAAAAAAAAAAAATCGCGAAATTTTGCATTAGCGAAATTTCGCATTGGCGAAAATTCGCAATTTTTTTTTTTATAAAATATCACGAATATTCGATATTAACGAATATTCGCGACCGCATATGTGAAATTTCGCTTTTTTTTTTTTATATAAAATATACCGAATATTCGTAAATATCGAATATTCGTGATATTTTATAAAAAAAAAAAAAATCGCGAAATTTCGCATTAGCGAAAATTCGCAATTTTTTTTATTTTTTTATTTTTTTATAAAATATCACGAATATTCGATATTAACGAATATTCGCGAATATTCTTCGAAATATTCGCGAAATATCGCGAAATCGAATATGGCGTATTCCGCTCATCACTATTCTTCATCAGTGGGACCAGTGATGAGCATGTCATACAGTAGACATTGGGTGAAAGGTATTCCTGCCAGGACCTCATCCATGATCCGCTGCCAGATGGCTGGAGCTGGGGCTATGCCAAAAACCATGCGGTTATACTGGAATAATCCTTTGAGTGTTAATGGTCAACAGATGGCGTGAATCTGGGTGTACTTGCAGTTGCAGGTAAGCTTGCTTTGAGTCTATTTTTGTAAACTTTTGCCCCCCAGCCAGTGAGCCAAATAAATCTTCAAGTCGAGGCAATGGGTATTGATCCACAAGAAGTTGGTTGTTCAGGGCAACCCTGAAATCACCACAAATCCTAATGTCTCCATTCTTTTTCTTGACAGGCACAATTGGCGTTGCCCATTCACTTCTATCCACTTTCGTTATCTTTTCAGCCATTAGGTGGTCCACTTTTTTCCGCAAGGCAAAAGGTACTGATCTTGCAAAAACGAGGTGTAGCACCAGGCTTTAAGAGGAGGTGGGCCATCTTTCCTTTCACAGTCCCCAAGAGTCCTCAAAAACCTCTTTAAAACGTGACTTCAGGGATTCCACCCAATGGTCTACTTCAGAAAGCAATGTACATTGGGCAATGGTAAAAGGAGGCATGCCCAGGGCTTTGATCCAGTCCCTTCCATACAGCGGAGGACCTCCATTCCTTACAACATAAAGGCGTAGACTTTGACTGCGGTTGCCTAATGTAACAAGGGGTTTTACATAACCCAAGGGCTGTAGTAGTTCCTTGCTGTAGGTTTGTAGTGTGAGCTTTGTAGGTTTCAGTGGCAGGGACAGACCCGATGCCTTTAAATCAGTCCATGAAATGACAGACACAGCTGCCCCTGTATCAACATCCATGGAGACAGGACAGCCATTGAGTGTGACATCCACTTTAATCGCAGGAGTGCTCCCAGCTACTCGAAGCAGTCCAACATGCTGGACACAGGTCTCCTCATCAGAGCTGAAACCGTTATTGTCCATATCCACACGGAATGTCTGTTTACGTCTATCTTTTGTGGTAGTGTTCGGGGAGCGAGAGCTGCGGCAAACACGCCCAATATGACCAGTCTTTCCACAGCGAAAACAAACGACATTCTTGAACTTGCAAGCAGGCGCACTGTGAGTAGTGTTACCACAACGGTAGCAAGTCGGGGTCCCAAAGACAGAAGAATTAGGGTGGCGAGGTTTAAGCTGAGTGGCAGGGGGCGGGCGTCTCGAGCGTTGAGTAATAGCAGTGTGGAGTATTTTCTCACCCTGGCTTGCATGGGGTTGTAGGTGGTGCCTTCAGTAGGGTGGCGTCCCGTGTTGCCAACTCCATGACCGTAGCAAGGTCAGTGGCTTTCGTCAGAGTCAAGTCGGGTTCTGTGAGTAAACATTTCTGTATGGCTGGGTTGCAGAGTCCCATGACGAACATGTCATGGAGAGTCGTCTGCAGGTAGTCTCCAAACTGACAAGTGGCAGCTAGTTTACGTAAAGCAATGATATATGTCTTTATATCCTCCCCGGCCTGCTGCCTCCTACTGTAGAATTTAAACCGTTCTGCGATTTCTAATGGCTTTGGGTTGTAGTGTGCATGTAACGTCTGATATAACTCAGGCAGGGGCTTAGAGGCCGGCTTGTATGGAGAAACGAGGTCTCTGAGGGTTCCATATGCAGCTTGACCCAATGCTGTGAGAAAAACTGCAAATTTCTTATCTACAGTCACATTATTTGCTTCCATATACTGTTCTAGCCTCTCCACCCAGGAGCTCCATGACTCAGCCGCAGGATCAAATGGTTGAATAAACCCTATGAAGGCCATGTGTGCTAAAATCCACAATCCTCGTAGCCACTGTTATGTCCCCTGGACGCTCTGTGTCTCTCAGGTGTTGCTATCAATGCTGCCAGTATCTGCTCAGCAAGTTACACACACACAGGCCGATGTACTACTTAACCAGAGCAGGTTTATTACTCAGAACATTATGGCATTCTTACATGGAGGAGTCTTAATCCAAACAGCTTCTGGCCTTATCAGATGTAATCCCTTCTCAGCCTCATGTGTCTGCTTCCAGTTCCCCTCACACACTGTCTGACTTCCTGGTACAGCTCCTCCTCTCCCATCATGCATCAGGAGAAAGAGGGTAAAGGTCACAGTGATCACAAACATCACATTTAACATGTCAGAAGGCACAGAAAAGACTCAAAAAAGTCAAGCAAGTCAATGTCTTCTGGGGACTTCCTGCCAGTGAAGGTCAACCCAATGGTCATAGAGATCACTGAATCCTCCTGCAGCACATGCACATCATATTTTCATCTGTAGTTTGGGTTTGCCTAGGGTTTGCCAGAGGTTTCATAAAAAAATAAAACTTAGTTATGTTTTAACTTTGTGTTTATTTAAAGGGTAACTCCACTTTTGTGTGAAAAAAATAGCAAATAAAAATAAAAATATAACATATATAATTGCAACTCAAGGTATATTGTAACTGAATGTTATTACAAATTCCCTTGTCAATCTGCAGCTCTGTAATTTTCTTTGAAATGCAATGCATTATGGCTACCTAGAGGTGTTCTGTACACAAAATGTGTACAGAACGTCCCCAGAAACATACTTTTGTGCTTGTGTTATTGGCTCACTGATTTTCTCAAAAGTCTGCAGACCCTGCAATTTTCCTCATTAGGCCGCGTACACACGGAGGGACATGTCCGCTGAAACATGTCTGACGGACCGTTTCCAGCGGACATGTCTCCTCCGGATTTTCGTCCGACGGTGTGTACACACCATCGGATGAAAATCCCCTCGGCCAGGAAACGTGGTGACCTGGCAGTAACGTTGACGCCGCCACGTCACCAAACCCAGAAATAAAATGCTTCCGCGCATGCGTCGAATCCATTTGACGCATACGCGGACAGTTCTGTCTGCTGGTTAGTGTACTAACCAGCGGACAGATCCGACGGACAGGTTTGTAGCGGACAAATTTCAAAGCGTGCTTTGAAATTTGTCCGATGGACAAACCTGTCCGCTAGCCCGTACACACGATCGGAGACGTCTGCTGAAACGGTCCGTCGGACCAGTTTCAGCAGATAAATTCGATCTAGTGTACGCGGCCTCAGAGTCTTGCCAGTTCAGCAGCTGATTGATAATTATAAAACCACTCCTTTAGACTCAATTTCTAACACACAGAGATTTCTTTAGAATCTCTTCAGGAATCTGCAACTTAGGTGTACGTTTAATAAACCGGGATAAACCGAAATCATGATGATCACGGCTTATCACAGAGCATTGCTGGTTTAATAAACAGAGATAAGGAGCAGAGAACATGTTCTTCACTTCTCATCACAGCACATGGCTGTTTTGTCACAAACGGCCAGTTTAATAAACCAACATCTGAAGGTTTCACAGCTCTTCCACTGAAATATCTCCCTTCCAGATTCACCAGCTCAGAGGTGGAGAATCTGGGAGAGAAGCTGGTGTGATAAGAGGAAGAAGGCTTATTTATTCCTAATATCAGCACCAGTGGGTTAAAAATGAATATTAACAACATAAAATATTTATATATACAGTATCTATATACACATATATATATATATATATATATATATATATATATATACACACACACATATACAGTATATATTTGTATACACACATCTGTACAGTATATATATATATATGTATACACAAAAAAATATGATATATATATATATTCATGTATTTATATATACATATGTATACATATATATAAATAATGTATATATGTGTGTGTGTGTGTGTGTGTATATGTATGTGTGTATATATATATATATATATATATATATATATATATATATATATATATATATATATATATATATATATACACGTGTGTATACAGGGAGTGCAGAATTATTAGGCAAGTTGTATTTTTGAGGATTCATTTTATTATTGAACAACAACCATGTTCTCAATGAACCCAAAAAACTCATTAATATCAAAGCTGAATATTTTTGGAAGTAGTTTTTAGTTTGTTTTTAGTTTTAGCTATTTTAGGGTGATATATGTGTGTGCAGGTGACTATTACTGTCCTGAATTATTAGGCAACTTAACAAAAAACAAATATATACCCATTTCAATTATTTATTTTTACCAGTGAAACCAATATAACATCTCAACATTCACAAATATACATTTCTGACATTCAAAAACAAAACAAAAACAAATCAGTGACCAATATAGCCACCTTTATTTGCAAGGACACTCATGCAGCCTGCCATCCATGGATTCTGTCAGTGTTTTGATCTGTTCACCATCAACATTGCGTGCAGCAGCAACCACAGCCTCCCAGACACTGTTCAGAGAGGTGTACTGTTTTCCCTCCTTGTAAATCTCACATTTGATGATGGACCACAGGTTCTCAATGGGGTTCAGATCAGGTGAACAAGGAGGCCATGTCATTAGTTTTTCTTCTTTTATACCCTTTCTTGCCAGCCACCCTGTGGAGTACTTGGACGCGTGTGATGGTGCATTGTCCTGCATGAAAATCATGTTTTTCTTGAAGCATGCAGACTTCTTCCTGTACCACTGCTTGAAGAAGGTGTCTTCCAGAAACTGGCAGTAGGACTGGGAGTTGAGCTTGACTCCATCCTCAACCCGAAAAGGCCCCACAAGCTCATTTTTGATGATACCAGCCCAAACCAGTACTTCACCTCCACCTTGCTGGCGTCTGAGTCGGACTGGAGCTCTCTGCCCTTTACCAATCCAGCCACGGCCCATCCATCTGGCCCATCAAGACTCACTCTCATTTCATCAGTCCATAAAACCTTAGAAAAATCAGTCTTGAGACATTTCTTGGCCCAGTCTTGCTGTTTCAGCTTGTGTGTCTTGTTCAGTGGTGGTCGTCTTTCAGCCTTTCTTACCTTGGCCATGTCTCTGAGTATTGCACACCTTGTGCTTTTGGGCACTCCAGTGATGTTGCAGCTCTGAAATATGGCCAAACTGGTGGCAAGTGGCATCTTGGCAGCTGCACGCTTGACTTTTCTCAGTTCTTGGGCAGTTATTTTGCGCCTTGGTTTTTCCACACGCTTCTTGCGACCCTGTTGACTATTTTGAATGAAACGCTTGATTGTTCGATAATCACGCTTCAGAAGCTTTGCAATTTTAAGAGTGCTGCATCCCTCTGCAAGATATCTCACTATTTTTGACTTTTCTGAGCCTGTCAAGTCCTTCTTTTGACCCATTTTGCCAAAGGAAAGGAAGTTGCCTAATAATTATGCACACCTGATATAGGGTGTTGATGTCATTAGACCACACCCCTTCTCATTACAGAGATTCACATACCTAATATGCTTAATTGGTAGTAGGCTTTCGAGCCTATACAGCTTGGAGTAAGACAACATGCATAAAGAGGATGATGTGGTCAATATACTCATTTGCCTAATAATTCTGCACTCCCTGTATATACAGGATATATACCGTATATATATATAGTTGTCACATGTCTGAAAACATGTAATTACATGTTCTTTTAAACTCTAGTTTCACTTTTTGAACTGGGCTGCACTGTAATCTCACAAGATTACAGGCGGCCCATCCACTTTTACACAGATCTCAGCCGTTTTCAGAGGAAAAACTTCTCTGTTCTCCCTCTAAGAACTTCAGTTCTCAGTTTATTAAACCGGCTGCAGAGGAGATAATTTTCCTCTGAGAACTGCCGAGAACTGAACAGAGAAAAAACTTCACAGTTTATTAAACCGACACCAAAGTGTGTTAAAATCCTTGCAATGTACATACAGTGGGGATCAAAAGTTTTGGCACCCCAGGTAAAAAATTGTATTAATGTGCATAACAAAGCCAAGGAAAGATGGAAAAATCTCCAAAAGGCATCAAATTACAGATTAGACATTCTTATAATATGTCAAAAAAAGTTAGATTTTATTTCCATCATTTACACTTTCAACACTACAGAAAACAAAAAACATGGCGTCTGCAAAATTTTGGGCACCCTGCAGAATTTATAGCATGCACTGCCCCCTTTGCAAAGCTGAGACCTGCCAGTGTCATGGATGTTTCTCAATCATCGTCTGGGAAGACCAGGTGATGTCATTCTCAAAGGTTTTAAATGCCCAGACTTTGCCCCAACAATCAGAAGCATTGGTTCTTCTAAGCAGTTGTCTAGAAAACTGAAACTGAAAATAGTTGATGCTCACAAAGCTGGAGAAGGCTATAGGAAGATAGCAAAGCGTTTTCAGATGTCAATATCCTCTGTTCGGAATGTAATTAAGAAATGGCAGTCATCAGGAGGAACAGTGGAAGTTAAAGCAAGATCTGGAAGACCAAGAAACATATCAGACAAAACAGCTTGCAGGATTGTGAGAAAAGCAATTCAAAACCCACGTTTGACTGCACGATCCCTCCAGAAAGATCTGGCAGACACTGGAGTTGTGGTACACTATTCCACTATAAAGAGATACTCTACTTGTACAAATATGGGCCCAGATTCAGAGAGCCATTACGCCTGTCTAACTGGTGTTAGACTGGAGTAATTTCCAATTACGCGCGTTTTCTAGCTAGTTGAAAACCTCAAACCATGAATAGACGGCTGCAGGCTTCAATTCGACTGGATTACGTGTTCATACGCCTTCGAATCTACGCTGCAATAAAATTGCGGCCACTGGGTGGACTTCCCGTCGTTTTCCGCGTCTGGGTATGCAAATGAGCTTTTGCCGGCGATCCCCGAAATTACGATCTTCATTCGCAATCTCTTACGGCACCTTTAGTCATCTTTTTTTTGCGTAACACTATACCAGCTTTTTGCTGCTCTAATATTAGACAGCCCATGTTAAGTATGGCCGTCGTTCCCACGTCGAATTTCTACGTTTTCCGACGTCTTTTATTTTTTTTGACGTAAGTCGTCCGGGAATAGGAATGTTCGTAAACGACACTACTCAAACAACGAATGACGTAACGATGTGATTTTGCGCAATGCACGGCGGGAAATTTCTGAACGGAGCATGTGCAGTTCGATCGCCGCGGGGACGCGCTTAATTTAAATGCTTCACGCCCCCTAATCTCGTATTTTGATTACGCGGCGAGAAATAGACTACGCCCCCGTAGCGTACGGGCAAAAATCTACCAGAATTCGGTGTAGAGCCTGGTAAAATACGGCAGCGTAGAGTATTTCAATTACGCAGTGCAATATTAAGTGTATGTGAATCTGGGCCTTGGTCTTTATAGAAGAGACATCAGAAAAAAACCTCTTCTATGTCCTCACCACAAAAATTAGCATTTGAACTTTGCAAATGAACATATAGACAAGCCTGATGCATTTTGGAAACAAGTTCTGTGGGCCGAGAAGGTCAAAATATAACTTTTTGGCCGGAATGAGCAAAGCTACATTTGGAGAAGAAAGGGCACAGAATTGAATGAAAATAACCTCTTTCCAACTGTTAAGCATGGGGGTGGATCAATCATGCTTTGGGTTTCTATTGCAGCCAGTGGCACAGGGAACATTTCACGAGTAGAAGGAAAAATGGATTCAATAAAATTTCAGCAAATTTTGGATGGTAACTTGATGCCATCTGTGAAAAAGCTGAAGTTAAAGAGAGGATGGCTTCTACAAATGGATAATGATCCTAAACACACCTCAAAATCCACGGGGGATTACGTAAACTGAAGGTTTTGCCATTGCCTTCACAATATCCTGACCTAAACATAATTGAAAATCTATGGATAGACCTTAAAAGAGCAGTGCGTGACAGACAGCCCAGAGATCTCAAAGAACTGGGGGTAGTACAAGATATTAACTCTGCAGGGTGCCCAAACTTTTGCAGACACCATTCTTTTGTTTTCTGTAATTTTGAAAGTGTAAATGATGTAAAAAAATCTAGCTTTTTTCGACATATTATAAGAATGTCTAATCTGTAATTTGATGCCTTTTGGAGATTTTTCCATCTTTCCTTGGTTTCGTTATGCACATTAATACAAATTTTTACCTGGGGTGCCCAAACTTTCGATCCCCACTGTAGATCACCCAAAGGGGAATGTTTTTTTCTCAACAAAAGTGTAGTTACTCTTTAACTTTTAACTTTTTTCTTTTGCTAAAAACATGTTCAGGATAGTTAAAATTAGCTTTTGTGTCCCTCAGGGAAAAAGATGTATTTTGCCAAATGGGAAAAAAGTCACAGTAATCATCTCATACTGTATTTCACAACATTTGGGGGAAACGATAATTCTCAATTTTGCTTATTCCCTATAAGCATGATATGCTTGTGCTTTCCTAGTATGTGCCCATACATATGTCCCCTTTCCTTAAATAATAAAAAAATACTATTTGGTCAAATCAAATAACTCTGCTTGATGTCAATGTAATTGCTGCATATTCATATGCATTTGAAAAACTTCTGTGAAAATACTGTGTGACATAAAAAATTTGATACCATTTTATGCTCCAGAGTCTCTGATAAAAAAATATCTAATCTTGAGGTTCTAAGTAATTTTCAAAATAAAAATAGACTTTTGTATATACAGTATTGTATTTGAGAAGTGTCAGAAATTGCTTGGAGCCAAAATGGTTAAAATGACACAAAACTTTATTTTGGTCATTCGTTGGATGGACACTTGCTAGTGGAGCAAGTTTGGGTTTGATTTCTGTAACATAACTAAGTTGAGCAAATATCAATTAGCTTGATAATCTTTAGTAATACATGTACAGTATGTAAAGCCCTGTACACACGGCCCAGAATCTCGTCACCTATGCCTAGGAAGCTACCGCGCATGCGTTAAAGTCATTTTGAGCATGCGTGGGTTTCCACGGCAACAGGTAAGTATACAAACTCTCGGGTTTCTCGGCAGGAAAACACTGCTGAGAATCACGACTAGAAAACAGAGAGCAGGTTCTCTATTTTTCTCGTCGAGATTTTGGCCAGTTTTCTTGATGAGAAACCTGAAAGCCTCATACACAGGCACGGTTTACTTGGCAAGAAAGCTCTGCCAGCAGCTTTCTTGCTGAGAAAACCGTGTGTGTGTACGAGCCTTAAGATCTAATCAAGATGCTTTGTTTTTAATTGTAAAAGTAGAATTGTAATTCATCCAACTTGAGTGTATTTACAAACATGTTTCCATATTTAATCATTACATATGTGGAGGTCCACATCATTTAATGTTCTCAGCAAAGCCTGTTTCCCTTTTATCTGGGAACTTCCAACATTCAATGAACATATGAATTCACAATTTCAGAAAGTGATGTTTACTGGTGTGCAGCTTCATTGACTGCAGAACACAACAAGGAACCCAGCTGTTACGAAACTAAAAAACTATTGATCAAACTCTATTATGTGTTAATGAAGTTGCAATCCCAACTCAATTTAACGTATAACTGTTGCATGTCGATGAATTTCTTTGCAGAGTGTGACAGTGCCATGTGTATTTCTTCTTTTTGGCTTCCTAATAATGAGATGTTTGGAATATATAAAAACTAAAATATTTAAAAAGAAATCTTGTTTTTCATAAATATTCACTAAAACATGGTTTATTTGCAGCTTTTCAAAAATATATTGTAACATATACTTGACAAGGGATGACTCATCAGCTGTCAGCAGGTTCCCTGCTGGCAGCTAAATGTAGAAAAAACATGACGGCCATTAAAATCATTAAGGGGAATAGATTTCAAAGGGAACCCCATGCCAAATATTTTTTTTTTTAACACAGCATGAGGTCCCTCTCAAAATTAATACCAGACCCATATCCGAGCATGCAGCCTAGCAAGTCAGGAAGAGGGGAGTGAGTGAGCTCCCCCTCCTGAACCATACAAGGCCACATGCCCTCAACATGGGGGGGGTGCTTTGGTGCTAATTTGGTATTAATAGGGGCAAGGACCTTATCTCTACAACCTTGGTTGGTGGTTGGAGGAGTCTGTGGACAGGGGTTTTATCAGAATATAGAACTCCCTTTAACAAGGGGGGCCCCAGATCCCACCAACCACCCTATGTGAATAAGTATGAGGTATATTTTATCCCCACCCAGGTCCGCTGGCAGGGATGGCTGGCCAATCGAATGCCTCCTCTGCCATTGGACAGTCTTGTATAGCTAAGGGCGGAGCAACCTAGCAACATTACCTGGTGGCACTGCCTTCCTTGTAACGTTACAGATGTAAGGTTCTTATATTTTACCACTCTATGCACAAAGTTAATTTGAAAACTCACATTGGCTCAGCTATGAAATAATGGGCAGACAGTAGTCTGTAGAAGTGCACAAAACTGTGGTATTGTGTGAGATTTTACATTTTACCATATAATATACAAAGCATCTTGTTTTATTGTTAACTAATTAATGGAATGTAACACAATTTGTTTCAGGGTTTCACTTATGTTAAATCCTTTCACCACCCAAACCTGTGAACATAGTGGCCCCCTAAAATGTGCTTATACAGTCTTAGGCCGCGTACACACGACCAAATAAATCTGTTCAAATCGGTCTGACAGATTTGTTTGCTGGGCTATTTTGGTACACACGATCAAACCAAAATCCCCGCTGGCAGACAGCGCAGTGACGTGGCAGTGACGTTGACGCCGCCATGTCACCGCACCAGGAAGTAAAACACTTCCGTGCATGCATCAAATCCATTCGACGCATGTGCGGGCAGATATGTCTGCTGGTTAGCGCGTACTAACCAGCAGACATGTCGGACGGACGGGTTCCCAGCAGACAGATTTTAAAGCATGCTTTAAAATCTGTATGCTGGCAAAATCTGTCTGCCTGTACACATGATCGAATTTGTCTGCTGAAACGGTCTGGCAAACCGTTTCCAGCAGATAGATTTGATCGTATGTACGCGGCCCTAAAGGTTTTATGGAACTTTCTTTACTTCTAGATTAGATGAAATCAAAAAATAAATAAATAAGTCACTGAAAAGTAGATTTCCTTTAGGCCTCGTACACACGATCAAATCTGTCTGCTGGAAACGGTCTGCTAGACCGTCCCAGCAGACAGATTCGATTGTGTGTACGGGCGAGCCGACCGATTTGGCCACCTGACAGATTTCAAAGCATGCTTTGAAATCTATCGGGTGGGAATCCGTCCGCCCGACATGTCTGCTGGTTAGTACACTTACCAGCAGACATGTCGTCTCGCACCGGCGCCGAATGGATTCGGCGCATGCGCGGAAGTGTTTTACTTCCTGGTGCGGTGACGTGGCGGCGTCAACGTCACCACCACGTCACTGACACGTCAGCGCGCCGTCTGCTGGCGGGGATTTTGGTTTGCTCGTGTGTACACGCGAGCAAACCAAAATCCTAGCAGACAGATTTGTTCAAATCGGTCGGTCCGACCGATTTGAACAAATAGATTGCCTCGTGTGTACGAGGCCTTAGAGGGAACTGTAATGGTTGTTGATAGTATTATTTCATTAATTTATTAATCAGTATTTAATTAATTAATTTATTTTTTAATTAATGTTTATATATTTTTAAACTGCCATAATTATGTCTGATTTTCACTATCTTCATACAATCTTTGTTTTTCAAGGAAAAAATTAATACATGACAAAAAGTTCCAAGAGCAATATAGGTCTGAATATAACTAAAGAGACAGCTTAACATATGAAGCTTGCATTGTAGTCTTGCCATCTGATATAGAAGGATTATCCAAGATTAAAGACGTTGACAAGGTCATATGAGAATCTACTTCATTAGT
The DNA here is from genome assembly GCA_029574335.1 of Rana kukunoris. Classification (NCBI taxonomy): domain Eukaryota; kingdom Metazoa; phylum Chordata; class Amphibia; order Anura; family Ranidae; genus Rana; species Rana kukunoris. The sequence goes on from JAJQKJ010002198.1 coordinate 30,522, forward strand.
AGAAGTTTGTTTATCCTACTTTTTTGAGGGGAAAGGGGGTAAAAAATATGTATAAAAAAATAGTTACTCATGAGCGCCCGGCTCTCTCTTGTTAATATATTGCAAAAAAGGAAAATAAATAATTAAGGTGAATTTTTTTTAATTTTTTTAAATAAATAACAAAATAAAGAAGTATAAGAAAAACCACACGTGATGCAAGACCACAGAAGAAATGCGAAGGGCGGAATTTACGTGAGCATGTCTTGCAGTTCCACTTTCCGGTCGAGTCTGATGTGAAAAAAGAAAAAAAAAGAAAAAAAATCCTACTTCTTTGAACCTTACCTACTACTAATAATGCATATTCTCAAGCACAAGATATCAAATCCTTTGTTGTCCCTTGGCCTTTCCAATCTTGATTACTATACCTAAAGTTTGAAAGTTTCACGTCTTATTTTTTTCCTACCATAATAAAAAAATACAGAACATATACACAAAGTTACTATACATTCCTTTTAACATAGTTATTGGTAAACTAAGAAGTATACTGGGTTTCACCCTAATTTACTTATCCCTTGCTCTTTTCAATTTTAATTTTAAATTTTAATTATGTCATTTGATTTGTAATAATTTTTGACATTTTTTAAAATTTTATTGAATTCACAATTAATTTCAATTATAATTAAAATTGATTCATTATTAATTGTTTATTAATGTTTTATAACAGTATATTTTAATAAAAAAAAAACTTTTTTCAACCAGGGATTTATTACATAATCTAAAATCAAGTTTAGTTAATTAAAGCTGAGCTCCACCCTGATTTTTTTTTTTTTTAAATCTAAAAAAAAAAAAAAAAATGAAATGGAAAAAAAAAAAAATACTCACCCTAAATAGGCTGTTGCTATGCGGAAGTCCCGAATCTGCCCTCATGATCCGCGGTGTGGTTTTCTTCCTCCTCCTCTTCTCGGTGTCTTCTTGTGAATGGGCCGCGCTGCATTCTGGGAACTGTGTGTATCCCAGAAAGCAGCCGAACCATTCACAAAGCGCCGCGTCGCTCGCACATGCGCAGTAGGAAACGGGCAGTGAAGCCGCATGGCTTCACTGCCTGTTTCCCTGACTGTGGATGGCGGTGCCGGGATCGAGGATCGGCATCGGCGGGGGCCATCAGCGCGGGCGCCTAGGACAGGTAAGTGTCCTTATTCAAAGTCAGCAGCTACACTGTTAGTAGCTGCCGACTTTGAAAAAAAAAATGCGGGTGGAGCTCCGCTTTAACATGTTAATATCAGATGATGGTCCATCAAACTTCTGACTTTTGACATGTTTCTTGTTTTCGCGGCAGCAGTGATCCGGTCACTACATACATTTGTATTGGCATGTTTCCTATGCTTTTGCGGACGCTGCGTTCCAACCTCTTGGTCACTTTGGAACGCATAACGTCATATCTGGTTGTATTATGGAGGATGCGTTCCAACCTCTTGGCCGGTCTGGAACGCATCACGTCATGTCCTGGCCGCGTCCACAAGGTTTAGTGTGTTTATCGACTTTGCGTACGTTGCGTACGTTGAGTCTTAGCCCCGCGATTCATTCCGAGGCTTGAAGCGCATTCGGCGGTTATGACATAGTTGCAAAGTTCCAACTAGTCTTTTTAGAATGAGGCTTGAAACTCACGACCATCTCGATGGTAGTCACAAGCCGGAAGTAAACATTGCAAATCTTTTCTCCGCACATTGGAGCCATAATTAAGGTATGGGGGTATTTTGTATATAAAGAGGGTCTTCTAGAAGTGTGTCAGTGCCCCAGATGATGTTCTAAGGGAACAAAACGGGTCGGGAGACCCCACTGACCCCACTGCTTTACTTTACTAATAAGCGCTGGTTGTATCCTACTTAAATGTAAGTGCAATTATTTTTTATTAAAATTGGTAAACTTTGATATACAGAATCACGCTATGTGCACTTTTTATTTTATTTTTTCCTTTGGCAACTTAACCCACTACCACTCATGGTAATCACTTTACTTGAGTAAACGTTTGTAACCAATCCAATGGTTTCCGTGGATTCAACGTACCATCTATGAGGATATCCCAGGAGTCCCATCTTGAATATATAACATCCATAACTATATCCTGAATCTGGATATCGTTTAAAGCCTTATTTGATCTGATGAGTATATGCTTACTCAGATCCTTGTCTTCCGGTAAAGCCTCAAATGTTTTACTACACTGGTGGTGGATCCTCTAACACTCACCTCGTTATTTATTGAGTCACTACTTGGGGTGATTGAAAGGTTTTGGATTGACAATATAAACTTTTTTTCGCATTTTGGACATTTAATTTGTTAAAAGGACTATATTAAATATTAGCCTTTCTTATGTCTAGCGCTACACTTATTCTTTGTCTGTATGTTTTCAAAATGTATCTATTTTGAAGTGTTGGCTGCTTACATTTGTGATATTTGAACAGCGCGGTGATATATATACTACGGTATATACCTTTTTTCTTCCTTGCTCTTTTCAGCTCACTGGTTTATGGATTACAATCCTCATCCAAATGAGCAATGCAAAGCACTTCAGAGCCAGAAATTCTGAGGAAAATTAATTATATTTAGAAAATAATTGACAAAGACATAATACATACTACAGTTATATTAAATTCAGTTTTGCAGTGGAACAATTAACTGAATTAAACCAAGGAATTTCTAAATCCTTCACTTAACTTTGGCTTTGCTTACTTTCCAAGGTTTGTAACCTTGACTAGACAAGGACATCAACTGTGTTTCAGTCAGATAAATTAATCAAAATTAAATTACAAAGGAGAGATTGGGGACAGGAAGAAAACATAAATTAGTGAATTATGTTTGACTTAGATGATTTGCAAGAGACTGAATTAAATGACAGTGGCTCGCAGACAGAGTTGTCAAGTACTGCAGAATATGACATATATCTAGCCATCCCATTGGCAAAATACAAAGGACTGCAGACATGTATGTGACATGCAAAATACACCATGGAAAATTAGAATATTTGGAGAATATTGAGATTTTCATTGAAAAGTTTATTAATCTATTTGTTCACTGAGGAGAAATTATATACAAATTATTCTCATGGAGGATATATAGATACAAAGAATAAGAAAAAAACATTCAGTCTCAGTATATTCATAGCACCATATGGGGTGCTATGAGTATGAGTAAGAGAGATCAGTAGCATTAGATTAGAGGATCAATTCACAACGTTTACCACATGTGGTAATGTAGTCACATGACTTATTTGCGTAAATTATCAGATGGTAAATTAAGTCCAAAAAAATAACTATTATTTCTGCAAAATGAAAAATGTGCTTGTAAATATAGTTTAAAAAGCCCCAATTCACAAAGGGACCAGAGAGTAAATAAAAATGTGATATTTACCACCATGGTTTTTCTGGCGGTCTTACATGCGATATTTGTCAAAAAAGAGCGTGGGAGTCAGGGGGACCCGCACGCTTTTTTTTTGACAAATAGCTGGTTGCTAAGGAGTGGGCAAGAAAGCTGGCTGCCACATCCTTGACAAGGGATGACTCATCAGCTGTCAGCAAGTTCTCCGCTGACAGCTGAATGTAGAAAAAACATGCCGACCATTAAAATTATGAGGACCTGCTCACTGTTAAAGCAAGGAGAAAGACATCCTGTGTAGACAAAAACTGAACTGAAGTCTGCAGAATTAAAGGTAGATATAAAGATATTTTTAAAGTTTAGTCAGCATTGGCAGCCTCTATGTTTATCTCATGCAACACAAACTTCAGCAATCCAGCAATTCTTTAAAGTATGTACTGTAAATCCAAAAAGTGTGGTTACATAAATAACTTTTTAACTACGAAGTGAAAATTTCTTATGCTACCAATAATGCTGCAATAATTGCCATTATGGGATTTCTGTAGCAGGGTGACATACATTGTTCCAATGCTGCTTTAGCAGTGTAACGCTTGTGTGCACTAACACTTGTCAGCCAAGGTTCTGCACTAGACTTGCTCGGCTAACAGTGACTCCTGGAGGGACTATATTTTTCAAATGAACAGAGGGGTCTTCAGAGTGCTGCAACTTTCTGAATCTGCTGCAATAAAATAGGAAGTGAAAATATATTGCAGTTTTTCACTGCCTACATCCCCAATCTTACAGTGAGGTCATTGAAAGAAAAAAAGCCCAGTCATTTGATTGCTAGAAAAAAAATTAAATGTATTAAATAAGTATTGTTTAGTAGAGTAAAGCATACAGTTTGCTAATATTGTATACAGCACAATGGCATGCATGTTTGTGAACATTAATGTTCCTGCTACATGATCTACTTACTTAAAGGCTAAATAATGTCACACTGTGAGTAAATAAACCACTCTGGACTATTTGTGACCAGTAAGTAGGGCAATATAACAATTCTTTCTGAGAGAGAGTTTATCTGGCTTTGTTAAAAAAGAGCTACTTGCTGTAAATCTGGGGTCTTCAAACTTTTTAAACAAAGGGCCAATTTTTTGTCCTTAAAAATTTAGGAAGGCCGAATTGTGGCCAGTGGAGATGGCAAATGTCTCAGGCCCAGCATCGGTGACAATATGGCCTCAAGGTTGGTCTCAGTAGGAGGAGGAGTAGCGCCCCTATTAGTAAGAGGAATAGTATCCCATCATTGGTATCAGTGGAAGAAATAGTGCCCCCTTGTTGGTATCAGTGGGATGAATAGTGCCTCATATCAGTTGGAGGAATAGTGCCCCAAGGGCCAGATAAAGGCTAGTAAAGGGCCACATCTGGCCCTCGGGCCACAGTTTGGAGACCCTTGCTGTAAATTAATATTCTGTGTCCAAGGACAATGACTAAGCAAAGTGACTATTTCTTACAATAAAAAACAACATCTGGGCCTGAGTGGGCATGGCTGGAAGCCGACCGATATGGTTGTGTGTCAATCCAGCTTTGGGTACAGGTGACATTCCAGGGCATTAGCAATGTGGAAACCAACCAAACAACACAGCCAGCCATCTGATCAGGTCCCTGCAACTACAGGGGCCATGTCAAAGTGGAGAAAGTAGCGCTCGGCTCCACGCAAGCTGACCAAGTTTTACTGTGGGCCTGGAAACCAGCATTCCAAGATGGCCCATGGCACCAAGGTCTCATACCAGCAGCATTGGATCTCTGTAGGAGGAGAATCAGGGCACCGTCATCTGACAGGCAGTGGCTCCCCATCCTCTACACCAGGGGTGTCAAACTCAATTTTATCGTGGGCCGCATCAGCATTATGATTGCTCTCAAAAGGGCCAGTTGTATCTGTAAGATTAGATGTCCAGAGCATCCCCCCTTACATTAGATGTCAAGAGCCACCCCACCATCAGAAGTTGAGTCCCCCACTATCCCTTACATCACAGTGTATCCCCCTTTTCCTTGTGCTGCTGCTGGGAAGAAGCTGAATGCATTGCTTAAAAGCAGAAAGTAAGTGTCTGGAGGGGGACCAGAGGAGGACTGAAGCTTTCCTGCAGCTGCAGGAGAGGTGTGAGGGCCACATAAAAATGGCCTGGAGGGCCAGATTTGGCCCGCGGGCCTTGTGTTTGACACCTGTACTCTACACCAGTGGTCATAAACCTTGTCCTGCAGGGCCCACTAACAGGCCAGGTTTGCAAGATAACTAAAATACATCACAGGTGATATCATTTGCTGCTCAGTGATTGCAGTATTCCAGTCTGCATCTTCCCAAGGTAATACATAAAACCTGGCCTGTTAGTGGGCCCTGCAGGAATGGTTGATGACCACTGCTTTACACCATCCACTAGCCCAGCAAAATCAAAACTGAGGCTGTCTCAGGACACAGCTCTGGTGGATGAGGTGAGCCCTATCACTTACGCTCCTCCATACATGCCTGCTTTGCACAACTCAATTTCAGCCTATCCTACATCTAACCAGCCAGTGCTGTATACTACTCTAAAAGAGACATGCTAATTACTGTACAAACCTCCATCCACTCTGACATATCCAGAACCATATCCAAAACCATCACTTTTCATCTGAAATATCTTCCCCAGGGGAGAGAGTCACTACTATAGAAGCTAAAATAGGAGAGGTAACATCATCTTTTAATGATTTAGTGGATTCACATGGTTAGGAAACATAAGATATAGAATAGATGAAAGTCAAAATAGCAGACTTAGAGGACCGTTCCAGAAGGAATAATTTAAAAAAAAAAACAGAGGCATACCAGAGTCAATCCAGCCCCCACCTTAAAGGGATATTTAACCCAACTCATGAAGGCCTTCCTCCCTGACACTCCTCCAGGAGAACTGATAATTGATTGCATATACCAACTACCAAAACTGCCTCACCTACCAGAAACCATCCTAAGGGACACGATAGTCCGTATTCACTTTTACCACATAAAAGAAAACCTTATTAGTGTCACAAAGAATCCTGCTGCTTACCCCAAACCATTTGCCAATCTAGCTTTCTTTGCTGACCTGTCAAAATATACTATGCTTCAATGAAAAAATCTTTCTACTATAACCAAACCCCTCCGCAAACATGAGATCCCATACAAATGGGGTCACCCGGTAAAACTGCAGATTACAAAGGGCAACAGATGCCTTTCTGTCCGCACCCTGGATGAAGGCATATTTGGAGTAAGAAAGAAATATAGGAATTTTGTTAGTGGTAATATTTATGAGTAGCCAGTGTGTTTCTCGTAACATGACTTAACTTTCAAGGTATCTGAGAAGTTAAGCCTTATCTAAACTTTCTTAAAGCCATATATATCATGAAGAGACAAAAGTCTAGCAAAATGACACATATATGACATCTTATCATAATTTATAGCTTTCTTTTAAGCTCAATTCAAAGGTTATTTAGAGGAATATTTTGACATTTCAAGTAAAATTCAAAAATAATTTTTAATACAACACTTCCCCCTGTTGTTCATTATGTTAAAAGTCCAAAATGGTGTCTCCTAGACAGTGATACCATGCTTACATAGTAAATAACAGTGGGGGAGCAGAGAGAATGGAGAGCTAAGATTTGAAGGAAAGGAGGACGAGTTGAAATGGGAAAATAAAGAATAATAGAAAGATCCCTCAGGATATACAGCTGATATATCTCAAACAATAGATTTTTATATTTCTGGTAAAGTATAATTTTCTTCTGCCTATTGGTAATATTATTATTTTACATATATACCGTATTTATCGGCGTATAACACGCACAGGCATATAACACGCACCCTAACTTTAAGGGCGCGTACACACGACCAAATACATCTGTTCAAATCGGTCTGGCAGACGGATTTGAACAGATTTGTCTGCTGGGATGTATTGGTTTGATCGTGTACACACGATCAAACCAAAATCCCCGCCGGCAGACAGCGCGCTGATGTGGCGGTGACGTGGCTGTGACGTTGACGCCGCCACGTTACCGCACCAGGAAGTAAAACTCTTCCGCGCATGCGTCGAATCCATTTGACGCATGTGCGAGCAGATATGTCTGCTGGTTAGCGTACTAACCAGCAGACATGTCGGACGGACGGATTCCCAGCCGACAGATTTTAAAGCATGCTTTAAAATCTGTCGGCTGGCCAAATCTGTCTGTCCGCCCGTACACACGATCAAATCTGTCTGCTGAAACGGTCTGGCAGACCGTTTCCAGCAGACAGATTTGATCGTGTGTACACGGCCTAAGAGGGAAGTTTCAGGAAAACAGAGTGAGTGTTATACGCCAAAAAATACAGTACATAGCTAAACCATTTAATCTTTGTATCATTAACATTGGATTTTTTTTATTTCTAACTGCAGTATGATATAATTCTGTCTTAAGTAAAGAGAAATGCACATTTGGTATATCTCAACAAAGCTGAGTTCAAAGTCTTATCAATGGTTTAGTATGTTTAAACATAAAATTCATCAGTGATTTATCTTTACTTAAATATAAGTCTTGGTTAAATTAACAAAGTTTGTATATGGTATAACAAATTTGTCCATATACCATTAATGCCCTGTACACACGATCTGTTTGTCTAATGAAAACGGACCGATGGACCATTTTTATCCAATAAACCAATCGTGTGTGGGCCCCATCAGTTTTTTTCCCATTGGTGAAAAAAATAGAACCTGTTTTAAAATGCTCTTATGGTTAAAAAAACGATAGAAAAAAAATGATCGTCTGTGGGGAAATCCATCAGTCAAAAATCAACGCATGCTCAGAATCAAGTCGACACATGCTCAGAAGCATTGAACTTCATTTTTCTCAGCACATTGTTGTGTTTTACGTAACCGCGTTGGACACAATCAGATTTTAAACCGATGGTGTGTAGGCAAGACTGATGAAAGTCAGCTTCATCGGATATCTGATGAAAAAATCCATTGGTTCGTTTTCATCAGACGATTTGATCGTGTGTACTGTACAGAGCATAAGAGAAGTTTGGGCTTGCAACATCTGTTTATTTGCGAGAAGTTATGTGTCAAAATCAATACTTGTCTCCTAAATCATAGATTCTTGCTTATTTCCATAAATCATATAATACTGTTTAATATTTCAGTATAAATACCCTGACAACTCTTAGCCCTGGTATGCTATCTCAAGCCCAGCTCAGAAGCCTCATGCCCCAGATAGAAGTCCTGGTACTGACCGCTCAAGCAGAGTTCTGCTACACCTTGCTGTTATTTGAGTTCTTTTGTTTACCCTCTAAACACTGAGACTTTGTCTATTTTTATTTGCTACTGAATTAGTGTTTATATTTTACAGTTCATTCTTTGACCACATACCTTGAAGATTTAGTGCAACCTCTTTTGCATGATTGCTAAGAGATACATTGCCAAGTGCACAGCTACAAACTGTAAGTCCTTCATTATTACACATATACATCTACTTTCCATCTGACCAAGGCCATTGTTTAATCCCCTATCCCAAGCTCACTGACCCAACAGCCCCAGCATCAGTGCGCTCCTCCTCCCGGTTTTAATATCCCGGACACAACAAACACGGAAAATTCTGTTCAAGATATCCTCCCTAAAAAAGTCAAAGGTTTGAATCACCCAAGTAAATGCTACTCTCTATTGATGGAAGCCCAAAAGCTCCAATGCAAAATTGTGGGTCTCCAAAAGACACACCTCTGCCAAGATAAAGTCCCACAAAAACTTCTCACTCTCTCTATACAAACTTGCCAAACAAAAGGAGTACTCATAGCTATAAAAGATACAGTGTCTTTCAAACAGATCTCCACCAGTGCTGACTCACAAGGGAGACATATCACTCTAGTTTGTGAAATTAATACCATCACTTACACACTTGTGAACATCTATGCCCCAAACGCAGGTCAAATACGTTTTCTTCACAAGATCCAACAACAGTTAACAGATTCAAACAAGGTTGGACTATCTACTGCATAGAATTTAGCTTGGCCCCTGATGTATCTATCAATGTCAAAGGTCCCTCACCGAAAAAAGCCTGCTGTGCCGCATTAAACTCGTTTCTCCAAGCCAATGACCTATTTGATATATGGAGATATCAACATGCCATGGACAGAGACTTTACTTTTTTTTTTCTAAGCCATGTTGCACATACTTATTCGTAGACGACCTATAACTCCTCCAAGAAACCCTGGCCTTGGATAGTCACGTGATATAGTGGTCGAATCACACAACCAATTCAATGCTCCTGGTCGACAAGAGGATTAAATTCTCTGCACCCAGTTGGAGGAATGACCCACACCTAATGACTCGCCCAGAAAACAAATTCTTAATTTAAGATCGATTGCAGGACTACTTTGCTCTGAATGGACATAAAGTCTACATCCGAGGGCTACTCCTCAAGCTCAGTTCTCAAGCCAAATGCCAATAGATACAACAATTGACAGAACTCCCAGACACCATAGACAAATTGAAAAAAATTAACAAAGCAAACCCTACACCCTCAACCATTGATAAAATCTTTCAAGCCAGAAATTACCTTAGAGCCTTTAACACTAAACATGCCAAACTTTTATTGAAACTACATACTTTATTTTACACACCAGGCAACAAGACAGGCAAACTACTTGCAGCACAAGTCAAGTCAAGCGCAGAAGGTCAAAACAAAGGATTCCATATATTCTTCAAACATTTTGAGCATACTATAGCCACTTAAGGACCCCCGCACGCACATATACGGCTACAGAATGGCACGTACAGGCACAAGGGCGTAAATTTACGTCCCCGCCTGAGTGCGGTTCGGGGGTCCCATAGGGACCCCCGACCGCGGCGTGCGGGGGTCCCCCTACCTCTGGGAGCGATCCGGGATCTGCGGGCGGATGTCCGTGATATCCGCCCCCCCCGCGATCGCTCCCAGCCAATGGGAGCGCGCTCCCAGCCTGTCACTTCCTCCTCCTGTGTTTACACAGGAAGGAGGAAATGATGTATTCTCTCATCGCAGCGCTGTTTCCCAGCGCTGCTGATGAGAGAAGACATCACAAGTAAGTGTGCACCAACATTACACTGACACACACTCACATAGGCATATTAACCCCTTGTGATCGCCCCCCCCCCACCCCCCTGTCACAGTGTCACTGAATGCAGTGATTTAATCACTGCATTTAGTGTCAGTGTGACAGGCACTGTAAAAAACAGTTAGTGTTAGGTTAAGGATAGCCCCCCACCCCCCCTAATAAAGTTTTAACCCCCTGATCACCGCCCTAGTTAACCCTTTCACTCCCTATTGCCAGCGTCACTAAGCGATCATTTTTCTGATCGCTGTATTAGTGCCGCTGTTCCCGCTAGGTAGCTATTTTTTTTTATTGCGATTTTTTTTTTTACTAAAGACATGTGGCTAAATAAATTTTGGCCTAAATGTTTGACTAAAATTTAGTTTATTTGATTTTTTTTTAACAAAAAGTAAAAAATAGTGTTTTTTTTTCAAAAATGTCGCTTTATTTTTGTATATAGCGCAAAAAATAAAAATCGCAGAGGTGATCAAATACCACCAACAGAAAGCTCTATTTGTGGGAAGAAAAGGACGCAAATTTTGTTTGGGAGCCACGTCGCACGACCGCGCAATTGTCTGTTAAAGCGACGCAGTGCCGAATCGCAAAAACACCTTGGGTCATTTACCAGCGTATTGGTCCGGGTCTTAAGTGGATAGTGCCTACAGAGATGGGCATATCAGGTTTCTTGAAAACCTTAAACTTACCCAAACTCTCTGTTGACCAGCTATCTATTTTTAATGCCACCTTCACCACTGAAGACATTTTAAGAGCCACATCCACACTCCCAAATGGTAAGGCCCCAGGCACGAATGGCTTTTTGACCGTGTATTACAAATTGTTCTCTAACACACAAGCACCGCACATGTGTCAGGCGTTCAAAGCTCTGTTGAGCTTTCAAGCAAAATGCTTTCTGCCAATATTGTAACCCTGCCTAAACCAAGGAAGGAGTCAGTTACCCCCTTAAACTTTCATCCGATTTCACTGTTAAATATAGATCTAAAACTATATGCAAGACTAGTGGCTCAAAGATTAACCCTATTACGCCTCACCTTATAGACTCTGATCAAGTTGAATTCAGACTAGGTAGACGAGTGCTTGATGCCACAGGTAAAATTCTAAAGTTATTGCACTACACCAATCAAATCCTGACTCTATTTGTAAACATTGACAATGAAAAAGCGTTTGACAGGATCCATTTGGAATACCTAAGGCACACGTTCTCAATATTTGGTTTTCAAGGCAACATTCTGTCAGCAATACTAGTGCTATACTCTAAACCCCCTGTGTGAGTACTCTTGGATGGTGTCTTCTCAGACCCATTTTCCATCACAAATGGCACAAGGCAAGTGTGCCCCCTCTTCCCCATTATTTTCACAGTAATAATTGAACCTTTAGTTTAAAAATCTGCAACATCTCTATTTCAGGTACTCAGATTAAAGACAAAGGGCCAGATTCAGGTAGATGGGCGAATCTTTATTTTGGAGTAACTTTTCTCATTTACGTTACTCCGCCGAAACTTTAGGAGCAAGTACTGTATTCACAAAGCACTTGCTCCTAAAGTTGCGGCGGCGTAGCGAAAATGAGCCGGCAGAATTCAAATTGGGTGGGTAGGGGGCGTGTATTATTTAAACTAGGCGCGATCTCGCGACGAACGTACTGCGCATGCGTCGACTGCCAGTGCGCATGCTCCAAATTCTGTCAGTGAACGTCAATGACGTCAATCCCCATTCACGGACGTTTTACGCAAACGACTCTAATTTTTAAATTCGACGCGATGACGACGGCTATACTTAACATAGGATACTCCACTAGGGGGCTGGTTTTTCTTTACGCCGCGTATCTCTTACGGAAACGTCGGAAAGTCACTGCGTCGGGCCCGAATACGATCGTGAATTGCCGATTCTCGCTGATTAACATATTCTCGGCGTTAATCAGCGGGAACGCCCCGAGCGCCATTTTTAAAATTGCAGTTCCGATACGACGGCGAAATACAATTATGCCGCTCGTATAGGAACTCCAACCCGGCGTTTCTTGTTTTCTGCTTACTGAAAACAGAAACGGGTGCTCAAAGTGAGAGTTAGGCTGAAGTATCACTGATACTCCAGAGTAACTCTACCTGAATCTGGCCCAAAGAATTCAAAACCACACTATTTGTGGATGACATAATCCTCACCCTAACACATCTTCTTCCCTGGCTACAGTGTATGAAACTTTGAATATGTTTAACTTTTTTTTTCTCTAAATATCAATCTGACAGAATGTGGTCAACGCATTTTCATCCCCGTAGAAACATTTAGGTTCATACTCCCAGATCTATCCCTTAAACATTGGTCATAACTAAAAATCTGACCAATAACATTAATAATGCAAAATGGCCAACTTCTTCCTTTCTGGTCCATACAAACCAAATTCCTAGTTCCCCCAAAGGGGTCATTACCATATATACAATTGGCCTAGCAAAAACCACATCCAAACACTTCTCCTATCAGACATGGCTAGGAGCTTCTTTACATCAGAATCTAGGGATGAGCTCCACGTTCAAACATTGTCTGTTCGTAGGTTCGACAAAATTTGAACAAAACGGGTCGTTCGCGCCAATTTTGAGTGACGCGCAACGGCCCATAATTCACTACGGCATTGCGCGCTGATGATTGGCAAAACATGCACTATGACCCTTCATGCTTGGCCAATCACAGCGCGCAAAAATTGGAGAGCCATAATTGGCCAAAGCCAGGGTGGATTTGGCCAATTATGGCTCAGGGTTTTAGCACACGCCCCACACTATATAAGGCCGCCTGCTCGGCGGCCTTGTGTAGTGTGTTCCAGCGCTGAACAGAGATCAGTCAGAGAGACAGAGCGATAGTTTTTTTATATAGCTAGATAGAGCAGGCAGGCTAGTCAGTTTAGCTTAATTTACAGTGTGTAGAGGATATATATACATCCCTAGGAGTTGTACATATATTTATACACTGTATAGCTTAGCTAGATCAGTTCTTCCTAATTTACTGACAGGCAGGTGATTGTGCTATTTAAAGACGTTATCACAGGTATAGACACCCAGCAGGTACAATATTTAAAGGAATTTTTCATTTTTTTATTTTTATTTAAGCATCTTTAAAATCACTGCTCCTGGAGCAGTGATTTTAATGATGCTTAAATAAATAAAAGAAAAAGAAAAATTCCTTTAAATATTGTACCTGCTGGGTGTCTATAGTTTGCCTGTGAAAACGTCTTTGAGAACCTGGGTCTTTCCCGAGGGAACATGTATCAATGGAAAAAAGTTTTAAAAACGGTAATTTTTTCAGGAGTCCTGCTCCAGAAAAAACAACGTTTTTAAAACTTTTTTTCCAATGATACATGTTCCCTGGGACAAGACCCGGGTTCTCAAAGACGTTTTCCAACAATAACTTGAATATTGGGCTTTAAAATGAGCACTTTTGAATTTGAACGTTCGAGTCCCATAGACTTCAATAGGGTTCTAAATGTTCGCGTGAACGAGTGGTCTGTTCGAACGTTCTGGTGCGAACCGAACGCGGGGGTGTTCAGCTTATCCCTATCAGAATCCCCTAAATTGAAAGGTATCACACTTTTCTATAACCTCCACCCTAAATCTATATTTATCAAGACTCTAGCACTTAAAAAGATGGGAAAGAGACCTTCAATCCTTTTTTCTGACTACCAGTGGCAGCAAGCCATTACCTACAATTATAAAGTATTCAAATGTATTAATTACTGGGAATTGTCACAAAAAATACATCATAGATTGTACCTTACTCCAGTTCAAATTCACTAATATGGACAACATTTGAGATTTAAACAACAATGCAAACTAGTTTTGAGTACTGGTCTGCCCTACACACCAATTCACAAGTAAGATTTACAAATGACTGGAAACCATTGCTTCAGATTCCAAAAGTAGATGTGTAAAACACTTATGGCCCATACACACGATCCGAATATCGGCCGATGGATCGTACGACTTTTTTCGCTTAATAATCGCAAGTAAAATAAAATAGGTTATTAAACTCACAAAAATTCTCGTACGACAGAAAAAAAAGATCGGAAGTGATGTCACGTGTTGTAATGTATTTGTATTGTATTGTCGGACGACGGCTGTACTGACTAAACGAAAATCGTACGATCTGACATCGTACGGGGAAAATTTTTGCGCATGTCCGATCGAAAAATATCGGATGGATGGTCGTGATCGGCTCTCGAAAGTAGTGTACACACGATCCGAAAATCGTACGATCCTTCATCGGACGATCGTTTTCGTCCGATATTCGGATCGTGTGTATGGGCCATTAGGCATTATACTAATTGGTGAGTATACTCTACACCAGTGGTCATCAACCCTGTCCTCAGGGCCCACTAACAGGCCAGGTTTTATGTATTACCTTGGGGAGATGCAGACTAGAATACTGCAATCACTGAGCAGCAAATGATTCCAACTGTGATTTATTTCAGTTATTGCAACCCTGGCCTGTTAGACCGGGTACAGAAGATCAGTCCATCCGAAGAGAACAGTCCGAAGGACCATTTTCATTGGTTAACCGATGAAGCTAACTGATGGTTTGATGTGCCTACACACCATCGGTTAAAAAAAAACGAGCGTGTCAGAACGCGGTGACGTAAAACACAACAACGTGCTGAAAAAAATTAAGTTCAGTGCTTCCAAGCATGCATCGACTTGATTCTGAGCATTGCCTGGCTTTTTAACCACTTCCCGACCGCCCACCGCAGGTATACGTCGGCACTTTGAAGATGGATATCTCGGTAACGGCAGCAGCTGCTGCCACAACCGAGATATCCATCTCTTCTGTGGGCGGTCGGGTAAACGATAATGGCGGTCTCCGCGGCGGAATCGCCGCGAGATCGCCGTTATCGGTGGCGGGCGAGCGCCCCCCCCCCCTCCCGCTGCGCTCCCGCGCCCTCCGCCGCTTACCGGAGCCGTCGGTAGCCGCGGAGGCGATCGGGTGCGCTCGTCTGTTCAGCGGGGATGCGAGTGAGGGAAAAAATTTCCCTCGTCCATCCCCGTAGCTCTGCTGGGCGGAAGTGACGTCAAACGTCAGTTCCAAACAGCGTCTTAAAGAGACATTTTTTTTTAAATGTCATTTGAAAAATGACATTTTAATTTTTTTTTTTTTTTTTTTGCATTTTAGCCTAAATATGAGATCTGAGGTCTTTTTGACACCAGATCTCATATTTAAGAGGACCTGTCATGCTTTTTTCTATTACAAGGGATGTTTACATTCCTTGTAATAGGAATAAAAGTGATAATTTTTTTATTTTTTTTATTTTAGTGTTAAAAATTGGTAAAATAAATACAAATAAATACGAAAACAAAAAAAAAAAATTTTAAATCGCCCCTTTACGACGAGCTCGCGCGCAGAAGCGAACGCATACGCGAGTAGCGCCCGCATATGAAAACGGTGTTCAAACCACACAAGTGAGGTATCGCCGCGATCGTTAGAGCGAGAGCAATAATTCTAGCCCTAGACCTCCTCTGTATCTCAAAAAATGCAACCTGTAGAATTTTTTAAACATCGCCTATCGAGATTTTTAAGGGTAAAAGTTTGACGCCATGCCACGAGCGGGCGCAATTTTTAAGCGTGACATGTTGGGTATCATTTTACTCGGCGTAACATTATCTTTCACAATATGTAAAAAAAATGGGCCAAATTTATTGTTGTCTTATTTTTTAATTTAAAAAAGTGAATTTTTTCCAAAAAAAGTGCGCTTGTAAGACCGCTGCGAAAATACGGTGTAACAGTATTGCAATGACTGCCATTTTATTCTCTAGAGTGTTAGAAAAAAAAATATATAATGTTTGGGGGTTTTAAGTAATTTTATAGCAAAAAAAGTTTTAGTCTCGTAAACACCGAATCTGAAAAAGAGGCCCGGGGCTAAAGTGGTTAACCAATGCTTTTGCATAATAACGATTGGTTTTGACTAGGGTTGTCCCGATACCACTTTTTTAGGACCGAGTACAAGTACCGATACTTTTTTCAAGTAGTCGCCGATACCGAATACCGATACTTTTTTTTAAATGTGTCCCCAAATGCAGCCGTGTCCCCCCACAAATGCAGCCATGTCCCCCCACAAATGCAGCCATGTCCCCTACAAATGCAGCCATGTCCCACACAAATGCAGCCATGTCTCCCACATATGCAGCCAAATCACCCATATATGCAGCCATGTCCACCCTACCTAGCCACCGCCGCCACCACCACCGCCGCCCGGGGAACATCACAGCATTCATTTGAATAGTTGTAGTGTTCCCGCCCGTATAGACACTCCCCCTTGTTCGGGATTGGACAGATCACGATCACCCATCCAATCCCGAGCAAGGGGGAGTGTCTATACGGGCGGGAACACTACAGCTATTCAAATGAAAGCTGTGATGTTCCCGCACAATGTTTAATCATGCGCCGGCGGGTATCGGTATCGGGACAACCCTAGTTTTGACCTATTGGTTAGGCGTCCATCGGTTAAATTTTAAAGCAAGTTCTCTTTTTTTTGACCGAAGTATAACTGACCGATGGGGCCCACACACGATCGGTTTTGACCAATGAAATGGACCTTCAGTCCGTTTTCCTCGGTTTTGACCGATCGTGTGTACGTGGCCTTAGTGGGCCCTGAGGACAGGGTTGATGACTACTGCTCTACACTTTCTCGTTATTGTAACCTTTGCGATACTTATTCTCCTATGTAATGCGAGTTCAGGCTTGCATACATTTCTTTACTGCTTTAGTTATTTTGCTTATGTATACACTATACATACAAATGTTCTTTTTACTTAAAATCGCTTGTTACTCCTCTACTGGAATTGTAAAAACCAATAAAAAATAATATTTAAAAAAAGGACATAAATAAATCCACATAAATAGTTAAAAAGATAGATACAAATAGTTATACTTGAATGTAATAATGTATACATTGAATTTAGATTTTTTTTTTTTTTTTCACAATATAATTAAAAGTTTATCAAATTTACAGCTACATTGTAAGTTCTTTAACCCCTTCCATACAGGGCATTTTCACCCCCTTCCTGCCCAGACCAATTTTTAGTTTACAGTGCTGTTGCACTTTGAATGACAATTGCGCGGTCAGGCAACACTGTACCCAAAAAAATCGTTATGTTTTTTTGCCCACACAAATAGAGATTTCTTTTAGTGGTATTTGATCATCTCTGCGGTTTTTATTTTTTGCGCTATAAACAAAAGAAGAGCGACAATTTAAAAAAAAAACACAATATTTTTTTCTTTTTATTTAATACATATCACAATATTTTTTTTAAAAAAACTTTTTTTCCCCTCAGTTTAGACCGATACGTATTCTTGTACGTATTTTTGGTAAAAAAACCCCGCAATAATCGTATATTGATTGGTTTGCGCAAACGTTATAGCGTCTACAAAATAGGTGATAGATTTATGGCATTTTTTTTTTTACTAGTAATGGCGGCGATCTGGTTTTTTTTTTTGTGATCGTGACATTGCGGCGGACATATCGGACACTTTTGACACGTTTTTGGGACCATTCACATTTACACAGTGATTATTGCTATAAAACTGCACTGATTACTGTGTAAATGTGACTGGCAGGGAAGGGGTTAACACTAGGGGGCGCTGAAGGGGTTAAAATGTGTCCTAAAGTATGTTCTAACTGTAGGGGGAGGAAAACACACATCAGTCTCCACAGCGCTGACAGGAGGTGGATCTGTGTGTTTACACACAGATCCACACTCCTGACGTGATTGCCGGAAATCGCGGGTGCCCGGCGGCAATCGCAGCCGCCGGGCACGCGCGCGGGATCGCGAGTGGTGCCGCGGGTGCGTGCGCGGGGCGGCGGCACGCGCCCTAGAACGCCGTGAAAACAGGACGTTGTGCAACGTCCAGTCTCATCGGCGAGGGGATGACCATAACGTCATTCCCCTATGGCCAGGTATTGAAATGGTTAAGGAGACCATAAACAGCCAAAATTGTGATACCAATATAAGAGCTTTCTACCTACTGCACTAATCTTTGTTCCATGCAGAAAATGGATCCTGACATTAACTTTAAAAGTGTCACATGTATCCACCAATTAAATTGCATACAAAATTATGATGGGTCCATCGGGTTGAAAAATAGTAAGCACTTTCATCACCTGCCATATTTTGTAAGACCTCCTTCTGTCTAATTATGGACTTCCTTAGTGATAGCATTACTTTACTATGCAAGCAAATACACAGTATTTGCACAATTCTGTTTAACAACGTCAAAGATAACATAATCATATAATAGACAGCATTGCCCAGACATGACAAACAGTTGGATGAAAGCTGTAATACTGTATTCAGCACAATACAAATATAACTGAAATCATTACAGTATGGATAATCTTTCTTATTTTCTATATTTTTACTTTGTGCTACTCAGGGTGGGATTGTAGGTAAGGCTGAACTTTATTATGGAATCTAGGATTTGCTTGATTCATTAGCTAATATACATGTTGTACATTTAAGCAGGAAGTGCTCAATGTGACACTACAGGTTACTATCCCTGAGAAAGCAGCTCCACACAAGTCTCATTTCATTTTGCATTAGGCCTTTACTTTGAAAAAGCAATAAAACAATCCAAAGGTAATCTTCAATATTTATTTCCAAAAGGCATAGGCAATTCTATTACACTTATATTATTAGCCAAGAAAAGATAAATCAGATAAAAACAGATTCGGTGATCTGCCTGTATTTCTACAGTTGACAGCACAATTTAAATGCCATTGTCTTTTTGACATGCGAAGAACAACTTTAGTATTGTTTTGCTGCATACCATAAAAGGTGATTTACAGACATGTTAATTTAAAAACAAAATGATCATTCCTTCTATATTTTATTTTCTGAAGGTTTTTTAAAGGCAAGGTATTCATCTGATAACTTTTAAATGCTGAAAGTGTTTCTTTTATGGTTATCCTTGTCAATTTATTTTTTATTTTTTGTCACATAAGTGATCAATTTAATAAGGGCTAAATACAACATGATTTTTTGTTCAAAATATCACATGCAGAATTGATCATGCAATCCTGTAAAAAAAACATGGGCATTTTTTTCGGGGCTTTTTAAAAGCCACATTTTGAACATGCACATCAGGGGATATCAATGTACTTGTTTTGTGGGTGCAACCCCTTCCTCACAACTCAAGTAGGTGATTGAAACATGCTTGTTAATGAAAAAAAAATTAAAAATTGTAAACATTTTGTAAAAAAAAATGTTTTAATTTACTCAAACATGTTCTACTCAACAGTGTGTGGCTTCTTCTTTTAATGCTCAATACCAGTTTTTGTATTAAGTTGGTGTTCACAGTGAACATGGGGGTTATTTAATAATGGAAAACCCACTTGGCACTGCAAGTTTACTGGGAGTACCTAGGAGACAGCTAAAAGAAACACAAGCAATAAATACAATTCAAGACTTTATCAGATCAATTTTTTTTTTTTTGTTGTTGAAAATATTCATAAATTGTTTGGCATAGCAATGGCCCCCCTACTGGTAAAATATTCTACATATTTTTGGCGCACTTCACGGGCGCTTTGGGGGGCAGGACGAACAGTTTCCAGGCCCATCAGGGGATTCACAGGAAGTCTGGCCTCAGGCCCAACGAAGGCAACATAATTAGGTGCATTTTGCCTTAAAAAGTTGTGCAGTATGCAGCATGGTAAAACGATGTGGTTCAGTTTGTAGTCCGGAATATGAATTGCTGTCAGGAATAGGCGGAACTAGCAGGCCAATATCCCAAAGACATTCTCAATGACTCTTCTAGCTCTGGCCAGCTGGTAATTAAAAACCCTCTTCTCCGGGGTGAGGGTCCTCTGGGGTAATGGCCTCATCAGCAGATCACCCAGACCAAATGCTTTATCAGCAATAAACACAAACGGGAGTACTTCCACATTCTCCGCAGCAGGAGGCAATGTCAAGCCACCACAGTGAAGTCATCTGGCAAACTCCGCCTGGGCAAAAACTCCTCCAACATACGGCCATTTTTTCCCCACGTCCACATATAAAAACATATATTTCGCCGAAACCACCGCCATAAACATAATACTTTTGAACCCCTTATAATTAAAATAGTATGACCCCGAATGGGGTGGTGGGATGATGTGGACATGTTTCCCATCTATTGCCCCTCCGCAGTTAGTAAAGTCCCACCACTGGGCAAACTGGGATGCCACAGTCTGTCTTTCCTGTGGCATTGAAGGAAACTGTGGAGTCAAACCAGAAAAAAAATATGGGCCAGATTCAGATACACTTAAATTTGCGCTGCGTAATCGAAATACTCTACGCTGCCGTATTTTACCAGGCTCTACATCGAATTCTGGTAGATTTTTGCCCGTACGCTATGGTGGCGTAGTCTATATCTCACCGCGTAATCGAAATACGCGATTCGGGGGCGTGAAGCATTTAAATTAAGCGCGTCCCCACGGCGATCGAACTACGCATGCTCCAATCAGAAATTTCCCGCCGTGCATTGCGCAAAATCACGTCGTTACGTCATTTTTTGTTTGAGTAGCGTCGTTTACGGACATTCCTATTCCCGGACGACTTACGTAAAAAATAATAAAAGACGTCGGAAAACGTTGAAATTCGACCCAGGAACGACGGCCATACTTAACATGGGCTGTCTAATATTAGAGCAGAAAAAAGCTGGCATAGTGTTACGCAAAAAAAAGATGACTAAAGATGCCGTAAGAGATTGCGATTGAAGATCGTAATTTCGGGGATCGCCGGCAAAAGCTCATTAGCATACCCGGACGCGGAAAATGACGGGAAGTCCACCCAGTGGCCGCAATTTTATTGCAGCGTAGATCCGAAGGCGTACGAACACGTAATCCAGTCGAATTGAAGCCCGCAGCCGTCTATTCATGGTTTGAGGTTTCAGACTAGCTAAAAAACGCGCGTAATTTGAAATTACTCCAGTCTAACACCAGTTAGACAGGAGTTACAGCTCTCTGAATCTGGCCCTATGTATTTAGTACTTTTGCACATAACATTGCAAGCAGATTAGACACAAAAACATGCTTTTCCAACATTAGTATAACATTTATTTGAAGGAGTATTCAAAGACAAAAATATAATGTCCATTTATCAGATTCCTCACCCCCTCTGATGGCCCATTGTACACATTTTAGGGAGGGTGGGTTCTAGATGAGTTTGGGAGCCCCAAAAAAGCCTCTGCCACTCTGCCTGAATTTAATGAGAACAAAAAAAAATGTGTACACATTTTAGGGGGGGAGGGTTCTAGATGAGATTGTGAGCCCAAAAAAAAAATCTATTGCTTGAACTTAATAAGAACAAAAACATTTGTACACATTTGGGGGGGGGGGGGGTTCTAGATGAGTTTGGGAGTCCAAAAAAAGCCACTGCCACTCTGCTTGAATTTAATGGGAACAAAAACATTTGTACACATTTTAGGGGGTGTTTAGGGTAAAGCACTACATTGGAACTGACAAAATATATTGTTAAGTGACTAGGCTAGGTGTGTATGGGTCCAGGAAAGCATGTTGGAGAGGAGGTTGGTGAAGGCAAATATTCATTTAGCCAAAAATAGAGCATTAAAAGCATACAGCATGCATGAGGACAAAGGGGACATTCACAGCATATTACAATCATGGTAATTAGAGAATAATGAAAGAAATACAATATTCATTAGCATACTATAAATACATTTTAACATAACATGTGGTGTAAAAGAGGAGAAAACTCAGCTTAATATAATCCTTCTGCAGGACTTGTATGATGGCAGAACAGGTCTCTGGCATAATGAGCCTGGGGGAGATGCCTGTCAAGAACTTGAGGTCCTGCAGACTTCTCCTTGTTGCCAAGTAGTGCAACGTGGTGACTAGCCTTTGTTAAAGAGTGATGGCTTGCCGCATGTGCCTTGCTTGGTAATATAAGGGCACAGCAAAGCCAACAGACGGTGAAAAATGGGGTCCGTCATTCAGAGATAACTCCTGAAATCATCAGGATTATTCTCCTGGATCTCCTGCAGCAAAGGCATATGACAGAATTGGTCACGCTGAAGCAACCAATTGTTCGTCCATGAACTCCTCCTCACCCTGTTCATGGACTGAGCTTGGGTCAAAGCAAGAACCCCAACGCCAAGCCCATGCACAGCACAAACTCTACGACGAGTATGTACCCGCAACATGGCTAGAAAACGGTCGGACTCGGAAAGGAATTTCTGCTTTATAGTGCCGTTGTACATGTTGTACGTCACCGCGTTCTTGACGGTCGGCATTTGGTGTGACCGTGTGTACGCAAGCCAAACTTGAGCGGAATTCCGTTGGAAAAAATTCCGTTGGAAAAAACATCCAACGGAAAATCTGGTTGTGTGTACTAGGCATTAGGGTCTTTAATAGGAAGGCCAAAGATCAAGAGTATGAAGGTAAAAAAAGTTTATTGATTGACAAAAGTATGCATATAAAACATATGTTTGTTTTGGACATAAGAAAAATATAGCTAATACCCAACATAAAACAGTTGTATAGGCTAGTCTGTCCTGGTACACAGTGGACTAGTGGCGGTCGATGCAGCATATAACACCTTACATGTTACGGACTACAAGTTATATATTATATATATATTGTTATATATTCAGGTATGTATAAGATTTCTACAGAAAGAGTACACTAAATTAATATAAAGTAACAGCCATCAATGTTGTTGCAACTAAACTTGTACTGTGCAAACAATTAATATAACAGGTATTGTCAGTTAGATTGTTGGTAACTTACATTGTAAACAAAACAAACGAAGCATGTCTGAAGGAATTGACACAATCAAATCACACATGAGAGGCAAGGATGTTTCTCCCGAGACCAAATCAGCACACCCAGTAGGAGGGAGGAGGCCTGCTCCACTACGAGGACTACGTAGATTGGTGGAATGTGTAACATGGGCCAGTAAAACTAAGATTAAATGTAAAGAAAAATAAGTAACTATTCACACCACCTAAAAAGTACATATGGTTAACGGCTTAAGGACCGCTGCACGCAGATTTACGTCGACAGAATGACATGGCTGGGCAAATGGGCTTATATATATGCCCTCTTTAATATGCTGGCTGTGTGGTCGCACGATTGACCGTGACGCGAGCTCTGTGACTCGATGTCCGCTGGTGTCCCATGATAGGGTCACAGAGCTGAAGAACAGAGAGATGTTAGGGTAAACACAACATCCCCCCGTTCTTCCTAGTGACATGTCACTGATCGTCTGTTCCCTGTCATCGGGAACAGCGATCAGTGACGTGTAATGGCAAGACACACTCCCTAACAGTCAGAAGCACTCCCTAGGTCACACTTCAGCACCCCCTACAGGTGTACCCCTTCAATGCCAGTGTAATTTTTACAGTAATCAGTGCACACATACACACATACATACATACAAGTTGCTTATTTATTGCACTTTATATTGTCTAACTGAAAGCATTTCCCTAGTATTTGATTTTTGATTCTATACTGGGTGTATAGTGATAACATGTTAGGTGGTAGCTGCTTTCTACAATATATATGAAATATATACTGTATATATATTTTTTGTGCACGTTTTTTAGTATTAGGAAGTAGCGCAGGGACATACATGTATTTTCTATTGTTTATTAGAAAACTTCCCCTTTATAATCTCTACTTTGGTACCCATAAGATCCTTACTGTTACAACATCATCAGCAAAGACCTACTAATGTGCTATCTATGTTTAAATTAGTTCTCTATTACCTATATCCCCAGGCCCCACACTTCTTTTACATTACGTCATCCCGCACATGACACAATCTCCCACCAGGCTAAGCGGTGGACCTGGTACTAAACAAATAACACAGTGGTTTATCTGTGCTTGGAGACACATGACAATGTGAGTCTTTATGGTTTAATGAGCTTTCATTTATTAAAAAAAAAAGATATTATGCTAAGGCACACTTTATTATTTTCTCCCGTGGCCTGCATGAGTGAATGAGTCTAAGAGGTGGAGTCAAGGAATCTTTTAATATGTGAAGGTGGCCAATCCTGAGAAATCTTAGTCTGTGGTGGATTACCCAGATGGATATAGAGGGAAGGAGTGTTGGAAAACCCTTGACTTAACTGTATTTTGAGTGCAAGGTGACCTAGGAGTTGCCCTGGTGATTATTGAGTGTAGGTGAAGGTACTAACGTGGTGATTGTGTTTTAAGGCTGGGTTCACTCTATTGTGAATTGGATGCAGGTTTCACTTCATCCAATCCACAGGCTGAAATCAGACCTGAAATGGTGAATGGAGATGCCCCGGACTCCTGCTGTGAGCCACTGCATGTTCTAGTGTGAACCCAGCCTAAAGAAAGATAAGACACAGAAATAGCACAGAAATTTTAATGTGCACTGTTAAACTGAAACTGAACACTTGTGACTTCACCACGGAGCACTTTAATGGGGCATTTGTTAATGCATGGATTCTATGGATTGCACTTTTTTTTTTTTATATATAGATATAGGAACTTGATCTAGGAATTGCACTTTATTTGTGTATATATGTATGTGAACTGTTTGGTATAAATGCAAATATAAATTGATGGAGCACATGTTAATAGGTATATACTGTAGTTACACAAGCTCTGTATATAGAGTATATATTTGGTAAGATTGGTCAATAATAGCAGTTTACTACAGCAGCTGTGGTGTAGGTTAGGGGCAGTACATGTGATAACTATATATAAAATGATTATGTGATTTTATCTAATGCTCTTAGGTCTGACCATTCTTAAATGCCCAACTCTCATCTATTTATGGAGCATAGAACATCTGTATAGCATGTCGTACAATAATGTGCTTGATTCAGACAAAAGCAACCACCAGCACTGAATTGGTGTTTTAGCTGTTCTAAGTAACAGCTGTTTTGACAGGTTCCATCTAAAGCATATCCTAACTGCATTTAATTGATATATGGATCATGATATATCTACTTCAAATACTGGAGAGGACAAAACGCAAAGCACGCTGCATGTTAATATTTTCATTCTCATGTGAAAATGAGAGGCTGCCCTGAAAAGATTAATAGAAATAGACACGGTTTTGTTTTAGTGCTTTTCAGCATAGTGTCCTTTTCTCACCTTCTCAATCAAAAAGAGTGATATGGCAGAGGTGCATTACTGTTTATGTTACTTCTTTACAATGACCTTCATTCACAGCTATTTTCCAAGAGAATGTTTCTAGAATAAATAAAATGATTCACAAGAAACCTGATTCATAGTTGTCCAAATGACACCAGTTACCTTGTGCTTTTTATGGACGAAATCACTGACTTATGTTCTATTACGCATACCTCATTGTGTCATTATCCGGTTAAAATACAAAGTGTGAATACATATGAATTAAAAAGACACATTTTTAAAGAGTGAGGCAAAAAGATCAGATGAAGACACCACATCTTAATGTTCGTGTTAAGAAAAAAGGGGAGGATTGGTAACAAATCTCAGGATTTTTAAGATGTTCAATAAGAAAATGTAAAATCAATTACAACTTGATAACATTAATTTATATTTTATTACAACAATTAAAAAACATGAGAAATGTTTCATCCTTATCAGAGATAGTTAGTTTGTTCTGTTCACAAGTATATATAAACACACTACCACTCTCGACATGTTTCACTTTACAAACCTTTTTCAGGAACTTTCAGGTGTGCTGCAATAAATGCTATGGATAACAAAAAGACAAAAATGAATGCTCACATTGTTGGTTAGATAGCAACAAAGTCCATCAAAAAAACAATCAAAAAACATTAACATATAATAAGCATGCAGATAATTCAAAACAGATAAAGCAATATATAGAACAAACATCAAAAAGTGTAAATGTGGGAGAGGATGAACCTACCCAAGCTGCTTGAACCCGGACCAAACAAGAATTTAGATAGAAAAGTACATGTCCCAAATATATACATAGGGGGGCACCCTATCAGGCTTAACCTCTAGTGATCACAGGAGGAAGATGAATTAAGAATAGAATTCCTAAAAATAAAAAGGAAAAAAAGGTATTGAGTGTGTAAAATTGATTGATTGTGTTCACCTGCTAAACAGCAGGTAACGTCTTGCAGACAAACCCAGATTGAAAAAATGTCCAGCTGAAGGATATAAATACATTTAACGAGATCGGTTTAATCAGGATTGAGTTGTTATAAGTATATTCCAAGGAATAAAGTCTGAAAAAAATTATAAAAATACTTGAGGCAAAGAGCCTCATTAATATCTAAGCTCCAGAGCAGTATTTTGGCTATCGCCTCAATAGGCATGGGGAATTCAATGTAGATAGTTGACGGCAAGGCTTACCTATAATGGAAGGACAAGTTGTGTATACAAGGGAGAGAGAGATGTACACTCTCCCTCTCACCGAACGCCTCTGAGGCCGCATACACACGATCAAATCTGTCTGCTGGAAACGGTCTGCTAGACCGTCCCAGCAGACAGATTCGATCGTGTGTACGGGCAAGCCGACGGATTTGGCCACCCGACAGATTTCAAAGCATGCTTTGAAATCTATCGGGTGGGAACCCGTCCGCCCGACATGTCTGCTGGTTAGTACACTTACCAGCAGACATGTCGTCTCGCACCGGCGCCGAATGGATTTTACTTCCTGGTGCGGTGACGTGGCGGCGTCAACGTCACCGACACGTCAGCGCGCCGTCTGCTGGCGGGGATTTTGGTTTGCTCGTGTGTACACGCGAGCAAACCAAAATCTAAAGAGACAGATTTGTTCAAATCGGTCGGTCCGACCGATTTGAACAAATGAATTGCCTCGTGTGTACGAGGCCTGACAGATTATAGTGGCGAAAAGCCACATTCATAGATTACTCCCATTCCGGTGGCATCTGACCTCACTGCCAGGATGCAGACGTAGCATGTCCCGAGCTTCCAAATGGTGCATGTAATACGACACTGCATTGAGCGCCATTTTGGAAAGTATTTTGCCCATAGATACAAAATGACTACGGACAAAGCCAATACTGGCAGTCAGATTGTGACTGCAATGCATTGGTAGAATTGATGGTAAAAAACACATGAAGCTTGGCTCAGGCATTGGGGAATAAAACCTATAGGGCTTGAATCAGTCAGATGATTGATTGAGCAGCTAACGAGATGAGTGCCCCTGGCATCCATGTGACCACCTGAGATCAAACTAAAACAGAAACGGGGGCCATAAAGTACATACTGGTCAATTTCTAAAAGAAAAAAAAGGTAATTGGGTGAAAGGAACAATATGAAATTGGTATTAAAGCTGTGTATTTTCTACAAATCTATCCCCTATGATTTGGGGGTGGCGGTTGTAGAGGGCTTCATCTCCGAAATCGATGATGCGCCTAAACTATACAACAAGTTCATCTTGGATTTTCTCAGGTTTATCTTGACCAACAATATTTTTTTGTTTGGACACTCCCACTACCTCCAGGTACAGGGGGTGGCTATGGGGACCAAATGTGCTCTCTCTTATGCCAACATGTATTTGGGGGGGTGGGTGAGGGAACTCTTTTATAGAGATGATATGCAGCAATTCTTTGGGCAAATACGAATTTGGAGGCGCTTCATTGATGACATTTTCTGGATGGGAACCAAAATGGATGGGAACCAAAAGGGATCTTATCTTCTGTGACAGTTTAAAGCAGAATAAGTTTAATCTAAAATTCACCCTTGAATTTAATCAGAAAAAATTAACTTTCTTGGACATTCAAATAATGGTCAATCATGGAACCATTGGGTCCACCCTTTTCCGCAAACCATCTGTGGGAAATTCTCTGCTACATGCCAGCAGCTCCCATCCAACTTCTCCGATATCCAGTATACCCTACGGGCTAAACCTGAGGCTGAAGAAAAATTGCAGCGAGAATACACAATTTGAGAAGGAAGCCAAAGCGCTACAGGTACGCCTCAAACATCGAGGCTACAGTAACAAATGTCTGAAGAAGGCATACATCAAAGCAAATAATAAAAATAGAGCGCCTCTAATTCATGGTCAAAAAGGTGTAAAAGCCAGTACAGGTGTTAGGATGACACGTTTTTCGGGTCAACATCAACAGGTATGCAACATCATGCAACAATATTGGTACATCCTTATGCGAGATGACAATGTTTCCAAACATCTCACATATCCTGAAATTACTTTTAAAAGATCTAAATCACCGTAAGACAATCTTGTGCATAGTCACTATAGCCCACCAACTGGACGGTTATGGGTAAGCCGGGCAAAAGGCACTAGACCATGCCACAAATGCAGTTTTTGTAGGTACATTCACACAGTATTTCAAAATTTATTTGTAAAATGCGTATAAAATTGTATAAACAAAGATTGAAAACAAACAAACCCAGAGTGAATAAATGTCCGGCTGAAGTATCTAAATACATTCAGTGAGACCGGTTAAATCAGGATTGAGTTGTTGTAAGTATATTCCAGGTAATAAAGTTTGAAAAAAAATATGAAAATACATGAGGCAAAGAGCCTCATGAATATCTAAGCTCCAAAGCTGTATTTTGGCTATCACATCAATAGGCATGGGAAATGCAATGGAGATAGTTGATGGCAAGGCTTACCTATGATGGAAGGACAGGTTGTGTATACAATGGAGGGAGAGAAGTTCACTCTCCCTCTCACCGAACGACTCTGACAAATGATAGCGGAGAAAAGCCGAGACGCGGACGTCACATACGGATGCCTGTGCACATGCGCCAAGCTTCCAAATGTATTTACCTTCATATAAAGTATCTTAAAATTTAGCATTTTCCCTGTTCTTGTCACTTTGGACCTTGATTTATAATCGTGGGATTTAATTCCCTTCATTATTTTCCCTTGTTATTTCCCCAGGATTTTGTTGTTGTTCCCTATCACACCTAAATTTATTCTGCACATATTCAAAAAAAGAAAAATGAATTTAAGATAATCCCTCCCTCCTTCTTTCCTTAGTATGATGTTTTCTCATTCATAAATATTTTATTAGGCCCCTTGATGAGAACCAAAATTCTTCCCATTGTTGCCATACTTTAGGCATTTAGGGCCAGATTCACAGAGTGATTACGCCGGCGTTACAGGAGATGCGCGGCGTAAGTCTAAATTTGCACATTCGTATCGATGCGCCGCATCCCCAAAACGAGATACGCAAGAAATCTACTTTTTTTTTGACCGGCGTAATTTCGATAGACCGGCGTATCCGTCCGCGCAAAACTGCGCTAGTCACACCATTGATTTGCTATTCAAATATGCAAATGAGGGAGTTACGGGGATCCACAAAAGAACGTTGGTGCAGTGCAGGCTACGCGCTGTGCGCAACAGCTGCACGTCCTGTCTAAAATTAGACCATATAAAAGGTGGTATACAATTAGACAATCCGTCTACATGTCAGCTAAAGCAACACTGTTAGTGAGGAGCTGAGCAGTCACACTTGCTGCCCAACAAACTGTATGCCAACATGCCAGTGGCATCCATGCTCATAGCTATACTACTGACTTTAGATGAGCAAAGAAGGAGCAGAGCACGGAGAAGGGCACAGAGGAGGGCACTGGAGAGGATTTTTTTTTTTTTTCCAAAAAATATTTCTTTGCTTTTATAAACATTTTTACAAAAAATATACATACATAAATACATCAATACATAACATACATACAAATTACAAACACGGTCTCACTATCTTTCAATAGCCCTTTAAAACCTTGATGGATATAATAATCTAATCTGATACAAGCCCCTCACTCTTCACTTGATATATCACACACGCATAGACATCTTTGGCATGAGAGATTCTGAGGTGTCTCGCATCTTCAGATTCACCCCTCATGCCATCCTGGAATTAACCACAACCCTGCAGGAGGACATCACCAGCCCAACACATGACACCACCCATGACACCCATGACAGCTACATATACAATCCTAGCCCCATCCCCACAGATTTCGAACAGAACATGTATGGGGACAGCTGGCTGTTTGGTGAGTGACATGGGTGGCAGGCATGACTGTCCCCCCATGATGCTGAAATCACAAGGGGCACAGGCACTACTAACATCCTCCTGTCTTATCCCTTCAGGGTGACTCTGCATATGCACTGGGACCCCATCTCATGACTCCTATACGGAACCCCCCATGGTACCCTGTTGTATTCCCCAAACTTTGTATGCCATATCATCGGTGCATGTTGCATGCTGCACAACTTCGCAGTGAGAAAGGGCCTGGAGATTGACATAAGTGATGACATGACCCCTGAACCAGACAATCCCCCCTCTAACTGAGACTACCCCGTCTTCTGAGGGAAGAACAGCCAGGAGCCAGCTCACATTAGGCATCTTTGCACGTTAAACACACACATTAATCATGGCACAATGAGAATGCATGCATGCACACCACTGTGGTCCCTAGATCACACACACCACATCCTCATCACATTGGATTGGCACAAGCCCACCATGCAGGACTTGTGAGCAGCAATGCTATGCCACGGCTCCAATTATGTCACTGTACATTCATACACCATTCACACGGACCTGGGGATCACTTCTCCACCACAAATGAGGGTGACACCCCTTTTTCGGCAGGAATGTCACCCCCACATTCCAAAATCATTCACAAACAGAACCAAAAAAAAATTGACTAGCAAAAATAAAAAATTTCCAGCAAAAATATAATTTAAAAAAAATAACAACAAAGAAAACACATAAAAGACACAAATCACTCTACAAAACAGTCCCCAAATATCTCAAAGACACGTCACAAACAAACAAACAAATGCTAATAAACAACAGAACAAAAGCACCTTGCTGTATAGGAAGGGATACAAAGGGATGTACTTTTGCAAAGGAAGGGCGTTTTTCTATTTAAGCTGTCTGCGTAGTTCACTAAGTTGCCCGGGTCCACTTCCAATTTCACTGATTGCGCCGTTCCCGTCTTGTGAGCATGCGCACAGAGGTGCTGACCATGGTCTGCTTCATGTGCGCATGGGCGAGCCAGCCGACCCTTCATTTGCATGGGGTCACGGCTCATTTCAATGAAACACGCCCACGTCCTTCCCAATTTGAATTACTCCGCCTTACGCCTCGGAATTAACGTTACTCCGGCGCTAATTTCTGCACAAATACTACGAGGATACAGTGATTGCGCCTCTACATTGCGCCGGTCTAACGTAAAGGAGGTGCGCTACGCTGGTCAAAAAATGCGCCAATGTACGTGAATCTGGCCCGAAGGTTCTTAGTGAACTCCTCTTCTGTAGCAATGTGGAAGGCCAGTACTGCACTTTACTTTGACATGCATTTTCCATCATTCTGTAAGGCCTCTTATGCCCCATACACACGATCACTTTTTGTGATGAAAAAAAATGTCATTTTCCTTCATGAAAAAAAATGACATTTTTCAAACTTCATTTTAAAAAATGACGTTGCGTACACACCATCATTTTTGGAAAATGATGAACAAAGTGACGGCACTCTAAAGGGGAAGTTCTATTTGCCTTGAGGCTGCTTTTAGCTGGTTACTTGTTAGTAAAAGACGATTCCTGCTTTTTTGTCTGTTACAGCGTGATGAATGTGCTTACTCCATTATGAATGGTAGTTTTACCTCCCGTCTCCTAACTTGCTTCTGGGCATGTGCGGGTTTAAAACGTCATTTTTAACGTAGTTTTGCCCACACACGATCATTTTTTATGACACAAAAAATGACATTTTAAAAAATGACATAAAAAATTCGAGCATGTTCGAATTTTTTTTCGGTCATTTTTCAGAAGACATAAAATGACATTTTGCCCACACACAATCATTTTAAATGACATTTTTAAAAATGTCATTTTTTTTCATCACAAAAAGTGATCGTGTGTACGGGGCATTACACACTATGGGCCAGATTCTCCAATATTTTCGGCGGCGTAGCGTAAGCCAGTTACACTACGCCGCCGCTGCGTACTGGAGCAAGTGCTTTATTCTCTAAGCACTTGCTCCGTAGGTTTCGCTTACGTCGCGTAAATCGCGCAGCGTAAACCCGCGCAATTCAAATGGGGCGGCTTGTATTTAAATTAAGCGCGCCCCCGCGTCGAACGAACTGCGCATGCGCCGGCCGGGGAAAAAGCCCAGTGCGCATGCTCCAAAGGACGTCACATTTTCTCAATGTAAACGACGTAATCGCAGCGTACGCCAGCCCCATTGAGAATCGACGTACGCAAACGACGTAAACGACGCACAACACGACGCGGTCCCGAGGCCATACTTAACATGGCATCCGACGGGACACGACGGCATCCGACGGGACCTCGTAAGGTTACTCCACATAGAAGCTGGGGTAACCTTACGCGAACGAAAACGACGTACGCGACGACGGGGCGGCGTAAAAGCGATCGAGAATCGGCGTACTACTTCATTTGCATATGCAAATGAAAAAACAACGTAAAGGCCACCTAGTGGCCGGAGTTGTCATTACACCTACGATCCGAAAGTGTAATTGGATTACACTTGTCGGATGTAGAAGCGTATCTATGCAAAAGTGATGCACAGCATCACACGCATAGATACGACTAAAAAAAAAAGGCGATACGACGGGGTATCTGAGATACTCCGTCGTAACGCCTCTGAGAATCTGGCCCTTTCAGTTTTTCTTCAGGTTTTTCCCTTCAGGTTTACCAAATCCATCTAATATGAGGTCAAACCTCAAGAGTCTCAATTTGTATGCAATCAGGCAGGCCCTTGTACTACATAGTTTTGGTAAACCTGAAGAGAAAAACCTGAAGGAAAACTGATAGTGTGTAAGAGGCTTAAGTGTTTTTAATCTTATCCATTAAAGTCATAATTTTAATACTACACTCAGGTCGGGCGCCTCCCCCCTACCTGTTTTTTTCTTACATGAAAAAGTATTTTTTTTTTTTGTTTCTCTTTGTTACTTTTATTGTTTAACTATACAGTAGATAAATATTCTACACTGCCACCATACATCTGACTGCAACTAAGACACACTATACAACTTTTGTTGTCAGATTTTCTTTAGAATTACCAAAACCATGTAGTGCAAGGGCCTGCCTGATTGCATACAAATTTAACCTCTTAAGGTTTGACCTCATATTTTATGGTTTTGGTAAATCTGAAGAAAAAAATCTACAGAAAATAGTATATCTTGTATCCAGCTTAAGTGTTGAAAGTGTAACTATGAGTAAAATCATTGTAGAAATTGTATATATTATGCAGTTTGTTACAAGCATTAACATAAAACTTTTTGAGCTTGCCAGTAGCTCTGTTATTTTTGTCAACTCTCTTAGCAGGTTTACAATATGTTTGTTCTGCATTGAACCAGCCTTGTCCATTTGGGTAGTTTAAGCTGAAAATGTACAGTAGTAGGTAACTATCAGAGAAAGTGCAGCATACTGTACCGTACTACAGACAGACAATATGTCACAAGTTCTACAATAGCCAGAGGTAATAAAAATGTTCTTACATCATTAAATAATGTTTATTCTGAAAAATACATTTCATTGTTTTGACTTGGTGATCATTTAGACATTAGGTAGGTATAGTGCATTTATTATTGTCAGCCTATGCAGTCCTTTGCAGTTTCTCTTTTCAAAAGCATATCTCATATCTGTTTGTGACCCCCTCCCTGGGGCATAACTACCACAGCTCTACAATACATGGTTTGACAGCTATAATTACATGTAAACATTTTAGCTTCACCTACTAAGTAATTCTGGTACTATGGTATAAGCAATTTTGCATAATCCACAAATGAACAGGCAGCAGGATCTAGATACAGTGTTTGTTCATTTATCCAAAGTGTCCTAAAATTCACCATTCTGGTTGATTAACTTTTTTTACACATTACTACTAAAAACTAGATTGATAACTTATTTTACTTTTTGCTTTTTAGTCCACTGTTGAATGCATGATTTGACCTAATGGCAGATGAGACTATAATAATCCTTTTTTTTTTTTCATTTTACAATGCTTTCAAGAGTAATCAAATAATCATTAACACATCTAGTTTGTCAAAGAAGCATCTTTGCACCTACACCTATCATTTGTTGAAGTGTCTGGACATATTGAACCATGCACAGCTGGCAATCCATCATCTCTAATCAGAAAATGAATATAAAATAAAGTAAAGAGTATAATCATAATATGAGATGTTGTTTTCAGTAGGACATGGCAATCAGACTGAATTAATACATTATGCATCATATCAAGAAGACTGACAAAAAAAAAAAAAGTCTGAAGAATTAAGTGAAGTATTAACAACAACTGCCTCTAAAACTAACTGTGGCTAGATTGAGCAGGCAATTGCACCAGATGCTGTAACATTACTGACACAGGTGTCAAATGCACGTAGTTTAAATTACCCCACTTTAAGAAGATGTCTCTATGGCAGATTTTCATAATAAGAAACTGGTGGAAATTAAGACCAGCTCTGCAATGCCCATATTTGGGAAATATTGACGTTTTGAAAGGATGGGAGGGCCACACCAGCTTATACTGTACAGAATTGTTTTAATATTTTAATTTTGTAACAGCAAATGCATTTCGGGGGCTCAGCACTCCCCCTTAATCAGGGCTTAAAACAAGATGATGCAGGCAAATGGATTTGAAAAGTGCCTGCATCATCCTGTTTTTGAAAAAACTTCAACAAACTCCTCTGGGGAATCCAGCAAGACACCACAGTCGCTGACCACAAACCACCTATTACATTAAAAGGCATCTGCATAAGGTACAGGCGTCAGTATTAATAATGGTAAAAACTGTAATTTAATGTGCCTCTCTTTGTTCTTTCTCTATTGCTCAGTTTATGTTTGCTTCTGTGTCAGTACCTTCTGTTGATTTCCTACAGTTTTTTGAGGCTTCTGTTTTGATAACTTCTTCATAAGTATTCTAAAAGCCCATGTTATTCTATGTAATTCAAGTAGAATTTGCACCTAAGATGTCCCTTTTCTTACATAGTAGGTGAGGTTGAAAAAAGTCCATCAAGTCCAACCTATGTTTGTGTGTGTTTATATGTAAGTTTTACCTTGTATATCCCTGTATGTTGTGGTCATTCAGGTGCCTATCTAATAGTTGTGACCATTCAGGTGCTAATCTAATAGTTGTGATCATTCAGCTGCTTGTCTAATAGATTCTTGAAACTATCAATGCCCCCCACTGAGACCACCGCCCGTAGGGAGTTCTACATTCTTGCCAATCTTACAGTAAAAAACCCTGTATGTAGTTTAAGGTTACACGTCATCTCTCTTATGCTTCAAGCGGTAAATATATCCCCAATACTTGTACTATGGGTGCCAGCATTTTGCTAGAATGTAAGTATCCTAACATACTTTTTTTTACATCTTATCAGAATACAAATTCCCTGAAGAAGACCAATTTGTGTTCGAAACACGTTGGGGTATTCTTATGGAAGCTACTTCATCAATGGCACTATATATATTCCATTGTATCATTTAATATTTAATCATTGTTGAGATAGGTCTCAAACTGTCTTTAACCTGAATTTATTTTTAATATTACAATTATCTGCATCTTCATCTTTATTACTTGTGATACAGAAACCTAGTAAAGATCTCTTTTATACATTTCCATGTCTATGAATTGAATATACTTTATACAGTATGGCCCAGATTCACAAAGCACTTACGCCGACATAAGTGCAAATGTGCGCCCGTAAGTGCAGATTTGCGCCGGCGTATCTGTGCGCCAGACCCTCAAACCAACATACGCCTAAAAACTGGTCAGCCTACGCCGGCGTAGCATAAGTTCACTTTTCGTCTGGACGCGTGTTGCTGCTCCCATTGATTAGGCATTCAAATATGCAAATGAGGGAAATACGGTGATTCACAAACGTATATGAGCCCGGCGCATGCTTCGCGAGGTGCGTGTAAGTACGGCGTAAAGTTATTCCCCATAAATGAGGCGCAACCCAGCAATAGACATGCAAAGGTCTGCACCAGAGAACACAGGCCGGTGTATTGGGCGTACGTTACGTTCATGGCGTACGCGGTGATCCGGCGTAGCTTAGGCATTTGTCCCGGCGTGGTTGTGAGCATGCGCATAAGAGTGCTGTTTCATGTGTAGTTGCGCAGTTCGTGATACGCCGGGCGTAAAACACTGCACCATGCTCGAACCATCATTTGCATGCTCACTCCCACTTCCACCTACGCCGGCCTGCGCCTTAGAAACTTACGCCATTCCGACGCAGCATTGGGAGCAATAGCTTGCTGAATGCAGTGCTTGCCTCTCTGCGCTGCGTTGGCATAGCGTACAGCGTTTGCACTACGGCGGTGTAATGTGCACCCAACTCTATGTCGCTTGAAAGCCCCCTGGGGAATTTTTCAATTTGTGTCTGTACAACATTTTGTTTTTTTCTTGTCTCATGTAGTTTAAGGTTAAACCTCTTTTCCTCTAATGTTAATGAGTGGCCATGTGTCTTGTCCCTTCCACAAAAAAGTTGTATCCCTTTTATGGGGTCAGCAGTACGGTATTTGTAAATTTAAGCGTCTCTTCTCCAGTGAGAATAAGTTCAGTGCTCACAACCTTTCCTCATAACTAATATCCTCCAGACCTTTTATTATCTTTGTTGCTCTTCTGTGTACTTGCTTCTTACTCTATGATAGACTGGCAGAGTAAGGAAAATGTATCTGGTACCTGCATAGTGTGTCCACAGTAATCTTTCATACCTGCAAATCAATGCTGTAGTATTTTGAGAATGAACAGTTGAACACATGCTTTTTGGCCTATAAAAAGTTACTAGTTAAAGCTGAAGTCCATGTAAAAAAAAAAATACATTCTTGTTCTTAAGAAAATCAATATTATATTTAAATATTTCAAAGCATTGTTCACCTTTACCAAAAACTGCCTATGCAGGTAAGGGTCACCCGCAGGTAAAAACTTTTCAGCTTAGACTAACTCCCACAAACTCCTTGAATTACATAGAAAAACAACATGGGTGACATATACATTCACCCACAATGGGAATTTCATGGACTGAACAGATGGTAATATTTGCTTCTAGAATTGTACCTATCAAGCAGCATTTTCACTGGCAACCTGTAAGGCCTCGTACACATGAGGGGATATGTCTGCTGAAAACGGTCCGATGGACCGTTTCAGCAGACATCTCCGCTCGTGTGTATGGGCTAGCGGACACACGAGCTTTGAAATCTATCCGGTGGGAATCTGTCCGCCCGACATGTCTGCTGGTTAGTACACTTACCAGCAGACATGTCGTCCCCCACCGCCGCCGCGCCGCCGCCGAATGGATTCCGCGCATGCGCGGAAGTGTTTAACTTCCTGGTGCGGTGACGTGGCGGTGACGTGGCGGCGTCAACGTCACCGCCACGTCACCGCCACGTCACCGCGCCATCCGGCAGCGGGGAATTTGATCCGATGGTGTGTACACGCCATCGGATCAAACTCACGATCAGACATATCCGATGGAAATGGTCCGCGGACCGTTTTCATCGGATATGTCCGATCGTGTGTACGAGGCCTAATAGTCTGCATAGGAGCGTACCTTCTGCAACTATGGCTTTGGGAATATGTGTCTGTTGAAGTTACAGTGCTTGTTTTGCTGATTTTAAGTTGAATAGATATGTTCCATGGTGGGTTTAACCTATTGCCAAATTAAAAAATGTAAAATATAAAAAAAATGTGTCCCTCAATGTAAATCCATCGTTAATCATGCCCCATGCCACACCCGAAAAACAAATGCTCAGAACGCATGGACAGCCAACCATTGAATGCCTACTCCGCCATTTGACAGTTCTTCTATAAGTAAAGACAGGACCACCTGGCAAAGTCACAGCATGTGACATCACTGAACCAGCATGCACGCAGAGGCCCCCTGCTTTAAAGCACCCCCCAAAGTTGAGAGCATGTGGATGGTATGGTTCGGGGGAGGGGGGGCGCTTGCTAGTCCTCTGCTTTCCTGACCTGCCAGGCTAAATACCTGGGGACCCAATGGGTAGACCCACACAGTTTTTTTCTTGCAAGGCACAACAATGACCCATAGTGCATTGCAGTGCATTTACAATTTTGTGACTGGTCCAATATTTTGGATGTTTTGGGGCATTGGCAACTTATTTATTTAAATGGACCTCCTTAACGCAAAGAATAGAGTAACATGCAACATAACATTATAATGTGCCACACAAATGTAAATGGTCCTTAAAGAGGAAGTAAACCCCATCAGGGTTGTAAATGGGCCTTAAAGAGGAAGTAAACCCCATAAGGATTTGCTTCCTCTTTAAGGTCCATTTACATTTGTGTGGCACATTAATATGTTATGCTGCATGTTACTCTATTCTTTGTGTTAAGTCGGTCCATTTAAATAAATAAGTTGCCAATGCCCCAAAACATCTAAAAAATTGGACCTGTCACGAAATTGTGAATGCACTGCAATGCACTATGGGTCATTGTTGTGCCTTGCAGAATGCTGGAATACATGTATATTTTGGCTTGTGTGTTGGGATGCCATTCAAAATGAAGGATATGACAACACTGTAACACATGTAACATGAGATGGCCCTTGTTGTGGCAGCACACTCCTTAATACATGTATTTCTGCAATGTAAAATGGGGCCTTGAACTCTTCCTTATTAGTACACCTGTTCCCTTTGACTGAAAGTACTTTAAATAGATTATGCTAGTTGTGTATGAGAAATAGACAAGAGAAAAAAAAAACACATACAGCATGCATAACCAGGTCAAACAGCATTGGGTAGTTTATATACAATAAATATATATATACTATATTACCAAAAGTATTGGGGTGCCTGCCTTTACACACACACAGATGAACTTTAATGGCACCCCAGTCTAAAGCCTCGTACACACGATCAAGTTATCTGATGTGAATTGTGTGATGACGGGCTGTTGTCGTGCTGTTGTTTCCACGGACAAATGTGGGATAGCATGCTTTAAAATTGTCTGCCAACAAATGTGTGTTGTCGGATTATCTAAGCGTGTGTATGCAAGTCCTTCGGACAAAAGTACAAACACGCATTCTCAGAAGCAATTCTCACCATAAGACAACATTAGCAGAAGTTGCCCAAAGGGTGGCGCTAAAGATATGAAAAACAGTGTAGTTTTGTGTTTGTTGGCTGACAATTCTTTGCCATTTGTATGCAAGACAAGTTCCTTGCCAACGACCTTCAGACAAAGTCCTACGCTCTATTTGATGAAAATCCGATCATGTGTATGAGGCTTTAGTGTGTAGGGATCAATATTGAGTTGGCTCACTTTTTGCAGCTATAACAGTCTCAACTATTCTGGGAAAGCTGTCCACAAGATTTAGGAGTGTTTCTATGGGAATGTTTGACCATTCTTCTAGAAGCACATTAGTGTGGTCAGGCACTGATGTGGATGGGAATGCCTTGCCACTTAATTCATCCCAAAGGTGTTCTATCAGGTTAAGGTCAGGATGTAGATGTAGGCCAGTCAAGTTCCTCCACCTCAAACTCGCTAATCCATGTTTTTATGGACCTTGCTTTGTGCACTGGTCCAAATCATTTAATGGAGGGGAGATTATGATGTGGGGTTGTTTTTCAGGGGGTTGGGTTTGGCCCCTTAGTTCCAGTGAAGGGAACTCCTAAAGCATCAGCATACCAAGACATTTTGGACAATTTCATTCTCCAAACTTTGTGGGAACAGTTTTGTGATGGCCCCTTCCTGTTCTAACATGACTGCACACAAGTGCACAAACAAGGTGAATAAAGACATGGATGAGCGAGTTTGGGGTGGAGGAACTTGACTGTCCTGCGCTCAACCAGATAGAACACCTTTAGGAAGAATTCGAGCGGAGACTGCGAGCCAGGCCTTCTCGTCCACATCAGTGCCTGATCTCACAAATGTGCTTCTGGAAGAATGATCAAACATTCCCATAGACACTCTCCTAAACCTTGTGGACAGCCTTCCCAGAAGAGTTGAAGCTGTCATTGCTTCAAAGAGAGGGTCAACTCAATATTGAACCATATAGACTAAGACTGGGATGCCATTAACCACTTAAAGGGGTGGTTCCCCTAAAAATAAACTTTTAACATTGCATTTCTCCTCTTAATCACATCTAGAATCGGCTGGTATTTAAAAAAATGTAGTCTCACCGCCGCTTCCGGTATGATGGTTGGGGACAGGCATCCGATCGACGCATACAGCGCGTCACGAGATGCCGAAAGAAGCCGAACGTGCAGCTCTATACGGCGCATGCGCACCAACGTTCGGCTTCTTTCGGCATCTCGTGACGCTCTGTATGCGTCGATCGGATGCCTGTCAATCAAGTAGCGTCAGACCCGGAAGCGGCGGTGAGACTACATGACGAAAATGGTATGTACGGATGGATTTTTTTAAAAATACCAGCCGATTCTAGATGTAATTAAGAGGAGAAATGCAATGTTAAACGGAGGATTTGGCTGCCCAATGAACAGGCCATTTTTTGCGATTCGGGACTGCGTCGCTTTAACTGACAATTGCGTTATCATGAGACGTGGCTCCCAAACAAAATTGACATCCTTTTTTCCCACAAATAGAGATTTCTTTTGATGGTATTTGATCACCTCTGTGTTTTTTGTGCTATAAACAAAAAAGGAGTGACAATTTTGAAAAAAAAGCAATATGTTTTAGGCCTCGTACACATGAGGCAATCCATTTGTTCAAATCGGTCAGACCGACCGATTTGAACAAATCTGTCTGCTTGGATTTTGGTTTGCTC
The DNA here is from genome assembly GCA_029574335.1 of Rana kukunoris. Classification (NCBI taxonomy): domain Eukaryota; kingdom Metazoa; phylum Chordata; class Amphibia; order Anura; family Ranidae; genus Rana; species Rana kukunoris. Next base: position 71,641 of record JAJQKJ010002198.1, read on the forward strand.
GCGTGTACACACGAGCAAACCAAAATCCCCGCCAGCAGCGCGCTGACGTGTCGGTGACGTTGACGCCACCACGTCACCGCACCAGGAAGTTAAACACTTCCGCACATGCGTCGAAATCATTCGGCGCGTGTGCGAGAAGACATGTCTGCTGGTTAGCATACTAACCAGCAGACATGTCGGGCGGACGGGTTCCCAGCTGACAGATTTCAAAGCATGCTTTGAAATCTGTCGGGTAGCCAAATCCGTCTGTTTGCCCGTGCACACGATCGAATCTGTCTGCTGAAACGGTCTAGCAGACCGTTTCCAGCAGACAGATTTGATCGTGTGTACGAGGCCTTACTGTTTGCTACAATAAATATCCCCCCCCCAAAAAAAATGCAATTTTCTTTTCTCAGTTTAAGCTGATATGTTTTCTTCTACATATTTTTGGTAAAAAAAATCACAATAAGAGTATATTGATTGGTTTGCTCAAAAGTTATAGCGTCTACAAAATTGGGGATCATTTTGGGGCATTTTTATTATTATAATTGTTTTATTAGTAATGATGGCAATCTGCAATTTTTATTGTGACTGCGACATTATGACGGACACATCAGACACTTTTGACGCTATTTTGGGACTATTGTCATTTATACAGCGACAGTGCTATAAAAATGCACTGATTACTGTGTAAATGACACTGGCAGGGAAGGGGTTAGGTGTGTCCTAGGTTATGATTATAACTGTGAGGGGTCTAGGCTACCAGTGACATGACACTGATCACTGCTCCCGATGACAGGGAGCAGACGATCAGTGTCCTGTCATACACAGACATCTCCCCGTATTGTCGCTCCATGACACGATCGCGGGATACCGGCGGAAACCATGCCCACAGGTGCCCACATGCATGGGCACAGAGCTAACGGCAGGGGTGCACCCGCTTGCCGGGAAATTCAAAGCAACATACCTGTACGTTGCTTTGCTCAGCCATGCCATTCTGTTGATGTATATGTACTGCCGGCGGTTGACAAGTGGTTAAACCTCATGTGCGTGTACAGCCAGATATCCCAATACTTTTGGTAATATAGTGTACTAACATAAGTTCAAAGTAAAATAAGTTTAAATTGCAAGCAAATATGTAACAGAAGGGTTTATTGATGTCTACTGATGTTGTCATAAGCTTGGCAGCGAGTGGTATGCTTGTATTATAAAGTAGCAATCATGAAGTGACTTTTCATATGGGAAACAGTGCAAAGTACAAATGTTGTTTTCTTGCCTTTCAGAATTCTGGTTGCCCTCTAGCAAAATACTTGACCTTTTAGTTAAATAATTAATGAAGAAACAGAATGAAAATCTTAGAGCAGATTGCTTCAAACATTTAAACCAGTCTACCCTACATGCACCCCTTCACGTATTTCATTATGGCTGAAATGTATTATTTTGTGTAACTAATAAAATAACCACAAGCGATATATGAGGTCTCTCTAGGTTCATGCTTTCAAAAAAGTATGGGATTGTAATACAACTTAAAAAAAACATTTTTAAAAGCACTGCAATAAGCATTATTTGTACAGTATCTAAAATGGCTCAAAATGTAAACAACGGGCCAGATTCACAGAGCGATTACGCCGGCGTTACAGGAGATGCGCGGCGTAAGTCTAATTGTGCGCGTGCGTTTTTTTTTTTTTTTTTTGCTTATATAAACTTTACAATTTAATCTAATCTAATACAATATTCTTATCTGATACAAGCCCCTCACTCTTCACTCTTTACTCTTCACGGGAGAGGATATATCACACACGCATAGACATCTATGGCATGAGTGATTCTGAGGTGTCTTGCATCTTCAGATTCACCCCTCATATGCCATCATGGAATTAACCACAACCCTGCAGGAGGACATCACCAGCCCAACACATGACACCCATGACAGCTACATATACAATCAGAGCCCCATCCCCACAGATTTCGAACAGAACATGTATGGGGACAGCTGGCTGGTTGGTGAGTGACATGGGTGGCAGGCATGACTGGCCCCCCCATGATGCTGAAATCACAAGGGGCACATGCACTACTAACATCCTCCTGTCTTTTTCCCTTCAAGGTGACTCTGCATATGCACTGGGACCCCATCTCATGACTCCTATATGGAACCCCCCTAACCAAGGCTACCCCGTCTTCTGAGGGAAGAGCAGTCAGGAGGCATCTTTGCACGTTAAACACACACATTAATCGTGGCACAATGAGAATGCATGCATGCACACCACTGTGGTCCCTAGCACAGACACATCACATCCTCATCACATTGGATTGGCACAAGCCCACAATGCAGGACTTGTGAGCAGCAACGCCACGCCACGGCTCCAATTATGTCACTGTACATTCATACACCATTCACACGGACCTGGGGATCACTTCTCCACCACAAATAAGGGTGACACCCCTTTTCCGGCAGGAATGTCACCCCCACATTCCCAAATCATACACAAACAGAACCAAAAATAAATACAAATTTGACTAGCAAAAATAAAAAATGCCCAGCAAAAATATAATTTAAACAAAATAACAACAAAGAAAACACATAAAAGACAAAAATCACTCTCAAAGACACGTCACAAACAAACAAACAAACGCTAATAAACAACAGAACAAAAGCACCTTGCTGTATAGGGAGGGATACAAAGGGATGTACTTTTGCAAAGGAAGTGCGTTTGTCTCTGTCTATTTATGCTGTTTGCGTAGTTCACTAATTTGCCCTAGTCCACTTCCAATTTCACTGATTGCGCCATTCCCGAGTTGTGAGCATGCGCACAGAGTTGCTTACATGGTCTGCTTCAAGCGCGCATGCGCGAGCCGGCCGGCCCTTCATTTGAATGGGGTCACGGCTCATTTCAATGTAACACGCCCATGTCCTTCCCAATTTGTATTACTCTGCCTTGCGCCTCTGAAATAACGTTGCGCAGGTGCAAATTTCTGCGTAAAACCGACGAGAATAGGGTGATTGCGCCGCTATATTGCGCCAGTCTAACGTAAAGGCGGTGCGCTACGCCGGTCCAATAATGCGCAGATGTACCTGAATCTGGCCCAAAGTCTTTTTTTGTATTGCCATATATTGAAGACCATTTGGAGACATTTTTTATTTTAGCTACTCTCTGTGGTCTTTGCTTTATCAAGTCACAGATAAGTCATTCATGACTCAATATATACTTCATAGTTCTTAATTATGTAAAATGTGCTGCTAATATATGGCTGTTATTAGCTACTTCAGATCCGCTAAAAAGAAAATAAATGTACACAAGTGTAAACATACACGTGTGTATAATGGAAGATGGACTTTCTAGGCGTAATACAGTTAAATATGAATTGTTTATTACATAGAGGTAAAATGCACATTAAATAAAACACAAAGATTAATACATAATTTGTCACACTAGATGACAATAATCTAGCACACACAAAAGTGCGACAAACCACCAACTGATAATTTTAACACAAAAGGCAACCAGACAGTAAAGAACTTGCATCTAATTAATGTATATCATTTTGGAGCCGATGAAACTTTCATAAGATGGAATGTCACACAGAGGTCAGCCCAACAATGTTTCACGTTTATTCGGACACTTCTTTGGGAGCTTTACAAAAATATCTATGAAATAATACAGCAAAAAATAAAAATACAAATAGACAAAATACTGTTAAAACAATGAATAAACAAAACATAGAAACAAATCATTCCATTTATCTCTGTGAGGCCTGTGAATGCGCCCACTTGAACAGCCAAAAGCTAATCAAGAAGTCACAGACCCATCCTAGATTGTGACTTTCATTGTTCATTGTTTTAACAGTATTTTGTCTATTTGTATTTTTATTTTTTGCTGTATTATTTTATAGATATTTTTGTAAAGCTCCCGAAGAAGCGTCCGAATAAACACAAAACATTGTTGGGCTGACCTCTGTGTGATATTCCACCTTATGAAAGTTTCATTGGCTCCAAAATTATATACATTAAGTAGATGCAAGTTCTCTACTGTCTGGTTGCCTTTTTTGTTAAAATTATCAGTTGGTGGTTTGTCGCACTTTTGTGTGTGCTAGATTATTGTCACCTAGTGTGACAAATTATGTATTAATCCTTGTGTTTTATTTAACCACTTCAGATCCGCCCCATAGTCAAAAGACGTCATGTTTTTAAAGATGGATATCTCGGTAATGGCAGCAGCTGCTGCCACAACCGAGATATCCATCTCTCCATGGGGCGGTTCTGTACACGATAACGGCGGTCTCCGCGGCAGATTCGTCACAAGATCGCCGTTATCGGTGGCGGCATAGGGTGCCCCCCTCCCGCCGCCCTCCTGCACCCTCCGCCGCTTACCGGAGCCGTCGGTAGCGGCGGAGGCGATCGGGTCCGTTCGCCTCCTCAGCGGGGATGCGACTGAGGGAAAAATTTCCCTCATCCGTCCCCATAGCTCTGCTGAGCGGAAGTGACGTCAAAACGTCAGTCCCGCCCAGCGTCTTAAAGAAACATTTTTTTTTCCTGTCATTTGAAAAATGACAGTTTATTTTCTATTATTTTTTTTGCATTTTAGTCTAAATATGAGATCTGAGGTCTTTTTGACCCCAGATCTCATATTTAAGAGGACCTGTCATGTTTTTTTCTATTACAAGGGATGTTAACATTCCTTGTAATAGGAATAAAAGTGATCATTTTTTTTTTTTATTATTTCAGTGTAAAAAATTAAAAACAAAATTAAAATAAATAAGAAAACAAAAAAATAAATTTTTAAACGCCCCGTCCTGACGAGCTCACGCACATATGTGAACGCATACACGAGTAGCGCCCGCATATGAAAACTGTGTTCAAACCACACAAGTGAGGTGTTGGCACGATCGTTAGAGTGAGAGCAATAATTCTAGCCCTAGACCTCCTCTGTATCTCTTAAAATGCAACCTGTAGAATTTTTTAAACATCGCCTATCGAGATTTTTAAGGGTAAAAGTTTGACACCATGCCACGAGCGGGCGCAATTTTTAAGTGTGACATGTTGGGTATCATTTTACTCGGCGTAACATTATCTTTCACAATATATAAAAAATTGGGCCAACTTTATTGTTGTATTATTTTTTAATTCAAGAAAGTGATTTTTTTCCAAAAAAAGTGCGCTTGTAAGACCGCTGCACAAATACGGTGTGAGAAAAAGTATTGCAATGACTGCCATTTTATTATCTAGGGTGTTAGAAAAAATATATAATGTTTGGGGGTTTTAAGTAATTTTCTAGCAAAAAAAAATGTTTTAGTCCCGTAAACACTGAATCTGAAAAACAGGCTCGGGGCTCAAGTGGTTAATGTGCATTTTACCTCTATGTAATAAACAATTCAATTTTAACTGTATTACGCATAGAAAGTCCATCTTCCATTATACACACGTGTATGTTTACACTTGTGTACATTTATTTTCTTTTTAACAATCCCGGGACGTGGCATGTGTATAACCTGTCTGATCCACAGTTCCACTCTGTGATGATCGGATCTTCCCTATTCTATACTTCAGATCCGCGCTATAGCCGAAAGATGGCTACAGCACAGACTTAATTTCCTGGGAGTACATCCATGGACGTCCTCTTGTTCTTGAGCAGCCTGAGCCCCACTGATAGCGTGAGGAGAAAAAAAAAAAGATGATCACGGCAGCTTTCAGAGGGACATCGGAGAGCAGCCACATGCTCATCTGTGCCACCTGCCAGTGCACAACATTGCTGCCTACCAGTGCCCACCAGTGCTACCTATCAGTGCCCAGAGTGCCACCCATCAGTGCCCACAGTGTCACCCATCAGTGCCCACAGTGCCACCCATCAGTGCCCACAGTGTCACCCATCAGTGCCCACAGTGCCACCCATCAGTGTCAACTACCAGTGCTCATCAGTGTCATCTACCAGTGCCCATCAGCGTCACCTACCAGTGTCTATCAGTGCCACATATCTGTGCCCACCCGTGCCCCCATCAGTGCCATATTATCAGTGTCACCCATCAGTGCCCACAGTGCCACCCATCAGTGCCCACAGTGTCACCCATCAGTGCTCACAGTGCCACCCATCAGTGTCACCAATCAGTGTCACCTACCAGTGCCGCCCATCAGTGTCAACTACCAGTGCTCATCAGTGTCATCTACCAGTACCCATCAGTGTCACCTATCAGTGCCTATCAGTGCCACCTATCTGTCCCCATCAGTGCCGCCTCATCAGTGCCCACCAGTGCCGCCTCATCAGCGCATATCAATGAAGGAGAAGAATTACCTGTTTGCAAAATTGTATAACAAAACTATGAAACCTGATTTTTTTTCAAAATTTTCCATGTTTTTTTGTTTGTCTAGCAGAAAAATTAAAACCCCAGCAGTGATTAAATACCACCACCTGTGCACAGAATAGACTGTATCCTGGGGGCTATTATTGATGCATTTTACTGGCTGTACTTGTTCAGCGGTTGTTATTATTCTGTGATCCATCTGATCCAAGATTTAGGTGCTCATCCGGATTTTATGTGGAACCTATGAGTCCCCTACACTTTTGGTTTTGGAGTGTCCCCCGGCTAACGTACCAGTGCCTTTGAGCAAAATCGTGAATTTCATGCCAATTGCGTGGCACTCCCTCACAGTGAATATTTCCCAAGGATGGAGTTTTTTGCTGCTATTAAATGTCTTCCTGAGCCTCTGGAGATAGTCATTTAGGTCATGTTTTTTATTCTACTATGGAATTTCCCTATCTATAAAAAACTTTGATACATTGATATATACTTGCATATGTGGCTTGGATCACTTTAATATAGTGAGATTTTTTTTCCACTAGTGTCTTCTCTTGTTTATCCTGAAGAAGCCTCATGGCGAAACGCATAGACGCACAGGGAACACTATTCATACTCCAAATCTTGTATGATTTTTTATTTTCGTATATTGTGCTGCATTTTTTATGTGTTATTTTTGTAATAAAACTATTTTTCGCTACTCCTGTTTGTCTTGCCTATAAAGTACGACCATTGGTTGCTCTTTTGAGTAATTATTTTTTTCCTAAATACTACCAAAAGAAAACAATATTTGTGTGAAAAAAAATATAAAAATGTAATTTGTGTACAGCGTCGTATGAACACAAAATTGTTATTCAAAGTGCGTCAGCGCTGAAAGCTGAAAATTGGTCTGGCCAGGAGGGGGGGTTAAGTGCCCAGTAAGGAAGTGGTTAATACATACAGTAATATGTTATTAAATAAGACACCTGGTTTGCATGTTAAATGCTTTGTTTTTTGCAAAACAATCAATGATGGATCGTATTAAACAAGCTTTCAAGGTTCTAATAATACATAGAATCATTTTGCTTTATATTCGGTTTAGAGTTCCTGCTTAAAACTTTTTTCTTTACTTTACAACAGACTCCATGTGTGAAAGACAGACATATATATATATATATATATATATATATATATATATATATATATATATATATATATGAAGAACATATTACAGATTTGTTTGCCTTTCTCATATTTCCCTGCGGTTTTGCGTTTAGCCTCTTTATTCAGCTGAATGTCTTTTAACCAATTCAATACTGGGCACTTTTACTCCTTCCTGCCCAGGGCATCTTTAAGCATTCAGCACTGTCACACTTTGAATGACGATTGCACAGTTATGCAACACTAGACCAATAAGATATGTTTATATTTTTTTTACACAAATAGAGCTTTCTTTTGGTGATATTTAATCACTGCTGGGTTTTCATTTTTTTTGCTAAAAAAACAAAAAAGGACCAGAAATTCTTTGTTCTTTGTTTCTGTTATAACATTTTGCAAAAAAAGGCAGGGATACTGTCCATATACAGTCCAGGGTCAGTGCAGGTGGAGATATTGCCAGCAGTGCCAAAATATTGTTCCTGGTAGAAGGAGGAACATGGTCCATAGTACAGGTAGCAGGCCAGGAAAGAATGGGGACTGGAGTAGAAGCTCCTCCCACTCAAATTTCTTTGAAGCCTCTGGACTCTAGACCCTAATTCAGGAATAAGAAAACTAAAATATTATTTTTCTTCATCCAGAAAAACAATTCTGAAATTCCTCACATATGTGAGACCCCTGTGTCACACTTCTCCAGTAGCAGGGTAAAAGATGTGGTCAAACAGTCCAGGGTCACTTTCAGAGCAGGCAGAGGTAGGTACAGTTTAGCGATAGGCAGAAGCATGGTCATATAGCAGGCCAGGCTGAGTTCCAGAGAAGGCAGCCGTATGTACAGTTTAGTGCAGTGGTATAAGAGGTGTGGAGAAAAATGACAATTGTGTGTACCATGATTTTCTAATAATGTAGAGAAGTATAGTATGGCGGAAACAGTCACCTATACAGAGGCCTGGTTGGGAAGGACAGTGGGGACAATAATACACAGTGTCCCTTCTAACCTGTCTTTTGACATCTTTGGCCTGTTTCACGGAGGAAGAGTTTCTCAGGAAAATGGTGTTCTTGGAGTTTGCTCATATATTTTCTGTTGGGCCTTAAGGGTACAATAGGGTGGTGATTATTTCTTATTGGTAATGAAAATAGGATACAGGGGTCTCCTATGATTTTGGTAAATAACATAAGAGTTATACATGGCCAAACAGAAAAATTAAATATAGACTTTTGATCATTTGATCATTAAAGTTGACCCCCCCATGAACAAATTATAGTCGTCAACACATGCTGATTTCCTGATTGGGCTGTTTCATCTGGGGATTTCCATGTAGGTGTCATCATGGATCGATGAGAGCATGATCTGTCCCTTCACCTGACAGCCAAAAGCTCATCATTCCACAAAGACACCATCTTCCCTTATTGTAGACTTTCTTCAATGAGCCTTTGAGGGAAGTCCTTCCTATTGGCTTCCACTGTACACCATGCTGGAGTCCTCTTTTGGTAAAGATTGAGGAAGCGGGGCAAGCTTATGTAGAAATTATCTACATATAGATGCTATTGCTTTCCAAGTAGTGGATAGACAAGCTCCAAAAAAACTTTTCCGCTGGCTCCTATGTACTCTGGGCATTCAGGGGGATGTAGCTGGGTGTCCTTCCCTTCATACACCAGAAAGGCGTATCGGTACCCCGTGGCCTGGCCACAAAGTTTGTAGAGCTTAACTCCATATTGGACCCTTTTGCTAGGGATACACTGTTTGAAGTCCAGCATGCCTGTGAGTTTGACAACGGACTCATCCACGGAGATATTTTGTTAAGGGGTATATAACTGGGGAAAATTTTCAGAGACATAATTTAGAAGTAGCCAAAATTGTATTAATTTGTCATAAGCTGGGTAATTTAGGGGAGGGCACTGGGTGTCATAATGGAGGAACTGCATAATTATTAGGTATCTTAACCTTGGCATATGGAATTAGAAGATTTGCATGTGGTGTATGGGGTTTGTTGACCAATAGGAGAATAATGTTTATTTATTTTTTGATGAGTCCCATGTCGCAAGCTTGGCCTATTTTTTTTTATATTCAGTCACAGTAAGTTCTCTCCACTCAAAGGGGCGAGCGTAACTAGAACCGGGGCTGTTTGCTATGAACTTGAGTGCATAGAGGTCGCACTGGGCCACAATGGAAGACAGTAGGTCTTCAGTAAAAAATAAATAAAAAAAATCAAGATCAAAATCGGTGTTCATCTGGACACTTGGCTGGGCAGTGAAAGGGGGGATGTTTGCTTCTCCTCAATTGGGGGAGGCCACAGAGGGTTTTGAAGGGCATAAGGAAATCTGGCATGGGTCCTATCCCTTTTGGGCTGAGATTACACCCCACTAGTGCTTCGCCTTTATTGCAGTGGTACTCCATTTCTCGTGGATGGCACTGCACTAGAGGTGGATGGTACTACGCTAGAGGTGGATGGCTCTGCACTATTTATAGTAACCTGCTGCTCCTCGCTAGAATGCCTTTGTTTCAGACCCACTGTTTAAAATGGGTTCATATGATGAATCAGAATTGGATGCAGACTCAAAGAGCTCACCATGCCTCCTCAGTGGAAAAATATTTTTGTTGCCATTGCGGTGACTGCGGGCTGTGGTGCAATAGGCACACTAGGACAGATGTGGCTGCTCTGATGGGTACTGATTAGGCTGGTCTAATGAGGCTTCACTGCTGGGTGCTGATGAGTGTGCACTAATGGGTGCTGAAGAGGCTGCACTGATGGGTGACGATGAGGGTGCACTGATGTGCACTAATGCATTGCAGCTGCACTGATTAGCTGTCACTGATGGGTGCTGATGAGGATCCACTGATAGGGTGGGACTGATGAGCACTCACTTATGGGCACTGGTGTGCCCTATTGGGCACTGTAGTGGCACTGATGGGCACTGTAGAGCACGGTAGTGGTGATGATAGTGTACTGACACTGTAGAGCACTAGTGGTGCAGATGAGCACTGGTGGCACTAATGTAACACTGTAGGAGCACTTATGTAGCACTGTAGTGGCACTAATGTAGCTGATGAGCACTGTTGTGACACTGTAGAGCACTGTAGTGGTGCAGATAAGCAATGATGGCACTGTGATTGCACTGATTGGCACTGTAGTGCAAATGGAGGCACTGTAGGGTACAGATGAGCCCTGTAGTTGCACATGTGTGGCACTGATTGGCACTGTAGCAGCACTGATGGCACAGATGCGCATTGTAGTGGCATTGATGGGCACCGGTAATACTGTAGTGGCACGAATGCACAGTGTAGTGGCACTAATGTGGCACTGTAGTGTACAAAAGAACACAGATATAGCACTGTAGGGCACTGCTGAGCACAATATAAAATGTCAAAATTCAAAGTTGGGCACACAATCTCTCTCCTCTTCACTCATGCTGTATCAGTGTGAGGAGAGAAGAGTGTTGAACTCCTGGATGACCCCGGCCTGTTTACATCATGATTGTTCCATCATTGGACAGAGCAATCACGTGGTAAAAGGCCACTGTCATTGGCCCTTTACCATGATCGAAGTCCTGTAAAACCCAGTGAGCATGCATAGTCCCATGTGCATGCCCCATAGGGGGGGCATGGTAGAGCTATTCTGGGAGGACGTAATAGCACGCCTTCCAGAGTTTTCCAACCACGCTGTAGCCATGTTTTGGCCATGGCTCAGTCAGCAACACCCGACAATACAGCCTATTACCCCATGTAGTGGACCCTCATCACAAAGGTCACATCAGCTTATATAAAGTAAACTCGGGTAAGAAGGAAGCACATAAATCTCCATACACTTAGTGCCAGCAGACCAGATAGTGGATGTAGCAAACCTGGATGTGACTCTCCTTGTTCAAAAATTAACCTCCAGCGGTAATCATTAAATAGTGTCATTTCTTGCAGACAAAAGGAGATAAACCTCATTGTGCAGTACATCATAACAGTATTTATTCAGATAAAAGCCTCTCCCCACCGGAAAGATGCCCGTTGTGTCCCAGCATGCAATAGCGTCACGTTGCTAACTCCTCCCTACTTTGTTTCGTGAGAGAATCACATAGTCGGGGGCATGGCTAAACGGACACTCGAGTAGTTTATATATGCTGGACACAGTAATATATATGCAGGAAGTGGGATGTGCTCCAAATACAGGATGTGACAACACTGCTCACAGATAAATGAGCAGCCATGTCTACATCCTCTATTACCATAAGAGCACCTTCTTTAATCAAAAAGGAATGTTCCAAAAGTACTATAAATACACTATGGCATAATAAAATGCTAGTAAATAATATATACAAATTGTAAAGGATCTTTATAAATAACAAATATTATACTTGGACACAGCGCCATCTTGTGGATTAAGGGAAAAATACATTCAACCACATGAACAAACACATGAATACAGTGTATAGAATTAAATCTTTACATACAAAATTAAAATAATACTTACAAATATATAGGAAGAAAAATAAAATACATTATTTAACAGCAAACTACCTAATAGGAATGGGATGTTTCAGCATCAACCCATTAAACCATTCATCATGAATTACAAAAGAATGCATTAACATCTCAACATCCCATTCCACGTTCATACAGTACCATGAGGATTGTAAGTTCTGGCCTTATAGATCCATTGGGTCTCCAATTTGGACACCCCTCTGGTCATATGGCTACCTCTCCATTCTCCCATAAATGTATCAATGACCAAAAAAAACCTGTACCCTTTAGGTTTCCATTGTGATTGGGTAGCGTAATGATGGATTCAATTATGTTTTGTGTAACCATTTTTAATGTTAGTGACATGTTCTTTCAACCAAACTTGGAGTAGTCGTATAGTTCGGCCAATATATTCTAACCCCACGGGCACTTAATAACATACACTACATGCCCAGTAGTGCATGTTATACATGGCTTTATAGTAAAACATTCTCCAGTCCAAATGAATGTGTAGGAATCAATTTTGCAACATCTTCCTACATTAATATGGCATATGAAGCAATTCCTGAACAGAAAAAAGCCCCCATATTGTGAAAAAAGGAGATCCCATTTGGGGGGGAACTATAACGTTTGGGGCTACTTGGAGCCTCAGGGGTGGAGAACCCCTAAATACCACAAGTGGGACTTCCAGAAGAAGAGGTCCTAAGACTCTGTCATTCCGAAGGACATTCCAATGTTTATGCAAGATGTTTTTAATAGCATATTGCTGTGTAGAGAAGGTGGTAAAAAAGGCATGCTTATATCTATCATTAGATATTGCCTCTCTTGCAACTAACAGTCCCTCTCTGTTCTTCTTAGTTGCGCGATCTAAAGCTTGTTCAAGTTCCACCTCACTATATCCCTTCTCAAGAGTAGAAGCCTCTCGCACAAAGTCTTCAGACCTCGTGCAATTCCTCCTTAGCAATTGGCTGACCTGAACCAATCTTAGCCAGGCATGATGATGACAACTCTTGTGTATATGAAACCATTTCTGTCCATCTCTTTAAAAAAGGTTGACGTGACAATGGTTCCATCCTACAACATGATTTTTAAGTCCAAAAAATTGACCTCAGATTTACTTGATTTGTGCTGAAGACAAATGTCCACATCATTTGAGTTCAAAGAAGAGGTTTATCTCCTTTTGTCTGCATGGGATGACATATATTCGATGATTGCCATTGGAGGTTATTTTTTGAACAAGGAGAGTCACAGCCAGGTTTGCTGCATCCTCTATCCAGTCTGCTACCACTAATGCCGCGTACACACGGACGTTTTTTGCGATGAAAAAAAACGTTGTTTTTTAAAACGTCATTTAAATTGATCGTGTGTGGGCAAAACGTCGTTTTTTGTCTTAAAAAAAACGACCAAAAAAAAATTCCAACATGCTTGAATTTTTTGTGTCGTTTTTCAAAACGTAGTTTTTTGTTTCACAAAAAGTCACCGTGTGTAGCAAAAACGTAGTTTAAAACTACGTTTTTCAACCCGCGCATGCCCAGAAGCTAGTTATGAAGCGAACTTCAATGGAAAAGTGTGGTGAACGTAACCTCGTTTTTTGTGAAAAAAACGATGGTGTGTATGCAACATCGTCTTTGAAAGTGACGTTTCAAAAACGACGTTTTTTACTTCACAAAAAACGTTGTTTTTTTTCATCGCAAAAAACGACCGTGTGTACGCGGCATAAGTATTTGAAGATTGATAGGCTTCCTTCTTAGGAGTTTACTTTACTCTATAAGCTGATGTGACCTTTGTGATGAGGGTCCACTACGTGGGGTAATTGGGCGTCTTGCCTACACACTATCAGACTAAATTCCGACCGTCCAAAACGTGGTGATGTAAAACACTATGACGAGCCGAGAAAAAAGTTCAATGCTTCCGAGCATGTGTCGACTTGATTTTGAGCATGCATGGATTTTTCTCCGATGGATTTCCACACAGATGATCGGAATTTACTATGTTTTTTTTTTTTTTTCATCTAAAAAATGTAAAACATGTTCTATTTTTTTACACCGATGTTAAAAATTTAGGCCCACACGCGATCGTTTTTTCCCGATGAAAAAAGTCCATCTGACTTTTTTCATCAGAAAAAATGATTGTGTGTACACAGCATAAGTGGCAGCAGACTGGATAGTGGGTGCAGCAAACCTGCTGGCTGCTGATATCTTATTGAACCAACTGATACAAAAGATCTATAGCGCAACAAATTCTTATTATTTTCCCATTGCATTATTAACAAATTAAATGATGCTGCAGAGACATTGCAGCAAAAAATGAAATACCTATTTTTCTACGTTTTTCTTTTTCTCTACATTCAAAATATGGGTCACCCCCAAAATCAATATCCAACCCTATGTATCTGATATTGATTTCAATGGGCCACACACTAAAAAAGAAAAAGGAAAATTACATGAGGTCACTCCTAGATCAATAACAAACCCTTTAAATTTGGTTTTGATTTTGAAGGGGAACCCTTCCCAAAAACAAAAAAATGCATGATTCCTCCAAAAATCTATATGACACTCTTCAAATCTGGTACCCCTACTCATTCACAAATAAATAAATAATTGAATTGCAGAATAAACACACACATGTTCTTTATTAAAGATATATAATTATAATATATAATCCATACCAAAAAATCGAGTGTTGTTAATCCAACTTCAGAAAAACAAAGAAAAAGAAAGCGCCGCTGAGTGATCTGTTTTTATTATTAGCAATATTAGTAATCCTAGTGTGTAGATGTGTTGTTGTGCTCTCAGCTCACCGGCTGATCCGCTAGTCCGTGACGTCACTGAGACGGTGGCCGAGGAGGGACACAACGCGTTTCAGAGCCAGCACGAGGTGAATGAAAGACCTGCGCGCTCCTTTGTCAAGTGCAGTATAAGGAGGAAATAGGGGATGTGAGATATACATATCACATGGTGAGGCACCAACCAATAGGAAAGCTTGAAATACGAGTGACATAAGAAGCCGGTCACACATCAGAGGAAACGACTTTAAAATCAATACAAAGATAATTAAAACAGAGGAAGCTATAAAAAAAAGGAACGTTACCAGAAAATACAAATATGATGGCAACATGTGTTTATGTGTACTAGCTGTATGTTGGAAGATAATGGTGAGGGATTAATATAGGATTAATGACGCTGGTAAACAAAAAAAAAGGCTGCAAAGTGCAATTAGCACTATATTAAAGGAAAACATATATTGTGATATAACGAGGTATCTTATTGATATTATAGGGGTATCAGAAATGAAGGGGGAATTAAAAACGAGGGAAGGATTATAAAAATTATAAAAATGTAAAAGGAGTGTATATTCTAATACCGTATAAAGAGAGGGGGGGCAAACACTAGCAGAAGTAGTGTCATGCACTTGAATGCATACACATTCTAAGTGAGCACACACGTCTCTATGTGCATGCACATATTATTAGTCAAGAGCACAGTCAAAAAGATGACTGCTAAGCGCAAACTGTATACGCCACGCACATGTTAAAAAGATGTTTATCAGAAATATATTAAATATTGGCGGTATTTATTAAAGGATAGTGTTAACATCTAATTCTTCGTTTAAACCAAGTGGCGCAAGACAATTTAGAGTAAAGATCCAAAATGTCTCTCGCTCGCATAAACGCGAAAAGCATTCAGCCTCAGATCGTTTTTTGGGTAGGGATTCAATGACCCATACCCGCAGACCATCACTGGATTGATCATGGTGTTCAAGGTAGTGGCTTGGTACACTGTGCTCGTCACAGCCAGCTTCAACGAGTCGTCGGTGGGTACCAAACCACTGTCTTAGTGGGTTGATAGTCCGACCAACGTATACTAATTTGCAGGGGCACATGAGATAATAAATAACGTAATCTCTAGAACAGTTATAGAAATTTTCTAATTTATATGTTTTATCTCTGTGAGAGAACTCTTTTTGGCCGTGGGTTACAAAACGGCATGTTTTGCAACGTAGTTTGTTGCATCTATACATTCCTATAATTGGAATCAGGCAAGTAGCACTATTGGGTTTAGGATCTTTTAGTCTACTAGGGGCAATTTTCTTTTTTAGTGTGGGAGCCCTCCTATATGTAATTTTTGGTTTGTCACACAGAACAGTGTCTAGGTGGGGGTCTTGTTTTAAAATATTCCAATGTCTGGTTAGGATATTTTCAATTTTTTGATATTGATCATGGAAGCCAGTAATAAATCGTACCGTTGCTTTTTCAGGCGATTTTTTGCGTTTTGTTTTTTTGCCCGAAAGAAAGATTTTATAAGCCTGGTCTACTTGTGGTTCAGGGTAGCCTTTTTCTAAAAAATTTTGTTTGAGATGTGCACTCTGAGAAATGTAATCACTATCTCTAGTGCAATTTTGTCGGAGTCTACAGAACTGACCTTCTGGTATATTTTTTATCCACATCGGTTGATGACAACTATTATAGTGTAGGTAAGAATTGCCCGCTGTGGGCTTAGTGTAATTACTGGCAAAGATGTTATGATTCTCATGACAAAGCTCGAGGTCAAGGAAGGCCAAACTGTCTTGGTTCCACACAGAGGTAAATGAAAGGCCTAGAGCGTGGTTGTTACAATAGTCAATAAACTGATTTACTAAAGGGGAGGGGCCATCCCAAATGATTACAATATCATCAATATAGTGCCCGTAAAAAATGATATGACGGGAGAAAGGGTTTTCTTGAAGAATGAATAGCTTCTCTCAAAAACCCATTTTTAAGTTGGCGTAAGATGGGGCAAAATTAGCACCCATGGCTGTGCCATGGGTCTGAAGATAAACATCTCCTTCAAAGTGAAAATAATTGTGATTGAGGCAGAATGCCGTAGCTTCAAGTGTAAAGGCTATCTGCCTAGAATTGAGCAAAGAGTCAGACAACAGGAAGTTTTGAACAGCTGACAATCCTATATCGTGAGGGATCGATGTATACATAGAATTTATGTCTAGGGACAACCACGAATAGCTTTCTTGCCAGGAGTATGGTGATAGTAGTTCCATGAGATGTATTGAATCTTGTATATAGGTCGGGAGTTGTTGGAATAAAGGTTGTAGGAAGTAATCAATATATAATGAAATACAACTTCAGTCACAATAAATACGACATGTTGATTGTAAAAAGGAAGCACCCGTTGACATGCCAACATACTCACTCACACTGCACTCATGTGCTAATGACAGCTCTCTGGCACTGTCACTAGGTTTATATACATACTAATAATACATTTAATACAAATGTATGCAAACATCTTATTTACTAAAAAAAAAAACACAATACAATGTGATTTGATATAAATGCTTTCTCCAAATTGAAGGTAAGGCCGACGCGTTTCAGGATTAGATACCTTTTTCAAGAGCATTCCTTCAATGGAGAACACAGAATATCTGTAACAGAAATACACAAAAATTGGCTTCACATTAACAGAAACAAAATGAGCATTGTTGACAGCAAAGAGGCGTAAAGCTGGTGAAAATACAAGACACACAGCCCAGAAAATCAGTGTAATCATTGAAAAAAAAAAAAGATAAATTAGTTCACCTGATAATAATCTTGCTGTTGCTTAGTCAAGCATGAAACTTGGTGCATAAGAGATTTAAAACTGAGTGAATGTTACCAACAGACTCGCGAGTACCGGAATGATATGGAAATATTGCAGGTCCTAAGAAAGAAACATAAAATATAATTAAAAATTATTTTATTTGTTTCAAGGACCAACAAAAAAGCAATGAGCTGTATACAGTATGTTGATTGGAATGAAAATTATATAAACCAATCCACACAACCAAACGTTACTGAATGGAGAAAATTCATAATATTATCCCTGTATTGATAAATAATATATTGATTAAATGGAAATTGGCCCATACAGGGAAACAAAGATACTTAATGATTATAAGCCCACCCAGTAAATCAAACAACCTGCTTATACATATATCAGGAAAGTGGCAAATTTGGATTGTTTAACCGATAAAGAATAGCAGTAGGGTATAGTCCAGATAAAGATTCATAGGGTTAAGCAGGTGGCAGAGCTAAGCAAGATGTGGAAGTAAGCACAACAGTACCTGATGGAAGAGGCAGACTGGTGTGGCGGTGTACATCGGCAGCAATGCAATGCAGACCAGAGCCAAATTATTTAAATATTTCCGCCGGACAAAGACTAGGTACTGAGCACTCCCAAGCTCATCCCTAAAGCCAATGAAGCTATCCATCATATCATCAATAAAAGGTGAGGTCTGTTTCTTGACTCACTGACCATAGAAGAATATACATATTAGAATTTAGAGTTCAAATTAAAGTTAGAGTTCTCAGCAACTGAGCTTTATACTTTAAAAAATATTGACCTCCTGTGCAGATACCCAGATGTGCCTTCTATGTGTTAACCCTTCTGGATTGAACTTTTTTTTTTTTTTACTTTGATTCAAACAGCATTGGGACAGTTTAAGTAATTTGTATGCTTGCATAGAAAATAAGTAATTTGTATGCTTGCATAAAAAAAAAAAGTAACGTAACCTGATGAAAAAAGTTTCAATCACAATAAAGAAGAAACAGAAGGGTTTATTGATGTCTACTGATGTTGTCATAAGCTTGGCAGCAAGTTATACACTTGTATTATAAAATAGCAATCATGAAGTGACTTTTCATACTGGGAAAAGTGCAAAGTACAAATGTTGTTTTCTTGACTTTCAGAGCCTTGGTTTCCCCCCTGGCAAAACACTTGACCTTTTATTGAAAAAATCATAAAGAAACAGAATGCAAAGCTCAGACCAGATTGCTCCAAACATAGCTGATCTACCCCATGTGTACCCATCACACATTTCACTGTGGTTTAAAGTATTGTTTTGAGTGACTGTTAAAATAAACCCAAACACATTATTCAGTCCTGGTTTGTTTCATGCTATCAAGAAATAATGAAATTGGAACACATCTTGGAAATAATTTAAAAGAACTGTATTGAGCAGTTTTTTTTTTAAAACAAATTTTTATTGTAGAAGAAATTTGGAACAATGGTCTGGTATGTTGCTATAATAATGCAGTATTGAGACATATCAATGTAGCATACACAAGCATTCAATTAACCATAAAAGTAAGTATCAAGTGCATTTAAACCTAGTGGGTGTTGAAGTACAAATATAACACTGAAGTTACATTTTATGTTACAGATACGATATGCAGGTTGAAACACCGTACTGTTCCCTCCGTGTAGAACAAGGTGTACAGAGGATTAAAGAGCATCATAACTATGTTGATTGTTTAAATTGTACTTTAACAATTGAAGCAGTAGATATAAATCATACAGGAGATTGGGACTAAACAAAACAGGAAATATGCTTACTGTCTGTGGTGGTATCTTTTTTTTAAATTATATAATCTTTATTTATTTTCTACAAATTTAAAAAAAATACATACACATAAATATATATATATATATATATTGTGACAGGAAGTCAGGTAAATCTGTGTGTGTTGTCACAGACGGGAGATATTTTTCTGCCTTGTTTCGACAATACACCAATTACTATTAGGCGTCGGGTGCAGAGATGGCCAGAGAGGTTTGGGGCGTTAAAAGGTTTCAGCTGTTCAGAATTAAGCAATTAAAGCCCCTATAAAGACAGCCTAAGGATGACGACTGATTGCTGCATCCTGAGGCTTTGGGGAGTTAAGGAGCAGTCACAAACAGTACTGAAGAGGTGAGGTGCTGATGGAGGTGAGGTGCATTTCTGTGTAAGAAATATCAAAGAGACTTTTTGTTTTCTGCTGTAGAACCAGCAGTGTCTGCCCAGCAGTAGGCTGTGCCAGAATCCATAGGTAGGTTCCTGTGTTGGGAAGGTAGACGCCCCAAGTGGCAAGGGTTTATTTTATGTTTTGTTTTGTTTATGCTGTTTTAATGCTTGCACGTGTATCCAGCAATATGGAAAAATAAACCATATCATGTGTTTTCAATCATCCTCAACTGCCTTTTTGTATAGTTCAGCGTGTAGTGAACCCATACAGGGGGTCACACACACCCGCTACCGAGCTAATCCCTCACTATATATATACTGTATATATATATATATATATATATATATATATATATATATATATATATATATATATATATATATATATATAAAAAAAATGAAAAAAAAATTCTTACAGCTTTTTGTTATCTCTTTTATCACCTTATCTCTTTTCTTTCTTGTCCTTCCCCCCATTCTTTATCCTAGTATATGTTTTGGACCTCGCTCTCTTATTACTCTTTTTGTGCTTTACATAGGGTATCCCATCCTCTCCAACCACGGTTTACACATTTTTTCGAATTCCTTAAAGTTTTTTTTCTTTATATAAACTACTTTTTCCCTTCATATGATTTCTGTTACTTTGCTAACTCAATCTCTTACCGAGAGGGGCTTCTCTGCTTGCCATCTTTGCGCTTTTAATTTTATTGCCTGAAAAAGACACCTCATCACTACTTTAGTTATACTAGCTGTTCCACCTATTCCATCCCCCAGACCCAAGATACAAAGTCTGGGGTCCATTTCCAGCCTAGTTTCACATATAGTGTTTATGGTATCGAGGATCTCTGACCAATATTAGAACAATTTCAGATACCTCCATACCATGTGTAACAGGTCCTCCGTGTCCTGGCACCTGGGGCACTTAGCATCTGTTCTCCACCCGAACTTGAACAGTCTCTTGGGTGTATAATATGTCCTGTGTATCAACATCAAATATGAAACTTTCTGTGCGGGTGAAAATGATACCAAGTGTCCCCTCTCTAATATCCTCTTCCATTGCCCATCTGATATTGTCTCTAGGTCTTCTTCCCATTTTCCCCTACTTTTAAGCAGTTCCAGACCCTCAATGCTTCCTCCACATATATGTGGGTATTTTTCTGATATAAATCCCCCTATACTTTGGTAAATAGGGGTATTACAACAGATCGGACCTTGTTTCTCAAACTGAGCATTTAATGTGTGTCTAATTTGTAGATATTTGTAAATTGAGTGTTTGGGTATGTCATATTTCTCTCTCAGAGCTGTAAATGTTTTTAACATACTTCCCTCATACAACAGGACCAGCCAGTCTATCCCCTTTATTTACCATTCTTTGATATTCCCTATCGTCTCCAGCTCCCGAAGGTTCCTATTATTCCAGAGGGGGTTTATTCTGTCGCACCGCCTTGTCCCCTTGGTGACTTTACTACTTTCCATACCTTTATGGCCAGCCTTTCTGTGGGGGTTCTATTGACAAAAGAGTTTGGCTCCCGCGATGGGGCTCGTAGGTGGTCAATCTCGCCGAGAAAGGGAGCGAGATTGACACAATATCCCAGTCACCTACTGTATTAAGGTTTTATCCCGCCAATGTCAGTGAGACCTGCACAAACCATGGAGCAATTCCTAAACAGGTCGCAATCCCCAGCCTCGAATGCGCCCACAGAACCAACGGATGCCGCAGACCTCCTAGCCTCTGCACCAGGTATTTTTCACACAGGTAATACATCCCAACTGGCAAGCCCTGCTGAAGTAGTCACAGTAACAGTCCCAGACCTGAAATTGCAGGCACTTCTACAGGATTTTACACGCAACATAACTAAAGAAGTTGGGAAGCTCACTCAAGAGCTTAGGGGGATGATCGACCAGCTTGGAGAGCGCACGGCGACTTTGGAGACTAAATTTGATGAGACTGTACAATATATGCATGCACTGGTGGAGGAAAATGCCTATCTTAAACACACAGTTTCCCAAATACAGTTCCAGCAAGAAGATTTGGAGAATAGAGAGCGTCGTTCAAACGGGAGGATCTGTGGAGCCCCTGAAACGGTTAATGATAAAGAGCTACGGGTCTATCTACTTGATCTTTTTGTCACGCTGGCTCCTAACATACCCGATATAGATTGGCGCCTAGATAAGGCCTATAGATCCTTGGTTCCCAACCCCCCCCCTGGATCCAACCCGAGGGACATAATTGATCTCCCAATCACAGCGCACCTCCAACATCATCAAATCCCCTACAGATGGGGTTTTCCTTTTGCCTCCCAGCTTCCAAAGATGGCACACAATACTCCATCAGGGATCTTCATTAGGGCGCGAACGACCCGATTTGTTCGTTTTCGACGAACGATCGAACGGCCAATGTTCGATGCGAACATGTGTTCGCATCGAACATTGGCCGCTCGATCGTTCGTCGAAAACGAACAAATCGGGTCGTTCGCGCCAAATTCGAATGACCCATAATTCACTGCGGCATTGCGCGCTCATGATTGGCCAAGCATGCACCATGACCCCGCATGCTTGGCCAATCACAGCGCCCAAAAAACGAAGAGACCTAATTGGCCAAAGCCTGGGTGCTTTGGCCAATTAGGGTTTAGGGCTTTAGCACACGCCCCACGCTATAAAAGGCCGCCTCCCGGGCGGCCTCGTGTAGTGTGTTCCGGCTTGCTTTGCAGTCAGACAGAGAGAGAGAGAGAGATAGATAAATAGAGACACAGGGCCAGATTCTCTAAGAATTCCGGCGGCGTAGCGCAAGCCAGTTACACTACGCCGCGGCATCGTACTAGAGCAAGTGCTTTATTCTCAAAGCACTTGCTCCGTAGGTTTCGCCTGCGTCGCGTAAATCGCGCAGCGTAAACCCGCGCAATTCAAATGGGGCGGCTTGTATTTAAATTAAGCGCGCCCCCGCGTCAAACGAACTGCGCATGCGCCGGCCGGGGAAAAAGCCCACTGCGCATGCTCCAGCTCACGTCGGAAAGCGTCGTTGAAACCGACGTCAAAACGACGTGAGCGTCATTTACGCAACTCCCTATTCGCGAACGAGTTAGTAAAACGACGTAAGCGACGGAAAAAGCCGACGCTGACCCGACGCCATACTTAACATGGCATCCGACGGGACACGACGGCATCCGACGGGACCTCGTAAGGTTACTCCACATAGAAGCTGGGGTAACCTTACGCGAACGAAAACGACGTACGCGACGACGGGGCGGCGTAAAAGCGATCGAGAATCGGCGTACTACTTCATTTGCATATGCAAATGAAAAAACAACGTAAAGGCCACCTAGTGGCCGGAGTTGTCATTACACCTACGATCCGAAAGTGTAATGCTTTTACACTTGTCGGATGTAGAAGCGTATCTATGCAAAAGTGATGCTCAGCATCACACGCATAGATACGAGACAAAAAAAAAGGCGATACGACGGGGTATCTGAGATACTCCGTCGTAACGCCTCTGAGAATCTGGCCCACAGTGGGCCAGATTCAGATAGAATTGCCTATCTTTAGGCGGGCGTAGCGTATCTCAGATACACTACACCGATGCAACTCAGAGAGGCAACTACAGTATTCATAAAGCACTTGCACCTAACTTTGCGCCGGCGTAACTTAATTCCTCCGGCGTAAGCCGATGCAAGTGGAAGTGGGTGTGACCTTATGCAAATGAATGGTGTAGTGATTTACGCCCGGCGTATCTTGAACGGAGCATGCTCAGTACGTTCGTTCCCTTGTGAGCATGCTCACAACTATGCCGGCCCAACTTACAGACATACGCCGGTCCAACTTACGCCCAGCCGATGCAAAAGTACATCCAGTTTTATTCCTCCCCCAGGGAAGGTACTTTTGCTGTGAGATGGCTGCTCCTGTTGCCCACAGGCAGAGGAGGAAAATAAACTTTAACACCCAGGAGATGTCAGCCCTCATAACAGCAATGGAGACTTATGACCAGGGCTGCCATCAGGGGGGTACAGGCAGTACACCTGTAAGGGGCTCGGGGGTCCCCAGGGGCCCGGATGGGAACCCCCCTTTTTTATTTTATTTTTATAAAAAAAAAAATTATATATTTTTATTTATATTTTTTTGATAGACAAGAAGGCCTGGCTTGCAGTCTCTGCTCTAATTCATTCCAAAGGTGTTCTGTCGAGTTGAGGTCAGGACTCTGTGCAGGCCAGTCAAGTTCCTCCACCCCAAACTTGCTCATCCGTGTCTTTATGGACCTTGCTTTGTGCACTGGTGAGCAGTCATGTTGGAACAGGAAGGGGCTGTCCCCAAACTGTTTCTACAAAGTTGGGAGCATGAAATTGTCCAAAATGTCTTGGTATGCTGACGCTTTAAGAGTTCCCTTCACTGGAACGAGGGGGCCAAGTCCAACCCCTGAAAACAACCCCGCACCATAACCCCCCTTTCATTAAATGATTTGGACCAGTCTACAAAGCAAGGACCATAAAGACATAAATGAGTGAGTTTGGGGTGGAGGAACTGGACTGGCCTGCACAGAGTCCTGACCTCAACACCTTTGGGATGAATTAGAGCGGAGACTTTGAGCCGGGCCTTCTTGTCCAACATCAGTTCCTGACCTCACAAATACACTTCTGGAAGAATGGTCAAACATTCCCATAGACACACTCCTAAACCTTGTGGACGGCCTTCTCAGAAGAGTTGAAGATTTTATAGCTGCAAAGGGTGAGCCAACCCAATATTGAACCCTACAGGCTAAAGGATCGCACACACGATCGAATATTCCGCTGGACGTGTTTTGTCGTATAATCAAACCGTCTGTATGCTCCATCGGACAAAAGAGCAGAAAAAACTACGTAGTTTCGTGAATGTTTGCTGAAAAGGTTCTGCCGTCTGTATGCAGAACAAGTTCACGGCCAGAGCCTTTCGGACAAAAAAATATATATATATAATTATTATTATCATTATTATTATTAAAGGGCCCAGAGGTCCCGGATGGAAAGCCCCCTTTATTTGGTAATTTATTTTTATATAAAAAAAGGGAGGTTGCCATCTGGGGCCCTGGTGGCCTCCGGACCCCTAAAAAAAAAAAAAAAAGGTTTCTTTTTTTTTTAAGGGGGTTCCCATTCGTGCCCCTGGGGACCCCCGGGCCCCTTACAGGTGTACTGCCTGTACCCCCCTGATGGCGGCCCTGGTGGCGGGGGACCCATTTGTAGTGCTAGGACCACGGCTGCCATGTCTTGTCCTGTAATGGTGCTGCTGAAGCTGCTCTCCAGCTGACTTGAGCAAGTCTGGTGCAAAGTTACCCCTGCTTTATGAGGGGTAACTTTAGGCCGGCCAAACAGCTTAGGCACACCGCGCGTAGCCTGTGCCGAACGGGCCTATGTTCGGGAATCAGCGTATCTCCCTCATTTGCATATTTGCATAGGAAATCAATGGGTTTGCCAGATGCGTCCGGCATAAATATGCACCTAGGATGTGCAGACGTAGGCAAGTTACACCGGTCGGGAATAGCCTATTTTGGTGCGTATCCAGTTCTGTGGGTACGGTGCATAGATACTCCGGCGCAAATTTAGACTTAGGCGGCACATCTCGAGATACTCCGGCATAAGTCCTATCTGAATCTGGCCCGATTAGATAGATAGAAAGATAGATAGATAGATAGATAGATAGATAGATAGATAGATAGATAGATAGATAGATAGATAGTGTAACGGTTACCACCGCTTACAACCTTCCATCCATCCACGACAAGCTTATCCGACACACCAACAACCAGGCAGACATGATCCATTCCATTTCCCAAAATAAACGAGACTGCGCTCTGTTCTCTTAGTTTCCAAAATGTATGAATAACTTTATTGGTTCTTAGCTTGCTTATATCCAGTACAACATAATGCAGTTAATCACAGGACAATGTAATCTCCACCCCCCTTCACACCATGGGGGGCTTCAATCACACTCTGAAAGGCATTCAGGTAAGCTAACCATGTAGACCGGTCGGCCCAGCATCTTCAATAGTGTTCAATTAACCTTTAATAATAACACAGACATCTACTTGAATAAGTTATCGATACAGCTTTGTCACACAATGGCAGTGAGAGTGGGTGTCTTTACATTGAATAGCCAACACCTTAGGATATTTCAATAGCCTATTATACCAAAGGTATGACTCACTGGCTGACCTGGTCATGTCATCATGACTCCTTGTGATATCTCAGTCCTGCAATATGAAGTATTATTAATGTCCCATCTCATGTAATATGAATTATGATTCACTATTAGCCACCCTATACCCAAAAGGGCACAGGGTGGATTTCGACCCAAGAGTTTTTGGTGCTGCTGGCACAAGAGTATCTCTCATCCTTCCAATGTCTCTGGGTGCCACGGGCCATTCTGTTACAGATAGACAGACAGACAGACAGACAGATAGATAGATCAGGGAGGCTACTAGTTAGTATAGTTAAATTTACAGTTTGTAGAGAATATATTGAGATCCCTAGGAGTTGTCAATATATTTATAAACTGTATAGCTTAGCTAGTTCTGCTATTAGTATCTGTCAGGCAGAAGATTGTGCTTGATGCTCTAACGTGTTAGTCAACGTGTGCTAGTTAATTGCACATAGACGCATTACCTGTTACTGCACGCGTGCTATTTATTTGCACAGAAAGGCAGTTGCTGTTAATGCAAATGGGCTATTGAATTGCACAGAAACGCAGTCGCTCTGACTGTGCGTGTGCTGTTTAATACCACCTTAGCACATTTGGTGTCACCGCACGTGTGCTGTTACATACCACCTTAGCGCATTTGGTGTCACCGCACGTGTGCTGTTACATACCACCTTAGCGCATTTGGTGTCACTGCACGTGTGCTGCTACATACCACCTGAGCGCATTTGGTGTCACCGTACGTGTGCTGTTACATACCACCTTAGCGCATTTGGTGTCACCGCACGTGTGCTGTTACATACCACCTTAGCGCATTTGGTGTCACCGCATGTGTGCTGTTACATACCACCTGAGCGCATTTGGTGTCACCGCACGTCTGCTGTTACATACCACCTGAGCGCATTTGGTGTCACTGCACGTGTGCTGTTACATACCAACTTAGCGCATTTGGTGTCACCGCACGCGTGCTGTTACATACCACCTGAGCGCATTTGGTGTCACTGCACCTGTGCTGTTATATACCACCTGAGCGCAGTTAGTGTCACTCTACGTGTGCTGTTATATACCACCTGAGCGCATTTGGTGTCACCGCACCTGTGATGTTATATACCACCTGAGCGCAGTTAGTGTCACTGTACGTGTGCTGTTATATACCACCTGAGCGCAGTTAGTGTCACCGCACCTGTGCTGTTATATACCACCTGAGCACAGTTAGTGTCACTGTACGTGTGCTGTTATATGCCACCTGTGCGCATTTGGTGTCACCGCACCTGTGCTTTTATATACCACCTGAGCGCAGTTAGTGTCACTGTACGTGTGCTGTTATATACCACCTGAGCGCAGTTAGTGTCACCGCACCTGTGCTGTTATATACCACCTGAGCGCATTTAGTGTCACTGTACGTGTGCTGTTATATACCACCTGAGCGCATTTGGTGTCACCGCACCTGTGCTGTTATATACCACCTGAGCGCAGTTAGTGTCACTGTACGTGTGCTGTTACATACCACCTGAGCGCAGTTAGTGTCACCGCACCTGTGCTGTTATATACCACCTGAGCGCAGATTGTGTCACTGTACGTGTGCTGTTATATACCACCTGTGCGCATTTGGTGTCACCGCACCTGTGCTGTTATATACCACCTGAGCGCAGTTAGTGTCACTGTACGTGTGCTGTTACATACCACCTGAGCGCAGTTAGTGTCACTGCACCTGTGCTGTTATATACCACCTGAGCGCAGTTAGTGTCACTGTACGTGTGCTGTTATATACCACCTGTGCGCATTTGGTGTCACCGCACCTGTGCTTTTATATACCACCTGAGCGCAGTTGGTGTCACTGTACGTGTGCTGTTACATACCACCTGAGCGCAGTTAGTGTCACCGCACCTGTGCTGTTATATACCACCTGAGCGCATTTAGTGTCACTGTACGTGTGCTGTTATATACCACCTGAGCGCATTTGGTGTCACCGCACCTGTGCTGTTATATACCACCTGAGCGCAGTTAGTGTCAGCGCACCTGTGCTGTTATATACCACCTGAGCGCAGTTAGTGTCACCACACCTGTGCTGTTATATACCACCTGAGCGCAGTTAGTGTCACTGTACGTGTGCTGTTACATACCACCTGAGCGCAGTTGGTGTGACTCCGCTTGTGCTGTTACATACCACCTGAACGCAGTTGGTGTCACTGCGCTTGTGCTGTTACATACCACCTAAATATGTCTGGAAGGACAACAAAGAGAGGCAGAGAGTCACGAGGGCAAGCAGGCTCTGCATGTAGAGGTAAAGCTGGTAGTGGATGTGGTGCATCCTCTTCAGCACGTGGCCGTGGCCGCGGCCGTGGCCGCTCGTCCTTCTTTTCGGGAGCTGGCCGTGTTGAGCCTCAACATGCAGAGAAATTAGTAGAGTGGATGACCAAGCAGTCCTCATCCTCCTCATCCTCTCTCACACAGACTGATCAAAGTTTATCTGGCAAAGCAGCTGCCAAGGCGTCCTCTTCCCTCTGCACAATGGCTTCACACAATACTTCCCTAGTACCACCATGTCCTCCTGAGGAGTCCCCCGAACTGTTTCAACACAGTGTTGGGTACATGCTGCAGGAAGATGCGCAGCGTTTTGAAGACTCCGATGACGGAACACTGATAGAGGAAGGCATTGATGTGAGCCCAGGGAGAGGGGGTGGCCGAGAGGGACAGCAATTTGTCAGTGATGATGTTCCCCCAGCTGGAGCATACTGCCAGGTTGTTGACAGTGATCAGGAGGGAGGGGGTGATGAGGTCACTGACTCTACCTGGGTGCCTGATAGGAGAGAGGAGAGAGGAGAAGGAGGAGGAGGAGGATGAGGCACAGGCACATCTCCAAAGAGGCAGGATGCCCTCCAGGGGTCAGCTTAAGGTCACACCCACTGCATTACAGCGCACATCTACGGCGCTTGTGCATGGCGCTGCTGTGTCTGACCGGTACAGCAAAAGTTCTTTGGTGTGGGCCTTTTTTGAAACATGTCCACAAGATTGTACCTTTGCTATTTTGCAACTTATGTCGCAAGCGTATCTCGCGTGGCCAAAACATCAACCGCCTGGGTACCACATGCTTGTCCAGACATATGTCGACCTGCCATGCAGCTCATTAGCAAGCACACTAAAAAGACCCACACCAAAGACAAAATCGTACCCCCCCTTGCCCTTCTGGGACCTCCAACCCCAGTAGACCCCCAGTCCTCTCTGAAGCATGCAGTGAAGGTGTAGAAATAGGTGTGTCACAAGCTAGTAGTAGCGGTCAATCTACTGTTAGTACCAGGCAAATTTTCCTGCCCCAGCTGCTGCAGCGCCGAAAGAAGTACAATCCCAGCCATCCACATGCCCAGCAGTTGAATGCTAGCTTAGCAAAATTGCTAGCACTTCAACTGCTACCTTTTCAGTTGGTAGATTCTGCCCCCTTCCGTGAGTTTGTGCAAGTACCAAAACGCCACTTTTTCTCATGGAAGGCTATTCCGGCTCTCTACCGGCATGTGGAAGGCAATGTCCATGCCTCGCTGGACAGGGCGGTCAGTGGTAAGGTGCATATTACCGCTGACTCATGGTCCAGCAGGCATGGACAGGGACGTTACCTGTCTTTTACGGCGCATTGGGTGACTCTGCTGGCAGCTGGGAAGGACGCAGGGCAAGGTCCAGTAGTTTTGGAGGTTGTTCCGCCACCATGCCTCCAAAACACTACTACTGCTTGTGACACACCTCTCTCCTCCACCCCCTCCTCTTCTTCTTCCTCTGTGGCCTCTTCCTGTGGTGATGTTTTCTCCGAACCAGCCGTGCTCCGTAGGCGTACGAGGGGATACGCAGGAATGCAGGCCAAGAGATGCCATGCGGTGCTAGATCTGGTGTGCTTGGGAGACAGGAGCCACACTGGGAAAGAGGTTTTGTCAGCTCTGCAGGGTCAGGCTGAGAGGTGGTTGACGCCACGCCAGCTGAAGCCTGGAATGGTGGTCAGCGATAATGGCACCAACCTCCTCTCTGCCCTGCGAGAGGGAAAACTCACCCACGTGCCCTGTTTTGCGCATGTACTCAATTTGGTGGTGCAGCGGTTCTTGGGCAGGTACCCGGGCTTGCAGGGTGTCCTGAAGCAGGCCAGGAAAGTCTGTGTGCATTTTCGGAGGTCATATAATGCCACTGCTCGGCTGACTGACCTCCAAAGGGAATACAACCTGCCCAAGAACCACCTAATTTGTGACATGCCCACCAGATGGAACTCAACGTTGGCCATGCTGCAGCGGCTGCACACGCAGCAACAGGCCATCAAAGAGTACCTGTGCCAATATGGCAGCAGAACTGGGTTAAGGGAGCTAGGTTTTTTTTCACCACGCCAGTGGGCCTTGATCACTGATGCATGCACTGTCCTGTCACCATTTGAGGAGGCCACAAGGATGGTGAGCAGTGACAGTGCATGCATCAGTGAGACTGTCCCTCTTATTCACATGTTGGATCACACGCTACGTGGAATAATGGACAGGGCCCTTAAGGCAGAACAGAGGGAGGAAGAGGAGGACTTCCTTACCTCTCAAGGCCCCCTTTACTCAGACAGTGGTCCTGCTTGCCCACCTAGCACACAGGAAGAGGAGGAGGAGGAGGAGGATTGTATCAGCAACATGGAGGTGGAGCCTAGCACTCAGCAGCAGAAGTCTTCAAGGGATCATTTACAATCCCAAGGAGAACGTGGACTTTTACGTGGCTGGGATGAGGTGCCTGTGGATCCTGTCGTCCTCAGTGACCCAGAGGACTGTTCCCCGAATGCCTCTGCAAACCTACGCTACATGGCCTCCCTGGTCCTGCAAAGCCTGCGTAAGGATCCTTGTGTACGTGCTATTAAGGAGAGGGATCATTACTGGCTGGCGACTCTCCATGATCCACGTTACAAGAGTAAGGTTGTGGACCTTATGTTGCCATCGCAGAGGGAGCAGAAGATGAAACTTCTGCGGGAGGCCTTGCAGAAGGGTCTATGCAATGCGTTCCCAGAACCAGGGGGGAAACCAAAACCTGGCTCTGGACAACGTCTTGCTGAGGCTTCGGTGAGTCACAGAAGGGGCGGTGGAGAAGGTGGTCGTCTGACCGATGCGTTCAGGCAGTTTTTTTAGTCCGCAGCCCCAAGATCTGACCGTTTCCAGCAACCATCGCCAGCGTCTGGTTTACATGGTCCGGGAATACCTAGGGGCAAGATCCGACTTGGACACCTTGCCCACCAAAAATCCTCTGGCTTACTGGGTCTTGAGGATGGATCACTGGCCAGAGCTTGCCCAGTACGCAATTGAGCTACTGGCTTGCCCTGCATCCAGTGTTCTTTCAGAACAGACATTCAGTGCTGCTGGAGGCTTTGTGACTGATGACAGGGTGTGCCTCTCCACCAGCTCTGTTGGTCGACTGACCTTCATCAAAATGAATCAGGCTTGGATCAACACCAGCTACCAAGCACCTGATGCTGATATTAATGAATAATATCTTTTTGTTGAAAAGTCGGATCCCTTTTAGACTGCTGATGCTGAGTGACTGTCCTCTTATGCTGCTGATGGAATATCCTTCTCCTCCTCACTTTTCTTGCTGATAGCTAGTAAGAAATGTTGTGTTTCTGGGCTCCGCCACCAGTGCCTAAGGCACAATTTTTCAGCCCCTGTTTAACAGGGGCGCCTAATAATTTGTGATGCAATACTTTGCACGTGGCTCCTTGTTTCGCTCCAATTGGAGTTATTGTGAGGGGTTGCAGTGTTGTGTTGTGTCCAAGGCCCAATTTGTCTGCCCCTGTTTAACAGGGGCGCCTAATAACAATTTTTGATGCAATACTTTGCACGTGGCTCCTTGTTGCGCTCCAATTTGAGTTATTTGGAGGGGTTGCAAGTGTTGTGTTGGGCCCACGGCACAATTTTTCAGCCCCTGTTTAACCGGGGCGCCTAATAACAATTTTTGATGCAATACTTTGAACGTGGCTCCTTGTTGCGCTCCAATTACAGTATGTTTGAGGGGTGCCCTTTTTTCTAAAAATTTTCTTTCACAAAACAATAATGGCCCCCCACCACCGCTAAAATATTCGACATAATGTTGCCACACAGAACTTGCGCAAGTAGCATTAATTACTTTTTTTTTATAGTCCTCTCATGTTGTGCAGGGACATTTCTAAACACGTGCCACTACTATAGACACCCAGCAGGTGTGATATTTATAGGATTCTTTAAGCATCATTAAAATGGCTGCTCCGGAAAAAACTGCCGTTTTAAAAAAAAAAAATTCCATTGATACATGTTCCCTCGGGCAAGACCCGGGTTCTGAATGACGTTTTCCAACATTTAATTGAATTTTGGTCTTTAAAATGATCGTTTTTGAATTTGAACGTTCTGGTCCCATAGACTTCAATGGGGTTTGAAATATTCGTGCGAACCCGCGGTCTGTTCGAACGTTCTGGTGCGAACCAAACCCGGGGGTGTTCGGCTCATCCCTAATCTTCATGAATGCAAGGTCTTCATTTGCAATTTGGGTTTGCCACCTGTTCCAAAAGAAGACCTTCAGCTCCCTCCGCCTGCTTTGGCTACCAAGCCCCTTCAGGCCCCCGCAGCAATTTGGACCCCAGTTTGTCGAAGATAACAGAAGATAACAGAAGGCTTTCTCTACACCGCAACACTCCAATTTGCCTAGACCCCCACCTGAAGCCCCAAGGTTTGCTTGACTTACACCTCCTTGTTTTTGATTCCCAGATACCTAGTATCTCAGCCGTTTTCTTCAGGTATCTGGGGGGAGTGTTCTCCCCTAAAACCCATCCTATTCTTTTTTTTTGATGGGCTCGTCAAGTTTTGTTACTATTTTTTGTCCATTTTCCCACACATATTGGAAGGCTACTGTTCCCCTTTTTTTTAGCCCTTATTGGAGGGCCAGTTTGAGATGTTATATACTGTGCGTTAACTGTTAACTGTCCAAGGATAATCACTTCCTACAGGAGCGGGCCATAGTCCGCCATTCTTGTTGTCCTTCATGTTCCACTACATGTCCAAGGTGTTCTGCCTTGGTCTCCTGAAGGTTATTTTTCCTTCAGGCTTTCAAAACATGTGTTTTATTTTATTTTTTTGTTTGTTTCTTATTATCTTTGCATTTTGTTTTCGCTAAACCTTTCAATTTTGTATCAGGTCCTTTTTTGACCTGTTGTTGTTCTTATATATTGCTGTAGGTTGTGAACTTGTCACGCATTGTCTTATTGCTCAGAATTGCTGATACAAGTTTATACCAGATTTCCTTGGGTTGGACTATCTCCTACCTATGAGTTATGTTAAAATGTTATCTGCCTATCTCTCCATGGTTGTAGTATGGCTTTAAACATATTTTCTTGTAATGTTAAGGGCTTAAATTCCTTACGTAAATGCTGGCTGGCCTTGAAGGAAATTCTCTGGAGCTGATGTGGTGATGGTTGAGAAGACGCATTTCCGCCCAGAGGGTTATTTTAAATTTTCATCTAGATTGTTTACCATAGTTTATATGGCCTCAGATCCATCTGGGAAGGCTGGAGTGGCCATACTGATTAAACGTTCATGCCCCATATGGATCCTAGCCTCCACTCTGGAACCCCAGGGTCGGTATGTCCTCCTGAGCTGTACCCACCTGAATACCTCCTTCACCTTAGCTAATATTTTTGCACCCAACACGGTACAGATTGGTTTTCTCACTGCAGTTCTTGATTTCTCAGCCTTTCACGATCGTAGGTGGGGATTTCAATATGTGTATGTCTCCTAGTAGGGATAGATGTGTTTTTTCATCTGGCTCAATCTCTTCAAGTTCTTAAATTGTCCACATCCTTCCACCTCCTTCCTGCAAACAAATTCGCTCCCACAATCTTTTTGATGCGTGGAGAGTGAAGCACCCTACTCAACGTCAATATACTTTTTTCACCCCTCCACATAAACTATACTCTCGCCTAGACCACTTTCTGGTATCCGCCCCTTTATTACCTAACATAGTTTGTTCAGAAATAGATCCCATAACTTGGTCTGATCATGTCCCCATTACCCTGAGTTTGGAGCTCCAAGCTACATCACCTAAGACTTGTCATTGGAGGCTTAACGAGTCTCTTTTGCGGCACTGCCGAAACCAAGGACAGGCTTCTCAAGAATTTGGAGGAGTTTTTTTCATTTATATGTAGGCTCAGTCCCTGATACATCTACTATATGGTAAGCACATAAGGCCTTTTTTAGGAGCGAGTGCATCTCAGCCAGCTAACGCTTGAAATTTGACTCTATTAAGCTGAGGTTGGAGCTTGTGACCCAGCTGCGGACGGCGGAGGCACAGTTACTCCACAACTGTCAATGTTATGGTCTAAGCAAACGTTTTATGAGTATGCAGACAAACCTTTATAGGATGCTTGTCCACAAGTTTAAACCATGCCCTTTTCTAAACATCCCTCATATAGTACAATCAGGTGGTTCACCTACACACTGTCCTCAGACCATGTCCAGAGTTTTTTGGAGAGTATTATAATAAACTTTATAACTGCTTGAGCACAGACCCACAGGCACAGTTCTCACAAGAAGCACTAGATGCTTTATTGTCATGTACACCTCCCCAGACTGTCACTAGACCAAGGCTCCTCATTAAATCAACCTATTTCCATTAAAGAACTAACAGAAGTAATTAAACACCTCCCCTCACATAAAGCCCCAGGTCCAGACGGTCTTCCTTATTCCTATTACAAGACGTTTTTACCGACCCTAACTCCACATTTGTTAGCCCTCTTCGCCTCGCTACTCCAGGGCAAACTACCGCACTCTTCGATTTTGCATGCTTTTGTAACTGTTATCCCAAAACCCGGTAAAGATTCATCCCTTCCTGATAACTACCATCCTATCGCCCTATTAAACTCAGACTACAAAATTTTCACCAAGATTTTAGTGAACAGACTATCCTTACTACTACCAGCTCTAATTCAAAAAGACCAGATGGGATTCGTCCCCATGGGACATGCAGGTGACAACACGCGTCGCACAATCAATCTTATAGATCTACTTACTAAAACCAAAAATCCCGCTTTGATTCTTAGTTTAGACGCCCAAAAAACGTTCGACCGACTTAGTTGACCATATATGTTCACAATACTAACTCGTTATGGATTTTCAGGCCCCTTTTTCCAAGCTCTTCAAGCCTTGTACTCGAAGCCCACATCCCAAGTGCAACTTTCCTCACACTTGGGAGGAAATCACGTCCTTTCTCCCTTAGCAATGGTACAAGACAGGGCTGTTCTTTATCGCTACTGCTCTTTATTCTTAGTTTGGAACCCCTGGCTGTGGTTATATGGGAATGTCCGGATATTAGAGGCATGCATCTTCGACACACGGAATATAAATGATCCTTATTCGCAGATGACGTTCTCTTCACTCTCACTCACCCACGCTCCTCCTTGCCACACCTACATAACGTGTTAGCTACCTCTAGTTGCCTCTCAGGTTTTAAAATGAATGCTGCTAAAACAGAAGCATTACCCATAAACCTTCCCCTTTCTCCCCTGTCTTCCCTCCAAAGCAAGTAAAATTACCATTGGTGTTCTCTGCCACTTAAATATTTAGGGGTTCAGCTCACTGCCTCTTATGATACTCTATATCGGGCCAACTTCCCTCCCCGGTTTGCGGAAATTAATAGTTTGCTGACTCATTGGACCACCCTCCCCCTATCCCTGTTGGGGAAAATTAATGTTCCTTAAAATGTCCATCCTTCCTAAATTCTTATACTTCCCATTGACGCAGCTGAAATCCCTTCAAAAGAGGAGTCTTCGCTTTGTCTGGAATAACACCTCCCACAGGCTGGCTGGGACAGTGGCCCTGGCCCGGAAGAGAAGGGGGGGGGGTTGGGAGGCCCAGACTTCATCAAATACTACTATGCCTCACATCTGAGAGCTCTTGCCTCATGGACCTCCCGGAAAGCCCCAAATAGGTGGGCGGAAATAGAAACGAGTGTCACGGACCGGGTCTACCCTTACTATATGCTCTGGCCTTCTACTGCTCTTCATATGCCCCAATTGTGGAAAATCTGTTTGGCTCCCATGCGGTTCACGTTGCTCTGAGTGCTATTCCTTGTCCTCTCCGAGCCCACCACTCTAGAATATCATATTCAACCCAGACATCCCAGATAGCCTCTCCTATGATCGTATGTTGCCATGGAACCAGGCAGGACTTTTTCAACTACGACATTTTGTTAATCCAGTGACACAACATTTACTGACTTTTCCTGATTTGCAAAAACAGCATCAGATTCCCCAAAAGCTCTTTTGCTCATACCTATAGATTAGACATTTTTTCTCCTCCAGATCCCCTTCTTTGACTTTGGAGAAGCCAACTGACTTTGAGGCCCTGTGCGCTAGAGGCCCTCATGAGCCCCAAATGATCTCTACCATCTATAAAATATTGCATGAGGCAGTTCCTATGGCGTGAATGCCCACCTCTACATGAGAAAATGGTCTCAGATCTTACAGCATGACATCTCCTTGTTGGATTGGGAGAGCATCTGGAAGCACACTTCCAAGATCTCTCGATGTGTGACCCATAAGGAAACCACATACAAATTCCTGATGTACTGGTATAGGACCCCAGATATTTTACATGCCCGCAACCGAACAGTCTCAAAACAATGCTGGAGATGCAATAGTGCTGTGGGCACTCACTTCCACATTTTTAGGGAATGTCCCCATGTTCACCAATTTTGGCTTTGAATCCAGAAGTTTTTGGAAAATCTGGTTGGTATTCCGGTCCCTCTGACGCCCATGCACTGTTTGTTAGGTCTCCCTTTTCCTGGTATTACTAAGGCCATGCGCTGACTGATGTCTTTTATTTTACTGGCTGCCAAAAGGGTCATTCCTAGATTGTGGTTGTCCACCTCACCCCCAACAATCCCACAACTACTCACTACTGTAGCTGACATACGCACAATGGACCACCTCACGGCTACAGTGGGGGGTGCAGAAAAGAAATGTTCTAAAACATGGTCAGCATGGGATGATTCAGTATATGGGTCTATAGGAAATGAACCAAGTTAGTTATCATAAAGTGCCTATGTATTCCTGTGAGTGTATACACTATTCATTTCTCTTTATGTGTAAGATATTTTTGTGTGGTTTTACAGTATGTTTATGTTGCCTCTATGAGGTCAGGATGGGTGAATGTTGCAAATGTATTTCAATTTTTATCTCTGTATTTTACATATATTTTACTATGGGCCAGATTCAGGTAGATGAGAGCATCTTTGCTCCGGAGTAACGCTTCTCATTTACGTTACTCTGACGACCCTTTCAGCGCAAGTACTGTTATTCACATAGCAGTTGCGCGTAAACTTGCGCCAGAGTAACGATAATGCGCTGGCGTAACCCGACGCAAGGGGAAGTGGGTGTGATCATATGTAAATGATGGGCGGAGCCCAGCGCAGAGGCTTACGTTCAGCGCATCAACCACGGAGCATGCGCAGTGAGTGAGGCTCCACTCGCCCCCTTTGTGCGCATGCTCACAACTTCCGTCGGCACCACTTCACGGGAAACGTCAGCGCAATGCCTTCCGTTGGGCGTTTAAATGCGCCCGTAGAAGCGCCATTCCGGCACTAAAGTATATCCTGCTCCCCCTCCCCGCAGTGATGTTACTTTTGTTCTGAGATGGCTGCTCCCGTTCCCCGCAAACACACAGGAGAAAGCTGAACTTTAATGGCCAGGAGCTGTCAGCCGTCATCTCGGCTATGGAGACCTATGATGTCTTCCTCCATGGCTGTAAAATTTGACAGACAAGCATGGACAGAGGTGTTGTCCTGCAAGTGGGGGTGCTCAGCTAGCTCTTATCGTCGGTAACGCTGCTGTAGCTGCTCTCCTGCTGACCTGTGGCCATCTGGAGTAAAGATAAAGGGCCAGATTCAGCAACACTTGCGCTGGAGTATTTCGATATGCGCCGCGTAACTGTGAAGATGCGCCGTCGTTTCTATGTGCCTGTACCCACCAAACTAGATGCGCCCAATAACGGGCCATTTGCGACCGGCGGAACGTTCCGACGCCAGAGTATCGTCAGCGCTTAATTTCGCTTGGCGCATCTGTCGCGCCTATTGATTTCCCCTGCAAATATGCAAATGAGGGATTTTTCCCAATTCACGAACGGATTAGCACCATACGCTGGCTACATGCGCCGCGCGTATCTCGTCCGTCCGGCGCAAAGTTATTTCTACAAAAGGCTGCTTTATCTTTACTCCAGATGGCCACAGGTCAGCAGGAGAGCAGCTACAGCAGCGTTACCGACGATAAGAGATAGCTGAGCACCCCCACTTGCAGGACAACACCTCTGTCCATGCTTGTCTGTCAAATTTTACAGCCATGGAGGAAGACATCATAGGTCTCCATAGCCGAGATGACGGCTGACAGCTCCTGGCCATTAAAGTTCAGCTTTCTCCTGTGTGTTTGCGGAGAACGGGAGCAGCCATCTCAGAACAAAAGTAACATCACTGCGGGGAGGGGGAGCAGGATATACTTTAGTGCCGGAATGGCACTTCTACGGGCGCATTTAAACGCCCAATGGAAGGCATTGCGCTGACGTTTCCCGTGAAGTGGTGCCGACGGAAGTTGTGAGCATGCGCACAAAGGGGGCGAGTGGAGCCTCACTCACTGCGCATGCTCCGTGGTTGATGCGCTGAACGTAAGCCTCTGCGCTGGGCTCCGCCCATCATTTACATATGATCACACCCACTTCCCCTTGCGTCGGGTTACGCCAGCGCATTATCGTTACTCTGGCGCAAGTTTACGCGCAACTGCTATGTGAATAACAGTACTTGCGCTGAAAGGGTCGTCAGAGTAACGTAAATGAAAAGCGTTACTCTGGAGCAAAGATGCTCTCATCTACCTGAATCTGGCCCAAAGCAGCCTTTTGTAGAAATAACTTTGCGCCGGACGGACGAGATACGCGCCGCGCATGTAGCCAGCGTATGGTGCTAATCCGTTCGTGAATTGGGAAAAATCCCTCATTTGCATATTTGCAGGGGAAATCAATAGGCGCGACTGATGCGCCAAGCGAAATTAAGCGCTGACGATACTCTGGCGTCGGAACATTCCGCCGGTCGCAAATGGCCCGTTATTGGGCGCATCTAGTTTGGTGGGTACGGGCACATAGAAACGACGGCGCATCTTCACAGTTACGCGGCGCATATCGAAATACTCCAGCGCAAGTGTTGCTGAATCTGGCCCTATGTGTTTATTTTCTCTACTTTTCTTTAATGGGATTGATTTTCTTTCTCCCACTCAAGGTAACTGTTTATTCACATCCCCATTGCTTTACTTGTACAAATTATATGTGCTTAGTAGTTCGCTAAGACAATGTATACCTGCATTACTTCAAACTGTTAATAATTTCTGTGTATTTTCTTTTGTATGACTTGCAAAAACTTATAAATAAACAATAACAAAAAAACACTATCTAAGATTCCTTTTCTCCTGGATATGGGCTGATACCTGAGGCATCACCAACAGTGCAGGGGGACGAGATTCCGCCAGAATGCTACACAGTGGCATACACTGAACGCTCCACATCCCATGAGGGGGGAAACATCTGGTGAGTGAGGGCCTTATAAGAGCATGGAGTGTTGCGACCACCCTTTTTGAAATATAGCAACAGTTTTATTCACCTGGCACCGAGCACAAATCTGATTACTTAGTACTTAGGAAACAAAGATTTATCCACATATACATTCAGGTCCATAAATATTGGGACATCGACACAATTCTAATCTTTGTGGCTCTATACATGACCTATACATGACCACAATGGATTTTAACAAAAAAAAACACAATGTGCTTTAACTGCAGACTTTCAGCTTTAATTTGAGGGTATTTACATCCAAATCAGGTGAACGGTGTAAAAATTACAACAGTTTGTATATGTGCCTCCCACTTTTTAAGGGACCAAAAGTAATGGGACAATTGGCTGTTCAGCTGTTCCATGGCCAGGTGTGTCTTATTCCCTCATTATCGCATTTACAAGGAGCAGATAAAAGGTCCAGAGTTTATTTTAAGTGTGCCATTTGCATTTGGAATCTGTTGCTATTATCTCTCAATATGAGATCCAAAGAGCTGTCAAAACAAACCCATCAGAGAGATAGCAAAAACATTAGGTGTGGCCAAATCAACTGTTTGGAACATCCTTAAAAAGAGAGAACGCACCAGTGAGCTCAGCAACACCAAAAGACCCAGAAGACCACGGAAAACAACTGTGGTGGATGACCAAAGAATTATTTCCCTGGTGAAGAAAACACCCTTTACAACAGTTGGCCAGATCAAGAACACTCTCCAGGAGGTAGGTGTATGTGTGTCAATGTCAACAATCAAGAGACAACGTCACCAGAGTGAATACAGAGGGTTCACCACAAGATGTAAACCATTGGTGAGCCTCAAAAACAGGAAGGCCAGATTGGAGTTTGCCAAACAACATCTAAAAAAGCCTTCACAGTTCTGGAACAACATCCCATAGACAAATAAGACCAAGATCAACCAGTGATGGGATAAGAAGAGTATGGAGAAGGAAAGAAACTGCTCATGATCCAAAGCATACCACCTCATCAGTGAAGCATTGTGGTGGTAGTGTCATGGCGTGGGCATGTATGGCTGCCAATGGAACTGGTTCTCTTGAATTTATTGATGATGTGACTGCTGACAAAAGCAGCAGGATGAATTCTGAAGTGTTTCGGGCAATATTATCTGCTCATATTCAGCCAAATGCTTCAGAACTCATTGGACGGTGTGTCACAGTGCAGATGGACAATGACCCGAAGCATACTGCGAAAGCAACCAAATAGTTTAAGGGAAAGAAGTGGAATGTTATGCAATGGCCAAGTCAATCACCTGACCTGAATCTGATTGAGCATGCATTTCACATGCTGAAGACAAAACTAAAGGGAAAATGCCCCAAGAACATGCAGGAAATAAAGACAGTTGCAGTAGAGGCCTGGCACCGTTCAGTTGATTTGGATGTAAATACCCTCAAATTAAAGCTACAAGTCTGCAGTTAAAGCACATCTTGTTTGTTTCATTTCAAATCCATTGTGGTGGTGTATAGAGCCAAAAAGATTTAAATTGTGTTGATGTCCCAATATTTATGGACCTAATTGTATATATATATATATATATATATATATATATATATATATATATATATATATATATGTATGTGTGTGTGTGTGTGTGTGTGGGTGGGTGTTCTTTGGATAGACTATTCATTAATGCACAAATTGTCTCTTTTGGAATGTTTGTAGCACTTTTTTGCTAAATTACACATATTGGCCCAGATTCAGGTACATCTGCGCATTATTGGACCGGCGTAGCGCACCGCCTTTACGTTAGACTTGCGCAATTTTGCCGCGTAATCACCCTATTCTCGTAGCTTTTGCACAGGAAATTGCGCATGCGTAACGTTTTTTCAGAGGCGTAAGGAGGAGTAATACAAATTGGGAAGGACGTGGGCGTGTTACATTGAAATGAGCCGTGACCCCATGCAAATGAAGGGCCGGCCGGCTCGCGCATGCGCGCTTGAAGCATACCATGTCAGCTCCGCTGTGCGCATGCTCACAACTCGGGAGCGGCGCAATAATTGGAAATGGACTAGGGCAACGTTGTGAACTACGCAAACAGCATAAATAGACACACACAAACGCACTTGCATTGCAAAAGTACATCCCTTTGTCCCTTCCCATTTAACCAAGTGCTTTTGTCCTGTTGTTCGTTGCGGTGTGTTTTGTAGTTGTCAGATTAGTGTTCTGTGTGATCAAGTGTTTGTTAGTAGATTTTTGAAAGTGGTTTTTGATAAGTGTTTGAGAGACTGTTTGTTTGATTGATACATTTGTGTTTGTTTGTTTTCCTGCTGTATTTTTGTTTTGTTTTTTTGTGACTGTTTATTGCTGAGTAGTTTTCTCTCTGTGTGTGTTTTTGCTTGATTGGTTGGGCTTGTTTGTGTGAGTGAATTTTGTTGACTGGGAGTGAGTTTTTTTGGAAGGATGACAGAGAGAAAACGAAAGCTCAATTTTACAGTTGTGGAAAAACAAATTCTTGCCCGGGCCATTAGCGAGTATGGGCATTACCTCCACGGCCCAGAGAGTGCCAACACCACCCCGGCCAGGAGGAGGGAGATTTTGGATAGGATCACTGAGCAGGTCAATTCAGCGGGGCAGGGGGAGACACGGACCCGGTCTGGGATTGATAAAAAAATCAATGACCTCCGGCGTCTGGTCAAACAGAAGCTGGCCAGAATGCATGCCCATGCCAGGGGCACAGGAGGGGGCCCACCATGCCGTATTAGGCTGACAGCGGAGGAGCGTGCGGTGGCCCTGACCTTTCATCGGCATGAAGTTGAGGGCCTGCCCGGCTTTGACTCAAGTCTGGAGCCCGTGGTGCCAGGTACGTTTTTTTTTTTAATATCAGGTGTGTAGCATGTGTGGGGGAGGGGGTGAATAGGAATATGTGGCAAGTGTGTGGATCCTCCAACCTGTGAATGTTTTGTGTCATCCACAGATGTGCAGGAGGGTGCAGGGCCACCCCCCATGAGTCTCCCCTGAGAAGCGGGGGCCGTGGCCGGGGGCGCCCCAGGCGTGGCTCACGCAAAGGGCAATAATTTGTTTTTCCTTTTTTTTCTTTTTTTGCTGGAAATTTTTTGCTTTTGCAGGTATTTTTTTTTTTTTTGGGTTGTGAATGCTGTGTGAATGTGGGGGTGACATTCCTGCCGGAAAAGGGGTGTCACCCTCAATTTTGATGGAGAAGGGTTCCCCAGGACCAGGGAGAAGTGATCCCCTGGTCCGTGTGAATGGTGTATGAATGTACAGTGACATAATTGGAGCCTTGGCGTGGCGTTGCTGCTCACAAGTCCTGCATGGTGGACTGGTGCCAATCCAATTTGATGTGGATGTGGGGTGTGTGTGCTAGGGACCACAGTGTTGTGCATGCATGCATTCTCATTGTGCCATGATTAATGTGTATGTTTAACGTGCAAAGATGCCCAATGTGAGCTGGCTCCTGGCTGCTCTTCCCTCAGAAGACGGGGTAGCCTCGGTTAGGGGGGGATTGTCTGGTTCAAGGGTCAGGTCATCACGTAGGCCAATCTGCAGGCCCTTTCTTTCTGCGAAGTTGTGCAGCATGCAACATGCACCGATGATCTGGCACACGAAGTTTGGGGAATACAAGAGGGTACCCCCAGACTTATCCAGGCATCGGAAACGTGACTTTAGGAGGCCAAAGGTGCGCTCCACCACTGCTCGTGTTTGGGCATGTGCTTGATTGTATCTTTCCTCTCCTGGGGTTTGGGGGTTCCGGATAGGAGTCATGAGATGGGGTCCCAGTGGATATGCAGAGTCATCTGTAAGGGAAAAGACAGGAGGATGTTAGTCATGCATGTGCCCCTTGTGATGTGCATCATGGGAGGGAATAGTCATGCCTGCCACCCATGTCACTCACCAACCAGCCAGGTGTCCCCATACACGTTCTGATCGAAATTCCATTTGGATGTGGCATTGATTGTATATGTAGCTGTCATGGCTGGACCCTGGGTGTTTGGCACGGACGTGCCATATGAGGCCTTGGGCATCGACTATCACCTGTACATCGATGGAATGCCAAAGATTCCGATTGCGGTACATGTGCTCTGTCTCCTGGGGGGGCTGGAGTGCCACATGTGTGCAATCAATGGCCCCCACAGTGCGTGGGAATCTGGCAATTCTGTAGAAATCTGTCATTGCCTTCAGCCGCAGCTCCTCAGTGGTGGGTTTGATGATTTGGTTGGCCATGTGTCTGAGAATTGCAGGGACAACCTGGTGCA
This sequence comes from Rana kukunoris, assembly GCA_029574335.1. NCBI lineage: Eukaryota > Metazoa > Chordata > Amphibia > Anura > Ranidae > Rana > Rana kukunoris. Next base: position 115,225 of record JAJQKJ010002198.1, read on the forward strand.
CACATCTGCTCATGGAGGATTGTGACATCCCAGCCCCCACTCCACTTGTACGCTGAAAAGAGCCACTGGCAAGGACATGGAGTGTTGCCAGTACCTTGACCAGTGGCTGCACTGCATGTGAGCGGTGTGTTGGGCTGGTGATGTCCTCCTGCAGGGTTGTGGTTAATTCCAGGATGGCATGAGGGGTGAATCTGAAGATGCGAAACACCTCAGAATCACTCATGCCAAACAGGTCTATGCGGGTGCGGTATATCCTCTCCCGTGCCATCCTCCGTGCCATCCTCCGTGCCCTCATCCTTCTTTGCTCATCTAAAGTCAGTAGTATAGCTATGTGCGACGATGCCCCTGGCATGTTGGCATACAGATTGTTGTGCAACACGTGTGACTGCTGAGCTCCTCACTAACAGTGTTGCTTTATCTAACAAGTAGACTTTTTTTCTCTTTTTAGACCAGCTTTTATATGCTCTAATTTTAGACAGGACATTTTGCTGTTGCGCACACTGCGTCGCCTGCGCTGCCCCAATGTTGTTTTGTGGATCCCCGTAAGTCCCTCATTAGCATATTTGACTAGCAAATCAATGGCGTGTCTAGCGCACTTTTGCGCGGACGGATGCACCAGTCTAACGAAATTACGCGGGACAAAAAAAAGGAGATTTTTTGCGTATCTCGTTCTGGGGATGCCGCGCATCGAAACGCACGCGCACATTTCGACTTACGCACGCGCATCTCCTGTTGCGCAGGTGTGATCGCTCTGTGAATCTGGGCCATTGCCTCCTATAGATTATCCGTCTTTGATGATTGTAAATACACACACAGCACTTTTTTTGCTAATTTGTAAGTTTTTTGGGGCACAATTTTGCAAAGTTTTGCACATACTGTTTTTATTTATGGATTGATACATGGAGTATCTCTTTTTTGCTAGTTTTGCACAATAGGATATATACATACATTGTATTGGCATCATCATGTATTTGCCTATTGCACTTTAAGGTAGCACATTCTGATTAGGATTTGTAAACAGCGCCACTCCTACTCTCCAACCCCATTTCATCTTCAAAATACTTCAAGGTTTAAGAAGTTAAAACAACTTAGATCAAGCATGCAAATAAACAGAAAATGGCACTGTGAAGGGTGCATTAAACAATAGGAGACAGTTATATAAAAGGGTGACAATCAGCAAATGTGTTATTATGAAAGGTTATAGATACCGAATAGGAACCTTTTGCGGGTATTCGAATAGAGGGTTTGGGGTTGTAAAAGATCTGATTGGAGAGAGGTGGGAAATTGGGCTGGTTTGGAAGGTTGGTAGAAGTCCAGTGTTTTGTCTAATGGTAATAGTTGGGATGGGTGAGTCCATAGAGCATTATCTAATACAAGGGCGCGCTTCTGCGGTCAGCGATCCATTTTTTTTAGGATTTGGTAAAACGATTTGCAGACATATTGGCTTTGGCAAATGAGAATTCCATCAGGACAGGGAGGGTGGTTTGATTTCCAATATTTTGCAATTACCAATCGGCTGCTATTAAGATGTGTGTCACCAGTGTTTGCAAATGTCTAGGCCAGGAGGGAATTGACAGACCCAGGAGTAGATCTAGTGGGGACATTGGAATGGTTATGTCACACAATGGAAGGATTAATTTCTTCACTTTTCCCCAGAATTTTTTATGGTTGGGCAGTCCCACCAAATGTGAGATAGGGATCCAGTCGCAGCCTCTCCAACATTTAGGTGAAGTGGAGAGGTATATCTTTGCCAGTCTTTTTCCGGGGTGAAGTACCATTTGTGGAACAGTTTCTGTAGAGATTCCCAATGAGTAATGCAGTGAGATAGACATAGAGGGCTTATGAGGGCTTTCAGCCAAAGTTCAATTGGAGGTGGCTGGACTACATAAGAGAACCAGTATTGGATGGATGAGGAAAGTAGCTCCGAAGTTGGCATAGTGATCAACTTGTATGAAAGGGAGATTCCTTTAGTTTTAGAGTCTTTGGCGCTATAAAGCAGGGCTTGTGAGAAAGAGTCTGTTTCCGACCAACAAAGTTTAGATAGAAGGGATCTTATCCGGAGATAGAAGAAGAACATTTTGGGGGACAGTCCAAAATGGTGTTATAAGTGAGAGAAGGGATGCAGTCCTGAAGGCGAAAAAAAGCATACCTATGTTGGAGATATCGGCATTTATCCAGTCTGAGAGGGGTAAGTCTGGTGCTAGAAGGGCTATTGCTTTCATTAGTAGTGATGAAAGGGTATCCAGTGATATGCCTGAGTTGATTAGGGAAGCGGTGATGGTGCCTATTAGGTGGTGTCTTGGTATAAGATTAAGCCAAGTAGCAGCTAGAACATGTTTGGGTTTTGCAAGAAGTACGGTAGCTTCTATTTGTTTCCATGTTGCTTGGTGTTGATCTGACCACCATATTTTTACTTGATCTAAGATTTTTTGCGCGATAATATTCTTGGATGTCCAGAGCACCTAAGCCTTCCTGTTGGACCAGGGTCAAGAGTGTAGCTGTTTTCACCCTGGGGCGTTTTTGTTGCCATATAAAGTTATTGATAATTCCTTGAAGTTTTCTGAGCTTGTACCAATGGGAGAGGGATTGTGCAAAATAGGTACGGGATATGCGGAAGTAGAAACATTTTGGCTTGAGCGATCCTTCCAGCCCAGGAGGCAGGAATATGGCTCAGTTTTTTTGCTAGTAGCATGAGCTTGCCTACGAGGTCTTCCATATTGGTCCTTAATAAAATGTGGCTGGGTACTGTTAATTGGATTCCTAGGTAAGGTAGAAAAGAGTTGGGAGCCAATGCGAAAGGAGAATTTCTGGAGATAGATTGGGTAGTTAGGTAGTCTAGGCCCAGGTTGAGCATAAGGGATTTACTATGATTTAATTTATAGAGGGATATTGAACTGAATGATCCCAAGATGTGTTGGACTGGACAAAGAGAAACTTTTGGATTTGTCAGGGCAATAATTACATCATCGGCGTAAAGTCCAATTTTGTGGTCAACATCTCCAATTTTTATTCCTGATATCAATGGGTCAGATCTAATGGCCTGCGATAACTGTTCCATTATCATGGCAATTATCCAAGTTTGGTTTCAAGGGATCTACACTAACAGCTATTTTGGCTCTATACTCATGCCCATCTGCACAGGTATACTCACCTGGCTTCCTAAAAAACACCCTTCAACATAAAAAATGGGACCTGACAGGGGTGCCTCCTATCATCGACCATTTTTAATCTAATGATAGAACCACTAGCCGAAGCAGTTAGAACACACTCCTCGATCACAGGTTTCCAGTTTGGTTCTAACTTCTAGCATACATACTATCAACTTATTTGCAGACAATGTCATCCTGCTCTTGACTAACCTGCTCACATCCCTAAAACAGGCCCACAAATTCCTAACAGACTTTGGAGATCTCTCATACTACAATACTTCACTAAATCTCTAATTTTAGATATAGGAGTAACGCCTTCCATTAGGGACACCCTACAAAAACAATTACCATATACAGTACGTGGAGTAAAAAAGGTATCACCTACTTAGGAATAACAATAACCAATACCACTTATGCACTAATTAAAGCTAACATTATACACTAATTACCAGACTGGAAACCCAACTAAATTTTTTTTTTAAAAGTATGTATCCTAGTAAGGCAAAATAACAGCCTTCAAAATTGTAATATTACCACAAATCTTATATATATTCCATACCCTACCAATTCATGTAACGCACCACTAACTCAAAACCCTGTCAAATATAAGCTGGAAGTACATTTGGGGTGGCAAAAAAGCTAGATGTTCCCGCAATAACCTCACCTCTCACAAGAAAGTGGAAGAGACAGGACTAGTGGACCTACACGATTACTTATGGGCAGTTAGACTAGATGATACCAAATATTGGTTACACAAAAGTAATATACCACTATGGGTAGAAAAATTGAATTTCCCAATGAAAGACCTAACATCACTACTCATGGGAGGCATTTACCCTGCTATGCAGATTTCACTGATGGCATGAGTCTCCTCATAAGCCAAACTCACATGGATACACATGAATTAGATTACAAGATACCATTGAATATCCTAGAAGCTAAAATTCCAATGTTATCAGTTAAGCACCTGGTAAAACATGGCATTATACCTATATAATGGACCCCAACATAAATCCACAGAACAAATAATTAAATAGTACCAATTGCCAAACAATCTGTTGTTTTCATGTTTACGAATAACGCATTTTCTGAAATCGCATCCAAACCCAAAGATTGAAATTCTTTTTTTTTTTTTTTTTCATAATACATTTTATTGGTGAACAGGGTAAGGTTTACATTACATTTGAACAGTTGAACAAGGAGCCTGAGATTGAACAGCAGATCTTATAGTAGAAACAAACAGAACCAGCATTCATTCAAGAATACACAAAAGAAAATACAACATTTGTCGGTATAATAAACAATTTTCTTGATGTGAGCAAAACTTTTGACAGGTTAAATGAATATCTATGTTTCCAACGGTAATCATGTGTACGTTGCATTACATACAGGTGGAAATTGCGGGTGGAGGCAGGGGTGGGCCAGTCCAAGAAGAACTGGCCAACTTTGCGCAACTATTACCTTTGAACAATTCAGATGTTAAGGCTGGTCAGCTGCTGGTACTGATTGGAAAAAAACGTAGTAGGGGAAGTGGTTGAGTTCGACTGGGGACTCCTCAAGGGGAGGGGGGAGGGATGGGCGTGGGTAAGGGAGAGGAAGGGGAAAAGGAGAGGAAGATGAAAGGTCATAGTAAGGGAGGAAGGGGGAGTAGAGAAGAAAAAAAAAAAGGAAGGAAAAAAGGAGAAAACGTATAAAGGTCATATGTAGAGAGCATTAGAGTGAGCAGAGATCCATAAGTAGGATCAAGGGGATGGAGGGGTAAGTAGAGCGGGGCAGGCCAGGGGAGGGGGATACCTCCCAGTCTCCGCCACCGGATCTCAGGTGCTGGGTTATGGTGAATACAAAAGGTTTTATGTCTTAAAGCTAACTGATTATCCGTCTATCGGAATGTGACAAGAAATATCCTCCCTCAGTCTTCCCTTGTGTAGGGGAGGGAGGCAAGGTGTTGCATAGTTTGCTTGGGTTAGAGTGTAAAAAGTCATTGTACAATTACCAGGGGTTTCAATCGTCTGGAGGTGGATGGTGTCCATTTGTTTGGGTCATCAACAGTTTATAGTTGTCTGTGGTGCGGAAGTGGGTCCAGCAGGCCCATGTGTGGGAGAATTTGGTTGGACGATCTTTGGCTATAGAGATTAACTCTTCCATTTCTGCGATTTTTTCAACACGTTTCAGCCATTCGGGAATGGTTGGGACATGTGTCGTTCCCCAATGTAATGGGATGTAAGATTGAAATTCTATCCACAATATGGCAATTTTACTCAACATCTAAACAAAACCAAAAAGGAATATTACTATTTTACAACATCATTCGGAATAAACTTGTATTTAAGAAAACTATAGCAATGGAGAAATGGGAGACAGACTTGGGCACCGCCTTTTTAGATGGCAACACACCGTCACACCTTCAGAGAAACACACACAACTTCACACTGTTTTCCATTATGATTATTAGTTCCCAGTGCTTGATACAGATGGCATTAAACCCCGTATATAATAGTGTAATCGTCGCTCTCGTCGGCGTCTTGCATCCCACGCTGGAATGCATACGGCGACCGTGCACTGACGCAGAAGCAGAAGTGCCAAGCGTAATTAACGCTCCATTCGGCACACATGCCTGAGTCCTATAAACAGCACAGCCTGTGTATTACAAGGTGTTCTATTATTGTTGGCCGTAGCAGGACCACGCTACAAATAAACTACAGGCATAATCCCCTCAACAGGATATCATTGCAATGCGGATCCAAGCCACCACTAACCTATAGCTGATTCCTTAAAAGTATCAATTTACCTGGATCCACGCTGCCAGCCTTACTGCAGTTGCAGGGAACACCCTAAGATATTTTCCACTAGGAGAACCTTCATGACAGAATCCCATTTCAGCTACAATACTCTGCTTACTGAAGAACTCTCATCCTCTGCAAATGGATAAGTACCATTGCCATGTTACATCTATTGCTCTAGAATTACCCTGTTCACATATAGCCTTACAAAGTACTGTATTTGAACCTGGCTCTAGTTTATACAACCGTGCTGCTTGGAATTACTTAGTGTGCCTTCATGTAACACCTGTGAAATATCTTAAAGGGACATACACTCTTAAACCAATTAAGCAACTGTTGCCTCTCTCAAGTATATGCTGTTTGCATACAGTACTTTCATATGCTATGTGCTTGACATTGGTTCCTTATAGTATAGGCCCTACTGGCCTAAATTATTGAACATGTTTGTTATACCTTATTTTAAAGCTAAGGGTTAAAGGTAAATTCTACCTGCTCCTTTAGTAGCTGAATGCATTCCTATATGTGAGTGATATGATGTAGTGAACCCTCAAACTCTTTTTCTCTAATTAGAGTGACGCCTGGGGTTTGATAATGATAATCACTTTACATAGAGAAGTGCAATGAAATCTTTTCCTTAATGTGTGCTTCACTCACGTTCATCGTAGCCTTTCAAGGCTGGGGGTTGAAGGTATGCTGTAATACCTCCACCTTTAGTAGCTCAACACATTCCTATATGTGAGAGAGATGATGTAGTAGACCCCCAAAGTTTTTTTTCTGATTAGAGTGACGCCTGGGGTCCAGTACTGATAAATCACATAGCATAGAGAAGTGCATTGAAATCCTTTATTAAACCGCAGTTGTGATTCACTCTCGTTCACTGTAGTTTGTGACAAATAGCATGCTATTCCCCAAAAACATTGCCACACTGCTGGAGGGACTGCGGGCAAATAGGAAACCTATTACACATGTTTTGGCATTGTTCAAACGTAAAAAGCCTATGGAACCAAATATTCCAACTGATTTCCTCCCTAACAGGAATATTAACCCCTCCTGACCCAGCACTAGCTATTCTTCACTTGGGCATAGGAAACTTCCCACACACCTTCAGACCAGTTATTACACACATTCTATTAGAAACACGCATACTGATACTTTGAAACTGGAAAAACAACATCTGATAAATTTATAGAGGCATTAAGAAAGCAGTCCAATGAAACTACACGTTAGAGCGTCTAATCACAATCAACTCTATGCACTGTGACAGATTTGACAAATATTGGTCTATATGGCCAAACAGTAACAATACCACATAAAGATCCCTTGACATGCTGAGTCTCACATGCTTTAGCTTTGTTCTACTGATTAACTACTGATTTGTTATTATTAACCAATAAGTTCTTATACAGATGTGTACTGTGTATATCGAACTGTCTTGTCTTATTTTTAAATTGTTCATATTTGAAATACTCAATAAAAAGTATTGCTACAGTGTGTGTTGGACATTTCAGTCACAAAAGGTTTTGTTTAATATTTTCTTTTTCAATATGTAGTTTTTCTTTCACTCGAACAACTTTTTACATGACCAGTGTCCTGTGCGTCAGTCTTTCCAATGTGCCATAAGCAAAGTTTAGACAGAAAATAGTCTTTCTTTCCAAGTGACAAACAGCAATGACTCTCTTTGTTCATGCTGCACAAATGACTAATCTCTGTCCTTTAGGGTTTCACACACAGCCCCATTCAATAAGGATGCGCTCCAGCCTTTAACACCACTTTACAGATGAATTAGCACAGAAGCTCTTATTTACATCATTGGGAGAGAGTGTACTTTTATATTGCAGGCAAGGACTTTCACATGAGATAGAATTGATGTTTTATTTGTCGTTCCAACAAGTTTATTTAATAACAGCATTTGGGTAAGACATTGGAGTTTTTATGTAATGCACATACAGTACAACTTGTAGAAATTTTGTTTTTTAAATAGAGGAAAACAAAGGATGTTTAGTGAAGAGAAGTATGTAATAGTAAACGGGTTAAAGGTTTGTCTCTCTGTCCCGGGTGAGACACTTAATAGTCTTCGTAGTTACCTTCTATCTACTAAACAGTGCATTAATATAGCCCCTTTGGACCACACCATATTTCACATTAGGAGCACAGTCTATAACTTTGTAATTACTTATGATAAAGAATTGATACATATGTTGTTTTTGGGGGACAAACAGGGCTTATATTATTTTGAACATAAGTACCATTAATGTATGGAAAACATACATTTTATTCTGCTGATTTTTCTATTTACTGCGACATTCATTTTTTATTTATTTTTTACAAAGCATGTAGAGTTATTTACAAAATAATTATTTTGCATACATTTCATTTTTATTATATGGTATCAGTAATCTATAGTTCTTACTGATTTAAAATAAAACAGATCTACCCTAAACCACATATTTTTAACAGCAAATCCTTAAAGATAACCATTTATATATGTGCTTTATAAATGTTTTTAATAATTTATAATAAAAACATGGAACATGAAACAGGAGATGAAACTGTTAAATAGTGATTATACAGGTGGAAATGAAAGGATTACGTAGTAAAAAAAGAGCCTTTCCTGGTTAACTAAGAGTTAATTCCCTGTGCTCACAATAAAAACTTTGCTCTTTCATCTGCAGCTCTCTTCCCCACTAATCTGTTTCTGTGCCATACAGAATGAAACAACAACTTATAAAATCATTAAAACAGGACAAACTACATGCATCCATCAGACATAGCCAACTGTTAAATACACATTACATTACTGAATTTAAGCCATATGTGATTATCCAAAGAAGGCTCCTAGGATCAATGCGTTTCACAAATAATTCACTTCTACAGGGTCCATACCTTTGCATAGATATCATAAGATCCATCTCTACAAGATAAACACACTCAATAAATAACAAAAAATAACAGGTAAATTACATAATAAGAAACAGAAATATGAATATAAACAAAAAATAAAATCAACCTACATCCTCTATGGCCCAGAAGTATGGATTAGTCATGACAGGGGAAAAAAAACAAAAAAAATAACATCTTCACAGCACATATCACTCTATGGACCAGACCTCCACACTATCACTAGCTCAATTTAGTGATTCCAATGTGGGAAATAATTCTAGATATTTTGCACCACAAACTGGCTAGACATTTGCAGTTCCAAAGTATGTAGTACAGAGATCCTATCTGTCTGCATTCCTGCCAATACATAGGGGAGCCGCCAGAGGAAAATTTAGATATGCGTATTGGAGTGTAGTACCATCTGTATGCTATTTTTTGGGCTAACTCTTGTTCCCATTATATTATGGTAGGAGATTTGACAAAGGTTAATTTGTCCTGTAGCAGGACATAGAAAAGTGATATGACCCCAAACATGGAGAATTTAGATGAGATTCCATGTATTTTTTCATTTCAGGAGGGTGATAAATACTTAGAAACATGACATAATGATTGCTCAGAAACTGAAACTCCTCTAACAGCACCCCAGCGGGTTTGGGAATGTGGTTACATAATAGATTGTGCACTTTCGTGATACCATTCGTAATCAGTCAAGGCAACAAAACACCAGCAATATTAATTCCTGGGCCAGAGAACAATTCATAGGGGTATCTAATAAAGCCCTCCAGGCTAGTAAAAATTATTTTGTAGGTAAAAGCATTCGAGTAAGCAGGTCAGGAGCTGGTGCTAGAGCTTGTTCTATATCTAGCCAAATGACTTCCAGAGAGGGTTTAAACCAGTGTTTCAGTTGGACAAGTTGTGTGGCCCAATAGTAGTCCTTGATATCTGTTAAATCCATGCCTCTGGCTTTCTTGTGTTTAAGTAGCCAGGTGTGAGACAATCTAGGCCGCTTTTTTTGCCAAAAATAGTGGTGGAGCATAGAGGTTAGAGACTTTGAGTATATTAAGGAGAGTGGGATGGGGAGGGATCGAAGAAAAATAGAGCATTTGTGGAAGCACCATCATTTTGTACAAAATTATGTAACCAGACCATGATAAGTTAACTTTAGAAAGTTGATAGCATTCCTTAGTCAATTTGCAGATGAGGGGTTTATAGTTAGCATGTATAGTCACCATGGGTGACCTGAGGTAGGAGGCCATGCCTCCAAAATACATTGTCATGGCAACTGTGTGGTGTCCTCACCCTCTTCCCCCGTATCTGGCTCGTGTGGGTTTGTGTGTCCTTGGAGAGGTGCACCGACTGGACCGGTCAAATGCGCATTAAGATCTGCATGTTGAGAGTGGTGGTGGATAGCCTCAGATGTGCTGCCAGGATCCAGGCAGCTAGGTTGAATGTCCACGGCTCTCCCTTCCCCTGTCAGGATCTTGTGGTGGTTTTAGGAGTGCGGCCACAGTGGAATTCTTATGCTTTATTTATCTTCACAATGTGAGTTTGACCATTGTACTGCTTTTAACTTTACCATATTAAAGCCGAGTTACACTTGGGCAGCTCTCTTTTGTGTTTTGTTTAACTGAGGGCAGAAATAAGTTGATGTCAGTTTTGAATGCCACAATTTCTGTAGCGGAAGGATATCTGCCTGATTCCATGTATCTTGCGCATATTGTATTAATACCAAACCCTGGGAAAGATACCACCCAATGTTCAGTGTACTGCCCCATATACCTCCTAAATTATGATACAAAAATCATAATATCCTTGCTACCAGATTGATGAGGATCCTTCGGTTTTTGGTAAACATCAACCAAACTGGTCATATGCCGGGCAAATGTTAATATCCGGAGAGTCTTCAGATTTCTCCTTAGGATCAAAGCACCAGAGTGCTGGTTGCGTTAGATTTAGAAAAGACGGTTGACTGTAGACTGGTCCAATATGGAGGAGTTGCTCAAAGTGTATGTCTATTCTACCAATGGCCCAAAATAAAATTGGCAGGGCTCTATCCTCTCCTTTCCCTATTGAACTGGGTATTAGGCAGGGATTCCCTCTCTTCCCTGCTCTTTTCTCCCTTAGGGTGGAGCCCATTTCCGCAGCCATCCAGTCCACTGATGTGGCCAGGAGAGTTAGGGTTGGATGTTTGGAGGAAAAGTTGGCTTTCTATGCTAATGACATTATTCGTTGTCTCTGAGATCCTGGGCCTTCTCTCCATGCGGCATTAGACTTGATATCTCCTCCATCTCTGGGTTAAAGGTAAATTGGGATAAATCACTGATACTTCTGGCTGATCCTGGCGCTGTGCGGGCAGCAGATCCATCACTCCTTAGGGTAGACAGATAGGAATTTAGGGGTCTATATCTCACCTAGGATTCAGGATTTTTGCACACTTAACCTCTTTCCCCTTTTTAAGAGCAGACTGAAGCCTGGGCCAACTACTCTTTAACAAAAGTGGGGAATTTTTTTGACTTAAAATTAAATTGCTTCCATTGTTGTATGCTCTGCACCACTCCCCAATATAGATCCCCAAAATGAATTTAACTCAATTTAATTCAAATGTAACTAGCTTTCTGTAGGATTCCTGTACCACTAGATTTTGGCTTTCTATACTACAGAGACCATAGGCTCAGGGAGGCCTTGTCTGCCCGGTTTTGTTTAAGTACTTTTTTTCCGATGCTCCCACATGCCCACAATTGGCTTGTATCAGACTACTCCAACTTAGCAGTAGCTTTGGAAGCTTCCTTGGTGGGCTCCTTCAAAACCCTGCAGGATGAACTTTTTAGGGGAGCTAGGGCCCCTTATTCTTTAACAACATCAATGAAGACAGTAATTAGAGCATGGATTTTGTTAACTTCCTATGCTAAGCATGGCTCCAGCCATTATTATCTGAATACTCCATTGTGGTTAAACCCATCTTTACTGGAATTACTTTCTATACCAGATTACTCTTTGTGGGCTAATTGTGGTATCCCCATATATGCGGGAGTGGCTTGTTGCAGACATTTGACCAGCTTAAGCATAATTTTGTCTTGTCTAATACTTTTTCCAGTTTCTCCAGCTCCGGCATGCCTTTACTGTGCAGTTTGGTATCTCTCCATTGACCGTATACCAGTCTGATATGGTGTCGCTCCTTCAGGAGGATTCTCTTAAAAAACAACAATTGATCAGGCTCTGCAAATAAATGTGCATCATGGATTGGATGATCTGCATGTTTTTTTGGATGATGGAGCTCACAGAGCTGGATACTGCGGACTGGGAGGATATTTGGGAGGTTCCCTTTTCACACCTTATATCCTCCAGGGACCGACTAAATAAATTTCACATATTACATAGATATCATTACACACCATGTGGGGGGTAAATCTTGTGCCAACTAAATAATTAATAAAGTGAGTATAAATAAATAAAATTACTGAGCTGCACCCCAAATTGCAGTGAAACTGCAAAAATAATGGGTGAAAGATAGGGGGTGCTGCAGATAGTGAAAAAGCTTAATAATCGTAAAAGCTAGAAATTAATACTAATATCCAACATTTAGCAAAACAGTGAACAATTAATAATAATAATAATAATGGTAATAGTGATATAATAACCAACATAGTGTAGTACTACCATCTAGGGAGATACATTGTACAATCTAGATCAGTATTGTGCAACAAAAGTCCATTAATGAAAAGTGCTGTTGATAAGAACTTGTGCTCGAAGAATGATATCACTCCACCAATAGAAATTTCCACCTCCACCAAAAGGAGACAATCACCGCAAATGTGCTCAAGGATGGCACCTTACCGCAAGATGTTGACCTATTTAATTACAAAGAGGTCAATAACAGCATATGGCAAAAGCCGTGGATTCCATGCGCAGCTCTAAATCACTTGATTCCACCAGACTCCATAGCCAATGAAGCAAACCAGAAAAGGTATGTGGATGTGCCCAGCCGTGCCATTCTGCTGACGTATATCGAAGTGAAGGGGTCCTGTATGGTCGGAGGTAGAAGAACTCCTATGGTGGCCGTGTGTTCAGAACGGAGACTGAGCATGTCTGACATGGTATTTCAACTCAAGGTAACCCTTAATTTACATAATTTCCTGTGGTGTGACAGGAATTGTGCCCACTATACCAGTTGTGCCAAGGGAGGGTTTTGAGACAAATTTCAGGGGTTGACAACCAGAGTGTAGACCCAAAACAACCAGCAGCTCCTTCGGGGGTAGTGCTACACCTCTTTACACTTCCTCATCTGATACCTCTTCCCCTATCTATGTAGTCATAACTTATATATATATATATATAGATATATATATATATATCTATCTATATATATAATTTTTAGTTTCGAATAATTGCTTTGACTCATCTACAGCAAGTTGGAGCATCAGAACACCAACTTGGAGCCAGCTGAGCAATTGCTAGTCACCTTAAGGCCCCATACACACGAGCAAATAAATCTGTTCAAATCGGTCTGACAGACCGATTTGATCAGATTTGTCTGCTGGGCTGTTTTGGTTTGATCGCTGTACACACGATCAAACCAAAATCCCCACTGGCAGACAGCGTGGTGACGAGGCGATGACGTTGATGCCGCCACGTCACCGCACCAGGAAGTAAAACACTTCTGCGCATGCGTTGAATCCATTCGACGCATGTGCGAGCAGATATGTCTGCTGGTTAGCGTACTAACCAGCAGACATGTCGGACGGACGGATTCCCAGCAGACAGATTTTAAAGCATGCTTTAAAATCTGTCTGCTGGAAAAATCTGTCTGTCCGCCCGTACACACAATCGAATCTGTCTGCTGAAACGGTCTGTCAGACCGTTTCCAGCAGATAGATTTGATCGTGTGTACGCAGCCTAAGGCAGCATATTTTCAAATCATATGTTATATTTCAGATTTTGGCCATAGTACCCATCCTGCAAACAAATACCACTTCAAAGTATCTTATAGAAATAATTTATTTTCCCAATTTTTTGAGAAAAAAAAAATTGCAAACAGTCTTGTGAGAACTGAGATTTAATAAAATAACATTAACCACATTAACATTCATTACTTAAACATTTATAGTAACATATCAGTTGGTGTTGCTTAGACTACGACACCTCATCTCAGGCGAAAAATGAAAATTTTTTAAGAAAACCATTAATTATCCTTCTCTTTCCTTTCAGGTATTTAGCTATAGGCAATTCATTCACCAGTTTACAATATGAATTCAAGCTGGGCAAATCGACCGTGAGTTCTATTGTGCATGAAACCTGTGCAGGTATCTGCAATTTTAATCCAGTCTTCCCTAGTCAGCTTCTTCATCACCTTATCTTTTAAAATTTGCCAAACGTTTTTTGGGAGAGGTGCAATTTCCCAAATTGTGAGGGTGCAGTAGATGGAAAGCACATAAGAATAATCTGCCCAATTAGTAGTGGCTCAAAATACTTTATTTACAAAAAATATTTCTAATTCGTTCTAATGAAAGTGACTGATGCAAATTATTCATTTACCTGTGTGGGTATAGGTTCATATGGAAGTAGCTCTGACTTCATCATCTTCCTCTTTTGGCAAGATGCTTTGTGAAAACTCACTGAACCTTCCTGATAATCACACACTTCCTGGAACAAATCAACCTCTAGAACCTTATGTCTTTGTTGGGGATTAAGCATTCCTTATTTCAGAGCGCCTTCTACGGGGATATGCAAACAGAGGACTTACCATTGAAAAGAGGGTATTTAATTATCGACTGTGAAGGGCAAGACGTGTAGGGGAGTGTGCTTTTGGCATACTTGCCAATAAGTGGCGTTCCCTGCACTCACCTATCTGCCTTAGTACGGAGCATGCGCTTGGTGCTGTGCAAGCAGCATGTGCATTACACACTTTTGTTCATGATTGAGATGGGTACATATTTGAGGACTCTTTGATGCATGACCTCGAACAGCCAACATGGATCCGAACCCGTGGCAACTACAGTGGGGAAAATGTTCACCAGGATTTTACAGAGTACTTTATGTCAGCAAATGGACAGCTATAGTTGCAGCTAGATGCAATTGAGGCTTAAAAAAAGTATACTCTGCTGAAAATGCTGCATGGTGTTAATTTTCCTTGATCAAATTAAAATAATTAAAGTTGCTATTGTTCACGTGAGTGCAATATTGTCATTTTTTTACAGGGTGTGTGTGTGTGTTTGTGTACATATAGAACTTCCTATACCATATCCTCATTTAAGAAAAACCCTAAGCCTAACCAAGCTAACCCTAACCTCTAATTGTAATCCCTATATTAGCTACGCTTCTAATCCCTATGTTAGCTACCCCTACTCCACTACCCCTTAATTATCTAACTCTGACACATCTAAAAGTATTGCATACATAGACAATACATATAGATAAGCAATATACCATATTTATCGGCGTATAACACGCACCCCAATTTAAGAGGGAAGTTTCAGGAAAAATGTTTTTATTTTTTTAAATGAACCACTTATGCCACGTACACACGATCGGTTAAACTGATGAGAACGGTCTGATGGACCGTTTTCATTGGTCCAAACTGACCAGGAGGCGTGGCTGTGCGTGACCGAGCACAGGATACACAGGGAGAAGGTCTCGACTCAATGTAATTTAGCAGCGCTCGCTCCTCTTCCCTCAGACAGCGGGGATCGGCATATAACATGCACCCACAATTTTACCCTGATTTTAAGGGGAAAAAAGTGTGTGTTATACGCCGATAAATACTAAGTACTTATGATTTTGTTTCTGGGTTCCAGGAGGTAAGCTGTCCCTCAACCTTTCTCTGACCCTCCAACTTTGAAAAAATATATAGTAATTGAAACTCTACTTTCCACTCCATCCTCCCCCTCATCTCCCACACTCTCATCCTCCCTCCCATTGTTAATCTCCCCTCTCACCCTAATAATTTTTCTCTCCCTCACTATTTCCCTAGTTAGCCATCAAAACTATGAACAGTTATCATATCATCAAAATAAACGATTCAAATGTACAAAACATAAAAAACAAACAAAAAAAAACATAACGTATAAATAATATATGGATTAGCAAAATGAAAGTGGCAGTGCCTTACAGTTAAGAATTTATAAATTAAAAAAAGTAGTTGAACTATGTTCTTCTGGCTTTGATTTTGATGTTGAAGGATATTGCCTCAATGGCACAGGTGGGGATATCATTGTATTCGGTGGTCCACTTGGGGGCCCATATTGTGGATTGTTTGGAGGCATGATTAAATTCAAGTGATCGATCTCTAAATGAATATTGACTTGGATTTAATGGTTTGTGCTGTTCCATAGGTCTTGATGCAGGTGGATATTTGTTTTCCATGGATGGTATTTGCTCATAGAGCTGTGGTGGTCTGTTTGGTTGTGAGAAATGGTATGGAGTTGAGTCGAGTGGTCTTACATCCATTGTTCTTGACATTATCGGTGGCTCTAGCTCGTGGGGATATTACTGAGGCAATTGGTGACGGAATGGGTTATGGGATTCATGATCTGAGTTTTTCATACATGCTACAGTGGTCAGAAAAATAGAGGGATAAGGGTGCAGTGCAGGGTTTGAGGCTGAAGAAATGGGGGTAATTATTTGAGTACTAGTACTCTTGTGTGTTGACACTGAAATGTGGCATGGCATAGTGAAGGAATGTATGCAATGTTGCACTGCAATCCTCATATCGAAGTAAAGGTCTTTGAGAAGCGGTACCAAACTAATCACAAACATAATATGAGAGCATTGCTGGGCATCGATTTGTTCAGTGATCCTTGACACTATTAGGGCTGCGCATCTTCACCGGTCTCGCGATTCGATGCGATTATGATTATCAAGTCCACGATTTGATTCGATTCGATTCCGCGATGCATCACGATGCATCACGATTCCAGCGCAAGTGCGCATGGCTCTCCCCCCAAAATACTAAACGGGGTGATCAGAGACTGCAGACGTGGTAGAGGAGATGATCAGAGACTGCGGGCATAGTACAGGAGATGATCAGAGACTGCGGACATGCTACAGGGGATGATCAGAGACTGCGGACATGCTACAGGGGATGATCAGAGACTGCGGACATGCTACAGGGGATGATCAGAGACTGCGGACATGCTACAGGGGATGATCAGAGACTGCGGACATGCTACAGGGGATGATCAGAGACTGCGGACATGCTACAGGGGATGATCAGAGACTGCGGACATGCTACAGGGGATGGTCAGAGACTGCGGACATGCTACAGGGGATGGTCAGAGACTGCGGACATGCTACAGGGGATGGTCAGAGACTGCGGACATGCTACAGGGGATGATCAGAGACTGCGGACATGCTACAGGGGATGATCAGAGACTGCGGACATGCTACAGGGGATGATTAGAGACTGCAGACATGCTACAGGGGATGATCAGAGACTGCGGACATGCTACAGGGGATGGTCAGAGACTGCGGACATGCTACAGGGGATGGTCAGAGACTGCGGACATGCTACAGGGGATGGTCAGAGACTGCGGACATGCTACAGGGGATGGTCAGAGACTGCGGACATGCTACAGGGGATGATCAGAGACTGCGGACATGCTACAGGGGATGGTCAGAGACTGCGGACATGCTACAGGGGATGGTCAGAGACTGCGGACATGCTACAGGGGATGGTCAGAGACTGCGGACATGCTACAGGGGATGGTCAGAGACTGCGGACATGCTACATGGGATGGTCAGAGACTGCGGACATGCTACAGGGGATGGTCAAAGACTGCGGACATGCTACAGGGGATGGTCTATATTTCTCCTCCATACAGCCCAGTCCCTGCCTGCAGTGACAATGACTTATCACAGGTGACACATCAGATTCCACTACATGCCCGTACCCCCCCTGGGTCCCCGGATCACAGCACCCCCTTCTTCCTCTGTTATCGACAAGATGCACACGAGTAGAAGCAATAGCACTTATTAGGGAATCATACATTAAGTGACCGCTCTGCTATTTAATATCATATAGATGGTGCCACACCACAAAAAATAGGGCTTGTAGGATACAGTCATCTTATCAGAGGTTGTAAAAATAGGGCTAGCCTGCAATGACACAAGTAATGTGTAATTTAGATTAGATAACTAAGCTGAATTACACATTATTTGTGTCATTGCAGGCAGTAATGAGATGGGCGATCTGCCTGCTCACCATCCCCCGATCCCCATTCTATATAATACCTTCTCATATTTTGTGCTCATAAAAACGTACAAGGCATTTGAGGAAAGCAAAGCAGCAGTGAGTCAACTTGTTTCCTATTCACCTACTATTCGTGATATTATATTCTATATAATATAATATCCTGAATAGTAGGTGCATAGGAAACAAATTAAAAGCCTGTAGTTCCTCTTTGCCACTGTTCCACTGCTGCTTTGCTTTCATAAATCTTTAACCCCTGATGTGCTTCTGGGCTTCATAACTGGAGAAAATATACAGATCCTCAGCTTACAGTACTATGTCTGTGTGTGTGTGTGTGTGTGTGTGTGTGTGTGTGTGTGTGTCAGCCAGTGTCTCTTCTCTTGTGTAATGATGTTTTGTACCTGTCTGATGATGAGGATGAAATGTCTCCTCTCCTGCTGCCTGTGTGATGAGACAACCATGGCCTGGCTCACTCGGGTCTCTCTCCCTGGTCTCCCAGTCCTGCTCTTGCAGCTGCTGCATGTGACTGAGTCGGGTGAAGGGCGGACGGTCTCCCCTGTGCAGCCGACGAGGAAAGCTGAGCGTGAGTCAGAGAACACATGTCTTCTCCACTGTCTCACTCGTGTCGGACCTGCGACACACTCTCAGGGCGGCTGGGGATGACGTCAGCGGGAGGCGGGAGGCGGAAAAAAAAAACGGCTTGAAAACTTCTGCTGTTTTTGGAGGCAGGGCATGGCGCGGCAGCACGGCAGGAGGATGACGTCATCATTAATCGATTACTTAAAGCTGTAGCATCGAAATCGCATCGTGGGCGGCCGAATCTTGATGCATCGATGTTACGATTATTTTTGACACCCCTAGACACTATATGAATCAATTTATTTGACTGGTCTGAATCTTAAACTTGTCCTGTTGGTCTTCTGCTTTGCTTTCTGCGTGAGGTAGATGTTTAAATTTGCCTTCTGCTGGAAGGTGTAGAAATGTAAGTATTCACATTCTCTTGCTCCTGAGTAGATGACTAATTCAAGGCATGTACCTCAATTGCATCACCCTGTACCTCCATAGTAGAATCATCAAGATTTGTGCAAGCAAATGATACTCCTTCGTCAACATCAACAGTAACAGCCCCCCCCCAACCCTTCTTCCTCCCCCCAACTTGCTTCTGTGCTGAAATACAACAATGTGACATTTTTAACTCGGTTATGAAATACAAAGGAGAGAGGCAGGGCCGGACTGGCCTACTGATACTGATTTCCCGGTAGGCTGCCTGCTCTTGGGCCAGTTTGAGCTAAGCCACGGCTGTGCATGGCTGGGCTGCACCACTCCTGTCACACACAGCAGGCACGGAGTACATTGTGAAAAGTTTGGCAGCGCTGCCTATGAGCAAAGTCCTGCCCTCCTCCTAGACCAGCTCATGTGATAGACACAGTGTTCTGTCTATCACAAGAGCTGGTCTAGGAGGAGGGCGGGACTTTTGTCACAGGCAGCGCGGCCTACTGAGGGCAGGTGAGGTTGAGATTACAGCATAGTCCCGGGAGATGGAGGTAGGTAGGTCCCGATCCCTCGCCTGTTGCCGACAAGCCACCTATGTGTCTACACAGCCACCTTCTCCTGCTTCCCATCACTTGAGCGGAGCGCCCACATAGGCAGTGGCGGTGCTGCGCATGGAGGAGAGGGGTGGGGGCAATATTTACTTGGCAAAGGTGGAAGATCTGTTGCGACAGCAAGTCGTTCAGAGAGTGGCTTGTTCATGAGATATTTGATTTTATATATATATATATATATATATATATATATATATATATATATATATATATATATATGCGTGTATCCCCTTTTTTTTTTGCAAAAATCGAGCTTTCTTTTGGTGGTGTTTTATCACCACTACGGTTTTTATTTTTTGCGCTATAAGCAATTTTGAAAAAAAAACTGCTATAAAAACAGGCCAACAAAAAATGTCTTAGCCAATTTTGGCCAATATGTATTCTTCTACATATTTTTGGTATTTTTTTTTTTTACAAAAAATTTTCTTTTTTACAAAAAGTTTTTTTTGTTGCTGCAATTGTGGGCACGGTAAGGCTGCAATGGGCATGGTAAGGCTGCAATTATGGGCAGGGTAATGCTGCAATGATGGGCACGGCGAGGCTGCAATGATGATGCATGGTCAGGCTGCAATGATGGACATGGTGAGGCTGCAATTATGGGCACAGTGAGGCTGCAATGATGGGCATAGTGAGGCTGCGTTGATGGGTACAGTAAGGCTGCAATAGTGGGCACAGTGACGCTGCAATGATGGGCACAGTGAGGCTGCATTGATGGGTACAGTGAGGCTGCATTGATGGGTACAGTGAGGCTGCATTGTTGGGCACAGTGAGACTGCAATGATGGGAAGTGGGGGTGCATTGATGGGCAGTAAGTCTGCATTTATGGGTACAATGAGATCGACACGATGGGCAACGTGAGGCTGCCACAATGGGCACGGTGAGGCTGCATTGATGGGTACAATGAGGCTGCATTGATGGGCACAGTGAGACTGGATGGGCACAGTGAGGCTGCATTGATGGGCACTGGTGAGGCTGCATTGATCTCCTGTACCATTCCCACAGCCTCCAAAATCTTGTACCATGCCTGCAGCCTCTGACATCCCCTGTACCCATGCCAGCAGCCTCTGACATCTCCTGTATCATGTCTGGAACATCTGACCATCACCTGTACTATGCCCACAGCCTCTAACCATCTCTTGTATCATGTCCGCAACCTTTTACCATCTTGTCTTATATCATGTCTGCAGTCTCTGAGGGAGTTTGGAGAGGAGTCAAGAATGGGAGCGCCGCCGGGATGGGAGTCATGGAAGAAGTCAGACTTGTGTGAACTGTGGAAAAGAGACTATAGCAAAACCAGAGCAACCAAGCTGGAGACCATTGATTGAGCTCTGCAAGGTGCACCTGAGAGGAGGTCAGTGACAGCACTGCCAGACCAGTCTGAGAGGGGTCACTGATGTAAGGGGGGCGTGAATACAATAATGTAAGGGGACACTGATATAAAGGTTTTCCCCTTATATCAGTAACCCCCACTTAACTTAGTGTATTCTTTCTGCGTAAGGTCGTCTCTGGTCATCACAGTCCCCCCACATTCCCAGAGTTTAAGGTGTCCCCCTTGATAATTGCTCCACTTTTACCACTTTTACCAGGAATTTGATATATATATAGCCCTATGGGCCAGATCCACAAAGGATTGCCGCTGGCGTAGCCTATCTAATTTACACTATGCCGCTGTAAGTTACAGCGGCGTATCCTTATCCACAAAGAATTTTTTAACTTACGGTGGAGTAGCGTAAATGGACTGGCATTCGCGGGAAAGAGGTGGGCGTGTTTTATTTAAATTATGAATGACCCGACGTAAATGGACATTTCCCAGTGCGCATGCGTGAAATCACATCGCAAATAGTCAATGAAATCGACGTAAACGTAACTTACGCAAATCCCTATTCGCAAACGGTTTACGCAAACGACGTGAACAACGGAAAATTTGACGCTGGCCCGACGTCCATACTTAACATGGTGTACGCCTCTATATAGCAGGGGTAACTTTACGCCAGACATACGCTTACGCAAACGACGTAAAAGGAATGCGCCGGCCGCTCGTACGTTTGTGGATTGGCGTAACTTGCTCATTTGCATATTCAACGCGGAAAAACGACGGAAGCGCCCCTAATGTCCAGTGTAAGTATGTAATTAAGATACGAAGGTGTAATAACGTTACGCCAGTCATATCTTAGCGTAATTCCGGTGTATCTTGTTTTGTGGATACAAAACAAAGATACGCCGGCGGGAATTTGAAATTATGACGGCGTATCTGGATATACGCCGCCGTAATTCTTTGTGGATCTGGCCCTATGTGTTTTTATATCTGTCTTATCTATATATAATACACTCTTCAAATCAGTTTTAAAATGCATGGTTTTCTCTTTTATGAACAAGGGAATAATGACGTTATGTTGTTGGGCTGGTATAATAATGTTATGGGGCTGATATGGTATTTTTTCCAGGGCTGGTTTGTATTCCCAGTCTGGTCCTGGAGAGAGAGAGTGAGGGAGAGAAAGAGAGAGAGAGAGAGAGAGAGAGAGAGAGAGAGAAATGATTTGGAGGGGCACCAGACCCACAACTTGATTCACGCTCCAGTCTCTGGTGTCTTTGATGTGTATGCTGTAGGTTCTGCCACCTAGTACGTATGAGTTCTTCTGTAATAAAATAAAACATAAATAATTCATTTTATGCATGCCCTTATATTGGTGGTCCGTGGGATTGATGGTCAGTGGGATGCATGCGCCTTGTGGGATGCATGCCCTTACATTGGTCATCAGTGGGTTTGGTGGTCAATGGGATGCATGCACCTTGTGGGATGCATGCCCTTACATTGGTCATCAGTGGGATTGGTAGTCAGTGGGATGCATGCACCTTGTGGGATGCATGCCCTTACATTGGTGATCAGTGGGATGCATGTCCCTACATTAGTAGTAAGTGGGATTGGTGGTCAGTGAGAAGAATGTGCCTTGTGGGATGCATGTCCTTACATTGGTGGTCAGTGGGATGAATAAATAGAAATAATAGCTATGTTAATGTTTGCAAACTTGAGATGAGAATGATTCCCAGTCTGCATACAGACTTTTACAAATTTCGTCCCGGCCTCTACTCTTCCGAGCATTATTTTTATATTCGGGTATACGGCTGTCCCATATATATGGCCTGGCACTGACTAGTCTGATGAGCTCCTCGTTGTCGATGCTGTTCCGACGTCTGAGGGCCATGATGATTTATTATCTGTTTGCACATGGACATGAGACAGGAAACAGGAACTGGACATGAGAAAGGAAACAGAAAGTGAGGGAACAGAACTGTGAGGACGAGCAGGAGGAGCAGGAGGTGACAAATTTACAGCATATGTGAACAACCAATGTGATTCCAGAATGATTTCCATTGATGTCTATGGAGACTATATTTGCAACGCTGTAAACTCGTACAAGACACTTTTAATTATCGCATTACATTCGTAGGTGAATCGCAACGCATAGATGTTAACGACCGTCATTGTAAACAATTACTTTTGGATAACATGCGAATTTCGTTTTTTTTTTTTTCACGCATTGCATTCGTTATTAACCCGCAGCAGTGTGAACGGGGCTTCAATCTTTTTGTTTAGTCCCTGTTCCAATATAGATTAGCAAAATAGCTTTAAACTAAGCACAATACCCAGGCATAATTCATCTGTACTCAAGTTACTGTATGGGTAAAAGGTCAACACAATTGTATAATTATATAAATTGGAAAATTAATGGGCAGACACAAATGTCAAAGTAACTAAAGCAATGTGTATATGATACAATATACTGTTCATTAAAAAAAGAGCCAAAAGACTGTTAAAAATAGTTAACTACTCACTGCTCATTTATTTCATAGACATAATAATTCTGAAACCTAACTTCATGTTCTGTACATTTTTTTTTCCTTGAAGGGATTCAGTACATGAACACTTGACCTATATACTGTAAACAGTATAATTAAGTATTTCTACTGACTAGAACATTCTTTTGCCAAGCAATAGATAAAGCCATGATAAAATATTGAAGCAATTATATGGGTAGAAATTAGCACTGTTTGTTACTTGTAAAATGTAAACATACTATCACAGTGTGCATTTACTCAGCTATTTTTTGCTGTTAATATAAATCTCTAATAAAATCTTGCATTTTTTACAATCCACTTTACTACATACACATTTTTTCCCTGGTTCTTACTCAATGGAAATTAATCTACTTTTATTTTATTTCTGTAAGGAAGAACAAGGCATGACAGGCATACAGGAAAATGTTCCCATACTGTGCAAGCAGGGATTGCAGCCTCACTAATTGTTATTTATTCTTAGTGACCCAGTAAAGAGAGTAATTTAGTGATGTGCAATCCAAACAAAGTTAGGTTCACTGGATGTTTCACAAACACATAAAAAAAATCCACACACCTCGACATTTTTAATTTTTGTTGACCTTTTTTTAAAGCCAATTTGAAAGCATTTGGTACAAAATACATGAGTGAATGAATGAATGAAAAACTTATATAGCGCGGCACATGCAAACCCAGCAAACCTCTGGGCGCTTGTTGTTTCTGTCTCTCTTGACATCAAAAGAGCTGAGTTTTAATCTGTCTTCTGAAGGTCAGGTGGTTTTCCTCCAACCGAATGCTGGTTGGTAAAGAGTTCCATAGTCTGGGACCTTGGACAGCAAACCTTCTTTCTTCTTTGGACTTATATCTGGCTTTGGGTACCTTGACCAGATTTTGGTCGGTGGATCGCAGAATGCGATTGGAATTGTGGGCTTCTATCTTTTCGCATAGATATTGCGGGGCCTTCCCATGGATGCACTTATGTGTCAGACAGAGTGCTTTGAAAGCAATTCTGTCCTTTACTGGCAACCAGTGAAGGGATCTCAGAGAAGGTGAGATTGATTCCCAGGGTTTTTTCCCAGTCACAAGTCTGGCGGGCGTATTTTAAACGACTTGCAGACGAGCGATTTGGTACTTTGGGAGTCTGAGGTAAAGCGCGTTTGCATAGTCCAATCTGGAGTTTACAATTGTTCCTACCACGACTGCTACGTCTTCTTTGGTAATAAATGGAGTAAGTCTGCGTAGTAGGCGCAGCAGATGGTGTGATCCGCTGACTACTGACCCTATTTGTGCGTCCATAGTCACGTAGGTGTCGAAGATGACACCGAGACTCTTGACTTTGGAGCTAGGGGTGATGATTTGGCCCAGAATGGGCGGGGGTATCCAGGTTTTTTCCAGTTGACTCTTACAACTGGCGTGAAACAAAAGAAGTTCTGTTTTGGAACTGTTGAGTTTAAGATAACTCTTAGTCATCCAGTTTTCTATCAAAGAGAGACATTTCACTAAACTGAGATGATGATCCTTTTTGTTGCAGATGCGAAAATACAGTTGCGTGTCGTCTGCATATGAGTGATAAAGTAGATCTTGGCTACTGATAATTTCGAAGAGAGGGCGAAGATAGATGTTGAAGAGCATCGGTGACAAAGGGGATCCTTGAGGGACTCCACATGACACCGTGCGTTTTTCAGAAGTGAAAGGTCCCAATTTCACTGTTTGTGATCGGTTTTCCAAAAAGGAGGAAAACCATGGTAGATCACCTATTGCGACTCTGGCTACCTCAGCCAGCCGAGTCAATAAAAGTTTGTGGTCAACAGTGTCAAAGGCTGCGCTTAGGTCCAGCAGAACCAGGAGAGAGGATTCTCCTTCGTCTGCGGCCTCGAGGGCGTCATCCCATATTTTGAGTAATGCTGTTTCTGTTCAGTGTCCGGGACGGAAGCCTGATTGAAATGGATCAAGTAGATTATGGGTATCTAGATGCTGTTGCAGCTGTTGTACCACTACTTTTTCCATTACCTTGGAGAGAACGTTAAGGCCTGTTATGGGACGGCCGTGAGTTGGGTCCTTAGGATCCAGGGTAGGCTTTTTCAAGATGGGCTTGATTGTGCCCTCTTTCAGCAGGGAGGGCACTATGCCTTCCTTAAATGACTGATTTATAAGCTGCGTGATAGGTGGTGCCAAGATGTCGGAACATTCCTTCAGCAGTTTAGTGGGGATAATATCATTAGGCGCTGTGCTGTTTCGCAAAGTACTGATGATATTTTTAGTGGCATCGATGGAGATGGGTTCCAGAGTGAACATTGTTGATTGTCGATGGTTTCTGTGGATGTTATGTGGTTGTGGTTGATTGGGGGTGGGTTGAGGGGGGTATTGTTTTGCCGAATGCTTACCCGGATTCCCTCAATTTTATTAATGAAGAAATCCGATAGCTAATCGCAAAATTCTTGGGTAATCTGAATTGGGGGCTTCCAGGCAACCTGGATTCATGGTCTGAGTGACCAGCTTGAAGAGTTTGCAGGGGCGATTTAAAGCGCTGTTGATAGCCACAGAAAAATGAAGTTTCTTGGCTTTGAAGATTTCTTTATGGTATTTTCTTGTTATTTCCTTGTAGATAGTGAGGTTCTCCTCTGAAGCGCTTCTTTTCCAGGCGGCTTCCGCCCTTCTGCCACGTCACCGCCACGTCAGCGCGCTGTCTGCTGGCAGGGATTTTGGTTTGCTCGTGTGTACATGCGAGCAAACCAAAATCCAAACCGATTTGAACAGATCTGTCTGTCGGTCCGACTGATTTGAACAGATAGATTGCCCTGTGTGTACGAGGCCTAAGTCGGCTGACTGTAGTAGGGCTGCATTTATGGCATCCAGTGTTTCTGAGGCTGTTCGAAGTGGTTGGATTATTTTTATTTTATTTCCCAATGTAGATTTGAAGAGTGCCATCTGGAAATTGTACCCTACAATTTTTTTTAATTACTGTTTGGAGGGTAGCTGGTCTTTAATCGCTTTCTGTCCAGCATACATATAGCCATGATCCTCGTAACATTTTTTACAGCTGCCAATTGGCTTTCATATAAAAGTAATCTGAACAGCTCTACAGCTGTCTGAACACTTTTACAGGGCTCAGGAGGGGCCTCCCTTCTGCATTCACCCTCATCTTAAAGGCAGGGCAAAGGGGGATCTGCCCTGGGCCATGTCATTGTTGTGGGGCCCAAAGCAGCTGCCTCATACTTGCCAATTACCCCATTTTAAATACCCTTGTCCCTTGAAGTTTTAGTCATGTGCTGTGTCCTGATATCTCAGTGTGAAGTGCAGCTACTAATGCTGCCCAGCTCTACCCTATTGCTGTATACAGATGACTCACCAGCAGACCCAGTGATTACATGTAAATAACCATCATTAATATGTAAATAACAGTAGCATTCATATGTATATCATGTCCCTCTGCAGTGAAGAGATGATGTGCTGTAACCTCTAGCAACCAATCAGTGAGCAGTATTACAGTACAGTAATCTCAACCAATCAGTGAGCAGTATTACAGTACAGTAATCTCTAGCAACCAACTAACAAGAAGAAATCATGTGTTGTAACATCTAGCAACTGATCAGTGAACCGTAATGTGTGCTGTAACCTCTAGCACCCAGTTATTAAGTGGTAATGATATGCTGTAACCTCTGGCAACCAATCACAATCACTGTCTGATCTGATACAGTAAACTGATTTTAAGTCTAGCTGATATTTATTGTATGTCTCAGAGCAAGTGGGGGGGGGGGCAAGATTTTTTTTGCCCAGGGTCCAATAAACATTAAAGACGGCCCTGCATTCACCAGCCATTGTTTCTGGGCTCTCCTGTTCCACCAGGGAGCAACGGACCGCTGTAAACTGGTCGGGTCAGCTGCACACAGGGGAGATGGAGAAACAGTCATGTAGGAACAAGAAAGGGTCATCCCCAGACTGTTCCCACAAATTTGGGAGCATGAAATTGTCTTGGTATGCCGATGCCTTAAAGCCCTGTTCACACGATCGGGAATCCCGTTGGGAAAAAAACGTTGATTTTCCTGATGGGATTTCTGGCAGGCTTCCCCTGAAAAGCCGTGTATACACACGGCCACACAAAAACCTGCTGTCGGGAAACCCGATGGCAAAATAGAGAGCAGGTTCTCTTTTTTTCCCGTCGGGATTCTCAGCTGTTTTCTTGATGGGAGGATTAAAAGTTCACTTCACTGGAACTAAGGGGCCAAGCCTAAGCCCAACCCCACAACATAATCCCTCTCCACCAAATGATTTGAATCATTGCACAAAGCACCTCAACCCAATAGAACACCTTTAGGATGAAGGAGACATGGGTTTTGAAGAAGCACAATGTATGTGTGAAACGTCCTCACCCCTTGGTCAGTTGTTTTAGTCTTGGTGGCAGTCTTTCAATAAACCTGTTAGACGGATGTTGGTGTGCAGCTAATTTTTCTCACCTGGTCAACATGTTCACGGTTGCAAGCCAGAGCTAACACCCAGCCCTTCCTTTTTGGTGGATTATTATACTCAACTGGAGCAGTGATCTCTCTTGTTTCTCATACTTTTGGGGTGAATTATTTGGGATGAATTACAGTGGAGTTCTTCTCGACCAACATCAGTGCCTGGCCTGACAAATGCCCTTCTGAAAGAATGGGCAAACATTCCCATAGACACACTCCTAAACATTGTGGACAGCCTTCCCAGAAGAGTTGAAGCTGTTATAGCTGCTGAAGGTGAGCTAACTCAATATTGAACCCTATGAACTAAGACGCCATTAAAGTTTATGTGTGTGTAAAGGCAGACATCCCAATTCCCTTGACAAATTAGTGTATATACTGCATGTCTGCACTGCACAGTGCAACACAGAGACATGGAGATTTCATAATTCAAAATAATAATGATAATAATAATAATATAATAATACAAATTAAAAATAGGGTATAAGAAAAATAAAAAGTTTTACTTCAAATTTGCATATTGTAGAGGAGGAAGGATGAAGGAACCAGGGAAGCTAAAATATAAAACTGATTAAACATCTATAATATCTACCTAGTATTACCTGCTGTTTTGCTGATAAACACTTTCTAACAAACTTTCTTAAATTTAAATATTTGAATGAAAGTGTAGCCTCTGACTTTTTAAATTTGCTTGTATAAATAAAGCAAAAAAAATAAATACAGAACAGTACAATAGGTATTGAGATATCTTGTGTCAGAAGAAGATATTTGAAAACCCTTGGAGGCATTAGAATTAGTAAACTTTAGAAACATGGAAAGAGAAATTAGCACAAGAGCAATGAGACATTTCTACATACCCAATTAATTATTTTTTCTTTATTGTGTAATGTGTGTATTGTATGTAAAAACTAAAGATATTTTGGATAGAATGTGTAATGCCCTGTACACACGATCGGTTTGTCTGATGAAAACAAACCAATGGATTTTTTTCATTAGATATCCAATGAAGCTGACTTTCATCAGTCTTGCCTACACACAATGGTTAAACATCCAATCGTGTCCAAAGCGGTGACGTAAAACACAACGAGGTGCAGAGAAAAACAAAGTTCAAATCTTCCGAGCATGTGTCGACTTGATTCTGAGCATGCAAGGATTTTTGACCGATGTATTTCCCCACAGACGATCTTTTTTTTCTATCTTTTTTTAACCATACAAAACATTTAAAACCAGGTTCTATTTTTTTTCACAGATGGGAAAAAAACGACGGGCCCACACACGATTGGTTCGTCCGATGAAAATGGTCCATTGGTCTGTTGTCATCAGACGAACCGATCGTGTGTACAGGGCATAAGGATTAGAACTACAATCAGGCTTTTACTGCTATACCACATTTAAGAGATGTTCCCTCACATCCTGCCCTGTAGAAAAGGTTCAGAGACTGAGAATAAAACTCCAGCAGCAACACAAACAAAAACATTTTATTTTATTTTTTTGTAGAGTAGGGGGAAGGATAAAAGGCCTGTCAATTTCTATTGCTATTTTTTTGCATCATATTTCCCCTCATCCCCTAACTGGGATAAATGCTGTCCCTGTGAAAGAAAGTGAGGGGGATATAGAACCCCAGAAAACAGTAAAAAACAGACAGAACTTCTAATTTCTAACCCCTCAGTCCAAAACGTAAAAGTTTATTTAGTAAAATAAAATTTAAAGTTTGGCCTTGCAAAAACACACAGGCAAAAAAGTTAACATTAAAGAGGTTGTAAACCCTCTCATATACCCAGAGAAGTGAATAGACTCAGATGATATGCAGAGATGAAACATATACTCTTGCATACATTTTACTGATTTATCTGCAGTCTTCCCCTCTCTACATCCCTTCAAAAGTGCAGCTTGTGATTAAATCCTTCTTCATCTGTGAGGAGCAGAGAGGATGGGGTGGAGAGCTGCAGTTAAAGTGTGTGAGAGCAGGGGACACACCCGACACACAGAGCACAGGAATGAAAAAAAGGATTCAGAGCTGTGTTCTGAAAAGACAAGCTGTGTGCTGAGCTCTCTCCCCATTACAAATTAATCTCATATGTCTGGAAAACTTCTGAACAGTGACTCATGCTAATAATAGAGGAAAAAAGCACCAGGTAGAAACAACACTTATGCCGCGTACTGTACACACTATCACCTTTCTGCATGAAAAAAAAAAATATTTTTTCAGCATGTCCAATAAACAAAGTTTTTCCAACTTCATCATTAAAAACGACGTTGCCCACACACTATTGTTTTTGAAAAATGATAAACAAAGCATGGTGACGTACTGTACAACACGAACAACGGCACTCTAAAGGGGAAGTTATATTCGCCTTTGGGCTGCTGTTAGCTGATTCCTTGTTAGTAAAAGACTATTTGCGCTTTTTTTGTCTGTTACAGTGTGATGAATGTGCTTACTGCATTATGAATGGTAGTTTCACCAGAATGAGCACCCCCGCCTCATAACTTGCTTCTGAGCATGCGCGGGTTTAAAATTGTAATTTTTAACATTGTTTTAGCCCACACACGATCATTTTTTACAACACAAAAAATTACATTTTCAGAAGACAAAAAACAATGTGAAGCCCACACACGATCATTTTAAATTACCTTTTTAAAAATTACATTTTATTTCATCACAAAAAATGACCGTGTGTACGCGGCATTAGAGTTTGGGGATATACAAACACTACCAATCTATGTGCTTTGTTCAGATTTCATGACTGATGTTTACAACCGATTTAAGTCCTGCAGTTGTACATAAACAAAACCTTAGCAAAACATGAAAGTGTTTGTTACTTTAAAGCCCTGTACACACGATTGGTTTGTGTGATGAAAACGGAACGATGAACCATTTTCATCGGACGAACCGAACGTGTGTGGGCCCCATCGTTTTGTTTTCCATCAGTGAAAAAGAATAGAACCTGTTTTAAATTTTTCGTATAGTTAACGAAACGATAGAAACAAATGATTGTCTGTGGGGAAGTCCATCGGTCAAAAATCCATGCATGCTCAGAATCAAGTCGACGGATGCTCAGAAGCATTGAACTTCATTTTTCTCAGCACGTCGTAGTGTTTTACGTCACCACTTTGGAAACAATCAGATTTTTAACCAATGGTGTGTAGGCAAGACTGATGAAAGTCAGCTTCATCGGATATCTGATGAAAAAATCCATCGGATTAGATTCCATCAGATATCCAATCGTGTGTACAGGGCTTCACACTACATATTCCTGATATGTGCCTCTGGTACCATGTATTTGTATGAGAAAGTATCCTGTTTTCTTTGTATTGCTTCCTTTATGTGAAATCCCTGGTGTTCCTCCTATTCCTCTTGCTTTCCTTATAAAAACAGACCACACTAAGCAGGAGAGCACACCATAGTCAGTTCTCTAGCTATCCTGGAAACTCAGTGTACTCTTCTCCGACGATCAGACTTGGCCTGACATTCCCCTGCTGCACAGTCATTCACAGGCAAGCTCAGTGTGCTGTTGCTTCTTCTCCCCCAGTTATTATGCAGCTGAGAAAAGAAAGAATGTGATCATTTATAAAAAAAGGAAAAAAGTATTTATAACGTTTTTTATATATATATATATATATATATATATATATATACACAAAAATGTTTTGTCTTTCATTACTATTTTCAACTGAATAGGTTTTACAAGATGATAGTTTAAAATCACTTTAAGGTTCCACTGTAGTTTTTTTAGTTTTTTTTGTAAATATGCATATTAAATGTTTACATTTTTTATTTTACACTTTCAAATATTATTAAAAGATGTCTACTCTCAACACACACATTGTCACATAATGTTAAGTCAGGACAAATGTGGAAAATACATATTAAAAACATAAAAAAATAAGTAAACTAAAACCCATAGACAATGATTTTTGACACTAATTAATTTGGAAAGATGCCTAATAATACCTTTTTTATTTTTTGTTAAATAGGAAACAACAAGTATGTTATACCATTACTGCTGTATATATTTTTACAGCAGTATTTCAGTAAATGATTTTAGGTATTTATGTTGTTACATTTTGACATTTTCTAGACAGCTGTTTTAAATGCTTCTATAGGCAGTTTTGATTTTTGACACATTCTGTATTTTAATACAAATATGAATTCTTTGCCATCATCTTATTGTTGACATTTACATAAAAACATTTTAATGACTGTTGACATTTGATTTCATTCTGAGCTGTCCTAGCTGCTCATCTGTTCTAATGGTTCAGAGCAACGGTTATGGGAAACATAATTAAATTCTACATCTGTCGTCTACAAGTGACTTGTTAGGATTTCCTTGAAGTGGAACCTTCCAGTTTTATCTGAATGTAATGAGTTCTCATTTTCCTCAGCAGAATATTGTTCAACAAAATGAGAAGAGCACCTGTCAAACTGTTGTATTAATGCCAAATGCTAAAGCATTTTTTATGATAGGTCACTTATCAAACTTTAAACGAAAACATTGTTTGAAGAGTTTGAGGGAAAAAAATAACTAATTGGAATGTCTGATTTTCATACTATACGAGTGAAACATATTTTAAAGACCCCAGAAATCTAGGCTGCAGTTTAAATTTGAAAGAACAAATTATTAAACGGTCACTCCATCACAAATATTTTCAGTTTTGATTGATCACCGATTTATCCTTTGGCATTTTATATCTCTTAGAAATTCAATATGATGCACTCCTTTTAACACTGTATTCACAATTGTTGGTATGTTTCCTAATACTTAGTTCAAAAAAGGTTAAATATCAGGCAGGAACCTGATAACCTACAATCTCACTAATCCAATCAGATAACAGAAGGGGGTGGGAGAAAGGAAAGCCCAAAAGTTGTCATTGACTCCAAAAAGGGAAAAGGGAACTGACAGTGATATTCTTCGAATTAAGTCTTTATTCGAAAATGTATGTACAGGGTGGGCCATTTATATGAATGAATGAATGAATGAGGAACTTATATAGCGCAGCACATGCAAAGTAAATCGCCTCTGGGCGCTTGTTGTTCCTGTCTCCTTTGAGATCAAAAGAGATGAGTCTTAATCTTTCTCCTGAAGACTAAGTAGTTCTCCTCCAGCCGAATGCTGGCTGGTAAGGCGTTCCATAGTCTGGGCCCTTGGACAGCGAATCTCCTGTCTCCTTTGGACTTGTATCTGGCTTTCGGTATCTGAAGCCGATTTTGATCGGTGGATCGTAGAATACGATTGGGATTGTGAATTTTTAATTTTTCGCATAGATAATGGGGAGCATTCCCATGGATACATCTATGCGTTAGACAGAGAGCTTTAAAGGTGATTCTGTCTTTAACTGGTAGCCAGTGAAGGGATCTCAGTGAAGGTGAGATTGATTCCCAGGGTTTTTTCCCAGTCACAAGTCTGGCGGCCGTATTTTGAACGACTTGAAGACGAGCGATTTGGTACTTGGGGAGTCCGAGGTAGAGGGCATTTGCATAGTCCAGTCTGGAGTTTACAATAGCTCCTACCACGACCGCTATGTCATTCTTGGGAATAAAAGGCGTGAGTCTGCGTAGTAGGCGCAGCAGATGGTGAGATCCGCTGACTACTGCCCCTATTTGTGCGTTCATTGTCATGTCGGAATTAAAGATGACCCCAAGACTTTTGACTTTGGCGCTAGGGGTGATGATTTTGCCCAGAATGGGCGGGGGGATCCAGGTTGTTGTCGATTGATTCCTACGCTTGGCGTGAAACAGAAGAAGTTCTGTTTTAGCTCCGTTGAGTTTGAGATAACTCTTTGTCATCCAGTCCTCTATCAAAGAGAGGCATGTCTCTAGATTGAGGTGGTGATCCTTTTTATTGCAAATGTGGAAGTACAGTTGCGTGTCGTCTGCATAAGAGTGATATAGCAGTTTTTGGCTGCTGATGATTTCGAAAAGAGGACGCACATAGATGTTGAATAACATTGGCGACAGGGGAGATCCTTGAGGGACCCCGCACGATAATGTGCGTTGTTCGGAAGTGAAGGGTCCTAGCTTCACTATTTGCGAACGGTTTTCCAAAAAAGAGGAGAACCAGGATAGATCGCTTTCTGCGACTTTTGCTATTTTAGCCAGCCGAGTCAATAGCAGCTTGTGATCAACTGTATCAAAGGCTGCGCTTAGGTCCAGCAGAACCAGAAGAGAAGATTCTCCTTCGTCTGCGGCCTCAAGAACGTCGTCCCATATCTTAAGCAATGCTGATTCTGTCCCGTGTCCGGGACGGAATCCTGATTGCAATGGATCGAGTAAGTTGTGGGTATCTAGATGCTGTTGCAGCTGCTGTACCACTGCTTTCTCCATTACCTTGGAGAAAACATTTAGGCATGTTATGGGGCGCCAGTTGAGTGGATCCTTAGGATCCAGGGTGGCTTTCTTCAAGATGGGTTGACTGAAGCCCTCCTTCAACTGGGAGGGCATTATGCCCTCCCTGAAGGATTGGTTGATAAGCTGCGTGACAGGAGGTGCCAGGATGTCGGCGCATTCCTTCAGCAGTTTGGTGGGGATAATATCGTTTGACGCAGTGCTGTTGCGCAGAGCGCCGATGATATTTTTAGTGGTCTGAATAGAGATGGGTTCCAGCATGAACTCACCTAACTGAGGTGAATTGCTGCCGGTGCTGTGTAAATGACTACGGGGGGGCTGGGAGAGCAATTGTTCTGCTGAATGCTTTGCCGGATAGCCTCGATTTTGTTAATGAAGCAATCCGACAACTCATCGCAAAATTCTTGTGTATCCAAGTTGGGGGCTTCAAGACATCCTGGATTCATGGTCTGAGTGACCAGCTTGAAGAGTTTGCGGGGGCGATTTAGGGCACCGTTGATAGCCTCAGAAAAATAGTTTTTCTTGGCTTCGAAGATTTGCTTGTAGTATTTTCTGGTTATTGCCTTGTAAATCGCGAGGTTCTCATCTGAAGAGCTTCTTTTCCAGGCTGCTTCTGCCCTTCTACGCTCTTGCTTCAGTAACGCCAGCTGGTTGTTAAACCAGCTGGAGCTATTTTTCCTGATCTGGGTCTTTCGTTTCGGCGCTATCAAGTCAGCTGACTGCAATAGTGCTGTGTTTATGGCCTCCAGTGTTTCTTCCGCTGTTTGGTGCGGCTGAATTTTGGATATACCTTAGTAAAATGAGAATGGTTGGTGACATTAACTTCCTGTTTGTGGCACATTAGTATATGTGAGGGGGGAAACTTTTTCAAGATGGGTGGTGACCATGGCGGCCATTTTAAAGTCGGCCATTTTGAATCCAACTTTTGTTTTTTCAATAGGAAGAGTGTCATGTGACACATCAGACTTATTGGGAATTTCACAAGAAAAACAATGGTGTGCTTGGTTTTAATGTAACTTTATTTTTTCATGTGGGAGTTATTTACAAGTTTCTGACCACTTATAAAATGTGTTCAATGTGATGCCCATTGTGTTGGATTGTCAACGCAACCCTCTTCTCCCACTCTTCACACACTGATAGCAACACCACATTGAAATCTGCTGCAATGACATGGTTACTGCGTTTTCTTTTTTTACAGCCATTGACATGTCGCCGAGGTTAACACGTGCGGAGCGGATAGAAAATAGTCTAGTGAACGCAGTCATTTCAGGTCATTGCAGCAGATTTCAATGCAGTGTTGCTATCAGTGTGTGAAGAGTGGGAGAAGAGGGTTGCATTGACAATCCAACACAATGGGCAGCACATTGAACACATTTTATAAGTGGTCAGAAACTTGTAAATAACTCATGGAAGAATAAAGTTATGTTAAAACCATTGTTTTTCTTGTGAAATTCCCAATAAGTTTGATGTGTCACATGACCCTCTTCCTATTGAAAAAACAAAAGTTTGATTCAAAATGGCCGACTTAAAAATGGCCGCCATGGTCACCACCCATCTTGAAAAGTTTCTTCCCCACATATACTAATGTGCCAGCACACTAAGTTAATATCACCAACCATTCCCATTTTATTAAGGTGTATCCATATAAATCGCCCACCCTGTATATTGAAAATGTGAACATTTATAGACAAAAGGTGATTGGAAATAAAAAAATAAAAAATACAACGTTGTCAAAAACAGATTACAAAAAAAGGGGTGTATTCCGGCGCTCGTAATGACTTGATGCCTGGGAAGCAACAGTAATAGTGGTAACTGTAACAGTACCTATAGATAGGGTCTCACGGATAAATGAACTATGAGGAGGCAGCCTTACTTTAGAGGGTGTCCATGACCTCTGTCAGCAGTTCAAGAAAAAAGGAGGGGGTGGAGGCACCAACTCAAAAAATAAACTTTAAAAGAGCATTCTACAGGAAATGTGAGTATAAGAGTGTATACTCACAGGTTCGCTGGGAGTAGTAGTCCATCGGGTTGTCTTTTAATCGGTGGGTGCCATTCCACAGGCTCTGGTGATGTCCGCACAGCTTCTCAGTGTGGATGCGTCCTGGAAGCTCCTCGTTGACCAGCGTGGAACGCGGAAGCGGAACAGGCGGTGACGTCACAGGGGACGGCGGGAATAGCAGGCATATGAGGAAGGGAAGTTACAGGCTACACGCTCGGGGCTCACAGCTCCTTCTACTGGCCTGTCTGCTCTCAGGAGGAGAGCAACTAAATACTAAAAACAGGAAGTGGGCGGCATGCGGCTGTGGAACCATAACAGCCAGCATGCACACACTGCTAGAACAAACCAGTGTGATAAAAATAATAATAATATAGTTTAATAAAGAATTGATTAAAAACAGATCAGTAAAAAATATGTAGGAAAATGCATATTGTACACAACAGTGAAGCTGACAATAAAAACAAAAAGAGAAAAAAGGGGGGGGAGGAATGGTGTGGGGCTACCATTAGGAATGTGTTTCGATTTCCTCATTGAGTCCCTCCGGCGAGAGAGTATTTAATCAATATATCATAGTAGGTCTCCTGCTGGCATAGGCGTTTAAAGCGTTCTGCAACAGGGAGATCTCTGGAGATGGCTTCAATGACCCACACCTTAAGGCCCACAGTTGATTTATTATGTTCCTTCAAAAAATGAAGGGGAACACTGTGTTTGTCATGTCCCTTAGTAATAAAACACCTGTGTTCGCCAAATCGTTGACGAAGAGTACGTATAGTCCTTCCAACGTAAAAGAGGCCACATGGGCAGGTCAGGGCATGAGGCATGGTTTTTTCTTGCATTGGTACATACCCACTAGTGGGATTAGAGGAATGGATGGAACAGAGGAAGTAGGAACATTACAAATTTTACTACGTGCTATTTTACTCTTAATGTTTTTGGTTTTGCGGTAGGAAACCTTGGGAACTTGGGAAAGGGATGAACCCAAGAAGGGATCACTGAGCAAAATTGGCCAATGTTTGGCTAGGATATTCTCCATATTCTTATAGCAATCATGACATTGAGTGGTGAATCGTGTGGGTTGTGATTCACTTGGAGTTCTGGGTTTGGGGGATGGTTTCGAGGCCTGTTGAATGAAGGCTTCCTGAACCAAGGAGGATGGATACCCTTTTTCATGGAATTTTGTGAGTAGGAATTTACCTTGTGTATGGTAATCCTCATCTTTTGTACAATTGTGTCGAATCCTATGAAATTGGCTCTTGGGTATATTACGGATCCAACTCGGATGCTGACAACTTTGGTAATGTATATAGGAGTTCCCAGCAGTGGGTTTGACAAAATTTGTGGCGTGGATTTGGGAATCATTGTGAAAAAGCTCCAAGTCTAGTAACACTAATTTGTCAGGGTCTTTAACATGACTAAACGAGAGCCCCAAGGAGTTGTGATTACAATAGTTGGCAAAGGATTCTGCAGTAGTGCCACCCGTAGTGCCATCCCAGATAATAACAATGTCGTCAATGTATCGACCGAAGAAAATTATATGGGCCGCAAAGGGGTTGTTGTGTAGAATGTGTTGTAGCTCCCAGTAGCCCATGGTCAAGTTGGCATAGCTCGGGGCAAAGTTGGCTCCCATGGCGGTGCCTCGAGATTGTAAGTAAAATGTGTGGTCAAACTCAAAATAGTTGTGTTCCAAACAAAATTGTGTGGCTTCCAAAATAAAATGTGCTTGTCTAGGATTGATGAGGGGGTCTTCTGAGAGGAAGTTTTCTACTGCTCTGAGGCCTATTGTGTGGGGAATGGAGGTGTACAGAGATGTAACATCAAGAGAGACCCACTGATAAGTGGGTTGCCGGGTGTAAAAAGAGAGCATATCCAATAGATGGGTACTGTCTCTGATGTAAGTGGGGAGGTTTTGTGCAAGGGGTTGGAGGAACCTATCAATATACATGGAAAAGCCACTGGTGATACTGTCCATAGCGGCTACTATCGGACGACCTGGAGTTTTGGAAAGATCTTTGTGTATCTTTGGTAACTGGTAAAAATAGTTTTTTTTCCAGAAGCCCTTGACCAAAAAGGAGAATTCGGCTTTGGAAATTATATCATCTTTTAGGGCTTTGTTAGCTAAGATGGTGGCTTGTGTGGTGAATTCAGGTAATGGGTCATGGCTAAGTCTGGAATAAGTGTCAGTGTCAGATAATAATCTAAGGGATTCTGCTATATAGTCAGAGTGGTCTTGTACCACAATGCCACCTCCCTTATCAACTACCTTTATAATAATATTGTGATTCTTAGTTAGTTCATCAAGGGCTTTTTGTTCTGCCCTTGGGAGATTGGATTTTTTCTTATTTGGGGCTGATTCACACATATTAATAAGATCAGTGTACATGACTTGGTAAAATGTTTGTAGGTAGGGACCCTTTTTATGTACTGGGTTGAAAATTGACTTTGGTTTGAATTTACTGTGCTGGATGGGTGGAGAAGTTTGGCAGTGTTGAGTAAATAACTTCATGTCGATGAAGGGATTATCTGAATACGACTCATCTGGGTCAGCAATGGCAGATGAATCAATATCTGCCCTGGAAGTATCAGAGTTGGTGGGTGCTATAGTTTTGTTCTGGGGTGGGGAATTGGGAGAGGATTTTATATTAACCACTTCCCTACTGGGCATGTAAACCCCCTTCCTGACCAGGTGAAATTTCAGCTTGCGGCACTGCGTCGCTTTAACTGACAATTGCGCGGTCGTGCGATATGGCTCCCAAACAAAATTGGCATCCTTTTTTCCCCACAAGTGGAGCTTTCTTTTGGTGGTATTTGGTCACCTCTGCGATTTTTATTTTTTGCGCTATAAACAAAAAAGGACGACAATTTTGAAAAAAAAATACAATATTTTTTACTTGTTGCTATAAAAAATAGCCCAATTTAAAAAAAAAATCAGTTTAGGGCGATACGTATTCTTCTACATATTTTTGGTTAAAAAAATCGCAATAAGCGACTGGTTTGCGCAAAAGTTATAGCGCCTACAAAATAAGGGACAGAATTGTTATTTTTTATTATTTTCTTTTTTTACTAGTAATGGCGGCGATCTGCGATTTTTATTGCGACTGCGACGTTATGGCGGACACATCGGACACTTTTGACACATTTTTGACACCATTCACATTTATACTGCAATCAGTGCTATAAATATGCACTAATTACTGTATAAATGTGACTGGCAGGGAAGGGGTTAACACTAGGGGGTGAGGAAGGGGTTAATGTGTTTCCTGCATTGTGTTCTAACTGTAGGGGGAGGGGGGGGGTGACCGATCTGTGTCCCTATGTACTAGGAACACAGATCGGTATGCTCTCTCTATGACAGGACGCTGTCATTGTGAGAGCCGGCAATGAGAAATGATCTCATATGTTTACATATGAGATCATCTCTCATTGGCCCATCAGATCGCATCGCAAACGGCCACTCTGATTGGCCGTTCGCGGCGATCTGTGATTGGCTGTGTCCAAGGGACACGGCCAGTACACAAGTTCCCCGCTGCGCGCTCTGGAGCGCGCGCTGGGAACGAGGAAAGGGGCTGCCGTGAAAACACGGCAGCCCGGAGATTTAGAGCCACCCTGCGGCCGTATATACTCGTACGGCCGTAGGGAAGTGGTTAAAGAACCTTTTGACTGTCAGGTCTCTGATGAATTTATTAAGATCTTTGAAAAGTGTAAAGGGATTTGGACGGATGGTGGTTGCAAAGGTCAAACCTTTCCCCAACAATGAAATAGTATGTGA
Source organism: Rana kukunoris (assembly GCA_029574335.1). Taxonomy (NCBI): domain Eukaryota; kingdom Metazoa; phylum Chordata; class Amphibia; order Anura; family Ranidae; genus Rana; species Rana kukunoris. The sequence continues at coordinate 155,218 of JAJQKJ010002198.1, forward strand.
GTGGATAAGTTAAAAATCGTTATACTTTCCGTATTTTTCCTTTTAGATATTCCTCTACCCCCTCTTCTTCCTCTTCTGCCTGTTTTCTTTTTATACTGCAGGATGGGGGGCTTTGCACTAAAAAATCATCTTGGATGCTGGTTAGGTCACTGTGTGGTGGCATTGTGGATGGACCAGCCTGCATTGGCTGGGTGTCAGATGTTACCCTCGTGGGGGGAGCATTGAAACGAGATGCATTCAAAGTGGGTGCATCTGCAAGATGTAATGTCGCAGGGGTTTCTGACACAAGATCATTATCTGGGTGGGTACTGTGAAGTGGTGGACATGTATTTGATTTATTAGTGGACTGGGAGACTTTGGGTGTAGTAATATTTTTATTTTTATTGGTCACTCGTCTGGATTGCAGGATGGATGGAAGGGGTTAGGATGGAAGGGCATGGGGATTGGTGATTGGTCTAGGGGGAAAGGGGGTGTGCCGGGGAAATGTTTCTAAGAGGGGCTTGGGTACAGGTCCCCAATGTGGGACCTCATTAAATGCTCAGTGATACCTTCTTGGGTTTGTCCCTTTCCCAAGTTTCCAAGGTTTCCTACCGCAAAACCAAAAACATTAAGAGTAAAATAGCACGTAGTAAAATTTGTAATGTTCCTACTCCCTCTGTTCCATCCATTCCTCTAATCCCACTAGTGGGTATGTACCAGTGCAAGAAAAAAACATGCCTCACTTGTAAATTTGTTGAGCATGGCCAAAAAAACTTTACCATTCAGGGTAAAGTGTATATCATTAAAGAATTCTACAACTGCTCAAGTGTATATGTTGTATACTGCCTGACCTGCCCATGTGGCCTCTTTTACGTTGGAAGGACTATACGTACCCTACACCAACGATTTGGCGAACACAGGCGTTTTATTACTAAGGGACATGACAAACACAGTGTTCCCCTTCATTTTTTGAAGGAACATAATAAATCAACTGTGAGCTTTAAGGTGTGAGTCATTGAAGCCATCTCCAGAGATCTCCCTGTTGCAGAACGCTTTAAACGCCTATGCCAGCAGGAGACCTACTGGATATATTTATTAAATACTCTCTCGCCGGGGGGGACTCAATGAGAAAATCGAAACGCACCCCCCCCTCTTTTTTATCTTTTTGTTTTTATTGTCAGCTTCACTGTTGTGTACAATATGCATTTTCCTACATATTTTTTACTGATCTGTTTTTAATCAATCCTTTATTAAACTATATTATTATTATTTTTATCACACTGGTTTGTTCTAGCAATGTGTGCATGATGGTTCCACAGCCGCATGCCGCCCACTTCCTGTTTTTAGTATTTAGTTGCTCTCCTCCTGAGAGCAGACAGGCCAGTAGAAGGAGCTGTGAGCCCCGGGTGCGTAGCCTGTAACTTCCCTTCCTCGTATGCCTGCTATTCCCGCCGTGCCCTGTGACGTCACCGCCTGTTCCGCTTCCGCATTCCACGCTGGTCAACGAGGAGCTTCCAGGACGCATCCACACTGAGAAGCTGTGCGGACATCACCAGAGCCTGTGGAATGGCACCCACCGATTAAAAGACACCCCGATGGACTACTACTCCCAGCGAACCTGTGAGTATACACTCTTATACTCACATTTCCTGTAGAATGCTCTTTTAAAGTTTATTTTTTGAGTTGGCGCCTCCACCCCCTCCTTTTTTCTTGAACTGCTGACAGAGGTCATGGGCACCCTCTAAAGGAAGGCTGCCTCCTCATAGTTCATTTTTCCGTGAGACCCTATCTATAGGTACTGTTACAGTTACCACTATTACTGTTGCTTCCCAGGCATCAAGTCATTACGAGCGCCGGAATACACCCCTTTTTTTGTAATCTGTTTTTGACAACGTTGTATTTTTTATTTCCAATCACCTGTTGTCTATGAATGTTCACATTTCCAATAAACAGGGTGGGCGATTTATATGTATACACCTTAATAAAATGGGAATGGTTGGTGATATTAACTTTCTGTGTGTGGCACATTAGTATATGTGGGGAAGAAACTTTTCAAGATGGGTGGTGACCATGGCGGCCATTTTGAAGTTGGTCATTTTGAATCCAACTTTTGTTTTTTCAATAGGAAGAGGGTCATGTGACACATCAAACTTATTGGGAATTTCACAAGAAAAACAATGGTTTTAACATAACTTTATTCTTTCATGAGTTATTTACAAGTTTCTGACCACTTATAAAATGTGTTCAATGTGCTGCCCATTGTGTTGGATTGTCAATGCAACCCTCTTCTCCCACTCTTCACACACTGATAGCAACACTGCATTGAAATCTGCTGCAATGACCCGATGATGTTCACTAGACATCAACACAATTTCTATTCGCTCCGCACCTGTTAACCTCGGCGACATGTCAATGGCTGTAAAAAAAGAGAACGCAGTAACCGGGTCATTGCAGCAGATTTCAATGTGGTGTTGGTATCAGTGTGTGAAGAGTGGGAGAAGAGGGTTGCGTTCCCTCATCATCATCCCTTATAAGAATATGGTATTGAGACCAGGTGACTGCACAGAGGCAAAAGGTTCTCACAGTTTCAGAAGTAATAGGGTTGTCATCCACCATTGTGTCATGTCAGTTCACCGCTGTCATTTGGGGCCGTGTCCCCTGTTCTTCAGGTTTTCCCAGGAAGTGGCTACTGGCTACGGAACAATCCACTATGAACCAGAGAAAGGCCCTCTGACCATTCACTTATGGTTTCTGGTGGACTTCTGGTTTAAAGGTGTAGAGTAGCTATAGGAAGGTAAAAGGGCCCTGGCAGTCTTGATATGGTGGGCATGCATGGGCGCAAACACCAATGTGTTTTACCCACTTGCTCTGTGGGTTTCTTTACAGTGAAGTGATCACCTAAACCAAGTCCTTTAAAAAGGCTCTAGGATGACCCAGAGAAGGCATTTGCAATGATGTCACTTCCGGTCATAATGCAGACTTCTTAGCCCCACCAGGGGTTCAGGGTGCTGTAAAGGTCAGGTTATTTTACTATATCTCCATCTTGTGGCGGTTTTAGATTTTTTCAGTTCACTATTATCAATGCAAGTGTGGCCATCATTTGGCTGTCTCCTGCTGAGAACAATGTAGCGTATTGCAAAGGACAGCCTAGCCACACAGTGAACAATCAAGAGAACAAGATAATAGGATAATAGTTACTCAAATAGTTGCAAAGCACACCATAAAGGCTAACAGTTCCTGTATAGACCTATGGTATTGTTCCCGAGCAATAGCAGATTTATGAGGTCAGGGATGGGCAAAAGGTTCAGCCCGACCATAAGTTCGGGCGGAACTTTGGTTGTTAGGGTATTCTGAGTTCGGGGGGAAATTTGAAAGCCGCTGAACCCTATTAAAGTCTATGGGACACTAACATGAAAAATCAAAAGTGCTCATTTTAAAGGCTTATATGCATGGTATTATAATAAAATGTTTTGAGGACCCGGGTCCTGCCCCATTAGACTAGTGTTGCTCACGAATATTTGCATTGCGAATATTCGCTACGAATATTGCATATTTGAGTATTCGCGAATAACGCGAATATCGCGGCGAATATTCGCTATTTCGAATATTCGTATTTTTTCAATTTTTTTTTAGAACAGATCACATCCTAGAGATCCCCATCGACGTCTAAAAGCATTGCTGGTATGATTAGAGACCTTGGGCCGAGTAGCTGCAGCGCTCATTTTATATTCCCGAAAAATCGCAATGCGATTATTCGGCAATAGCGATATCGCGCGATTATTTTGTATTGTAATATATCACGAATATTCTGAGCCAATCAGAGTGCTCCATTCCGCATTTCTCGAAATTTCGCAATTATTTTATATTGTAATATATCACGAATATTCTGAGCCAATCAGAGTGCTCCATTCCGCATTTCTCGAAATTTCGCAATTATTTTATATTGTAATATATCACGAATATTCTGAGCCAATCAGAGTGCTCCTTCCGCATTTCTCGAATATTCGCAATTATTGTGTATTGTAATATATCACGAATATTCTGAGCCAATCAGAGTGCTCTTTCCGCATTTCTCGAATATTCGCAATTATTTTATATTGTAATATATCACGAATATTCTGAGCCAATCAGAGTGCTCCTTCCGCATTTCTCGAATATTCGCAATTATTGTGTATTGTAATATATCACGAATATTCTGAGCCAATCAGAGTGCTCCTTCCGCATTTCTCGAATATTCGCAATTATTTTATATTGTAATATATCACGAATATTCTGAGCCAATCAGAGTGCTCCTTCCGCATTTCTCGAATATTCGCAATTATTGTGTATTGTAATATATCACGAATATTCTGAGCCAATCAGAGTGCTCCATTCCGCATTTCTCGAAATTTCGCAATTCGCATTCGCGATAGCGAAAATTCGCAATGATTTCATTTCCAAAATATATCACGAATATTCGTATTTAGCGAATATATCTCGAATATTCGACTATATATTCGAGATATATCGCGAAATCGAATATGGCATATTCTGCTCAACACTACATCAGACATGTATCAATGCAAAAAAAAAAAGTTTAAAAACTGAAGTTTTTTTGGGAGTAGTGATTTTAATACTGCTTAATGTGAAACAATAAAAGTGAAATATTCCTTTAAATTTCATACCTGGGTTGTCTATAGTATGAATAGAAAAAAAGTTATTCAGCGCTGGAAAAATAAGAAAATAAATAAAACAAATGCAAGCCAGCACTAAGGACAAATTCATAAAAACTTCCCAACAGACTATATCGTGAAAACAGTGCAGCGAAAAAACTATAATTAGAAAATAAACACGAAAAAAAAGTGTCCATGTGAATAGAAAGTCCATAAACTGGTGAATCCAGAAATCCAATTTAAGAGGATCCAAATAAAGTGTAGGTGAAAACTGACACCAAAATAAATCCACCACCGTGTGCAAGATGGCCTCTCCCCTTACTACTTCGACCCTGCCGGGTCACAGAGCATATCAATATAACTCCAGGGTCAGATATAAACTCCAAGAGGAACCGTATGGCTGTGGATGGTGCCAAAAATCCTGGCCTGGTAACTTTCCAGCAGAGAACCAGCATACATAGGAAAATAACAAAGAGGATCTAGTGCTCTCTGATATAAACTTAATTTAGTGGTAGACATCAGTAAAATGAACACTCACATTTGCAGACACTCATAACACAGAGTGTAGGCTATGACAGCGTGTAAGCCTGGAACATCTGCGGTGATCGAGGGTGACGTCCTACGCGGCTCCTCCCCCTGTACGCGTTATGTCAGCGTGGGGCGGGGAAAACACACTAGACCTCCCTATTGTATTTAATTAATATAGAGCTCAGGTTATTTATCAGCCAATTACGTCCATTGCGGACGCAACCAATAGCAGCGCCTGCATCAAGCAGGAAAGGTAAACATCCAGGACTTGGCTAGAAGGTCACTGGGCTAAACGGAAGTAAAAGCAGCCAAATCTGCTAAATAGCTGAGTGGGGACAACAGGCATAGGACAGAGAATAAAAGGAAATAAAAAATCTCTGACATACCATATTGGATTCCCCTCCTCAAGCGCAAAACAGTATTTAAAAATGATATATAGATAAAAGCACACACATAACTATGCCCGCAATACATATCAAATATATAAAGGACGTCATCCACGATCGCCTCAGTGTCACAACAATACACAATACTGCATAAAGTACATAATGTAATTTATATTACTACAATAAGGAATTAATATAAAAATTATTTTATAAGAAGTGCGCCCCACGTACTGTAGTCCACATTCACACTCCAACATGTACACCACCCCCTCGGTGGTACATGTAACCAGTTGTTTAATAGGATATTCTGTATGAGTGACAGAAGAACTGAAAGTTTTACGTTTACATTATTCCTCACATGTTTACAGGTTGCACACCTACCACAGGCATAAAAACCTGACAAAAAGTTAAACATCTTGGGCTGGGCAACAATAGGAGGGTCAATGACTCCTGGTGCAATACTATCCCTTAAGAAGAAAAAAAACCTGCCAAAATGTATTTCATTTTTAGGTTGTAACAATGGGTGTTATTTCTTTTGTATTTTACTTGGCTTGGCATTGTAATGATTATCTGTGTACATGACAAAGAGCAAGGATAAACCATTGTATTTGTACATACTTATCGTAACTATGTGCTAGAAAAAAGCAAAGACGACAGCTGCTCTGATTTGCCTGAAACTATTCAAGTTAAAAACAAAGGTTTTAGTTGCATACATTTGCAATTTGAAAGTCAGATATTTGCCATTTATCAGAGGTTCTTTTCCACATATATTTGCATATAATGTAAACAACTAAAACCTCTCTTTCTAACCTGATTACTTGAAACAGATTAGTTTGGACTTTTTTTTGCTGGCTAACTTGAAAGTGTCCTGAGGACCCCTTTTATACTGTATTTGCCATGACCATGAGCATCTTTCCCTGCTGGCTAGTTTTATACAAGTCAAATTAGCTGCCGTCTTTGCTTTTAGGGTACTTTCACACTGCCCAGTGCCCAGTGTTAGCAGTAAAGCACCACTAGATTTAGCAGCGCTTTACCACTGTTAAGCAGTGCTTTTCGCCCACTAGCGAGGTAGTTTTAACCTCCACTAGCAGGCGAAGAAAGGGTTTGTAATTTGTTTGTAATTTTGATTTTATTCCAACAGACTTGTGTACACACAAGGGTTAAAAGAGCCTGTGTTGTGTCACTGTTGAATCGCTTTGCAGGCGCTTTGGCATCGTTGCCTATTCATTTCAATGGGCAGGGCGTTTAGGAGCAGTGTATACACCGCTCTTGCAGTGCCCCAAAGATTCTGCTTACAGGGCTTTTTTCTTGTGCTGCAAACGCACAGCCCAATGTCAAAGCATTCATGCTTTGACACTAGGGAGGCATGAGAGGTGCTATTTTTAACGCTAAAACACATGAGCTCTTCTCCCAGCCTTTTTATGGCTAGCCAACAGGGCTGTCCCTGGAGCCTGTTGCCCCCCAGCTGGGCTGTTCCTGGAGCCGCGGCTGCCCACTCAGCCTCTTTACAGCCACCCATTCAGTTCACGGCATGTGTAGGGGCAGAGACTAGAGGTCAGCTGACTGGTGAGGAATATTAAGTGGGAGGGGCTGAAGGAGACCCTATCTCCTGATTTCAACATAGGTGTCACTGCTGCGAGACACCACAGAGCTGGAGACACAGTGAAGCCGTAGACACAGTGATTAACACTACCTGTGATTAGAGTTGCCATTAAACGTCCCCACTACATTTCTCAGATCAGCAGAATACCCTGATCAAGAGCACCTAAGTTGGCTGATCAGAACTCTCCCCAGCATTGCCACAGATCCCACCCCAACCAGCACTGCCACTCATCCCAACTCCCCGTCAGCACTGCCACTCATCCCATTCCCCCCAGCACCCCCACCAAGGAGTAAGAGAAGGAATACAAATAGAAAATACATGGAAGGGAGATGAAAAGAGGGGGAGGAACAAAGAAAAAGGAGAGACCGAATAAGAGAAAGAACAAGAAAGACGGCATGAGAGGGATGGGAAAATAAATAAATACATAAATAAATTAGGATAGAGAGAGATAAAAGGGAAAGAAAGGAGAAAAAAGAGAAACAATGGTACATCCTAAAATGTACCATAAGGGGTTTAATACTATTCAAGTAGAAGGGACTCAGCGAGCGCTAAATGTCCGTGGGTTAGGGGCGCAAATTACTTGTCTTGCCTTAGGGGCTGACAACCCCCGCTATAAAAATAACTTTACTATTAGGGGTCCCCACAACTTGGGAAATGTTATCAAGGGGTCACGAGTCGACACTAGAAAGGAACCACTGATCTAGAATTAATCAGACTTAGTAGCACAAGCACTATTTTCATAAATGCACAAAGATTTGCCTCTAATAGACGTCAATGAGGTCTGCATTAACATTCGTAATTTGCATTTTGACCATGTTCTTCAAATTAACACATCCCTATTGGTAAGGTTGCTGGGAAGTGGCTGTACAGCTAGTAAGGGAACATCCAGCTGTTTACATGCTCAGGTGAGAGTGACAGTGTTGAGAGCATGGGAATATTATTGAAACTCTCATTGCCCGATGTCTCAGACTTTTTTAACCAAAGCACACCTTGGAACCCTTGCTGTGAGATGTTCCTTCTTTCTAGCTGTGTTTCAAGCTATTTTAGATTAATGAAATATAGCCTAACAGCTATTCTACATTTTGGAGTATTCAAAAAAAGACTAATGACGCATACACACGGTCAGGAATTCCGACAGCAAAAGTCTGATGTGAGCTTTTGGTTGGAAATTCCGATCATGTGTAGGCTCCATCAGGCTTTTGCTGTCGGAATTCCAATGTAGCAATTCCAACGCGCAAAATTCTGATGCATGCTCAGAAACAATTTGACGCATGCTCGGAAGCATTCAACTTAATTTTCTCATCTCGTCGTAGTGTTGTACATCACTGTGTTCTTGACGGTCGAAAGTCCAGAGAACTTTTGTGCGACCGTGTTTATGCAAGCCAAGCTTGAGCAGAATTCCGTCGGAAAAACCAACCAAGGTTTTTCCGAATGAATTTCCGCTTGTGTGTATGGGGCATAAAAGACAAAAAAGTGACCGGCCTTTATTCAGTTTAAAGGGGTTGTAAAGGTTTGTTTTTATTTTCTAAATAGGTTACTTTAACCACTTCCCGACGGCCGTACGAATATGTGCGGCCGTGGGGTGGCTCTAATTCTCTAACAGGACGCAAATATGCGTCCTCCGCTTCTCCAGGCCACTAGAGGGCGCACGAGCACCGCCAGCGGCGTGCACGTGCCCGCCGCATTCCTGAGATACCGATGCGCGTGCCTGTCCGCCAGGCACTCGCAATCGGCAGGGACAAGGACATGGATCTCTGTGTGTAAACACAGAGATCCATGTCCTGTCTCTGGAGAGGAGACCGATCTGTGTCCCTTTTACATAGGGACACAGATCGGTCACCTCCCCCAGTCACCCCCCCTCCCCCCACAGTTAGAACACACCCAGGGAATACATTTAACCCCTTCCATGCCCCTCTAGTGTTAACCCCTTCACTGCCAGTCACATGTATACAGTAATCGTGCATTTTTATAGCACTGATCGCAGTATAAATGTGAATGGTGCCAAAAATGTGTCAAAAGTGTCCGATGTGTCCGCCATAACGTTGAAGTCCCAATAAAAATCGCAGATCGCCACCATTACTAGTAAAAAATAAATAATAATAAAAATCAATAATAATTCTGTCCCCTATTTTGTAAGCGCTATAACTTTTGCGCAAACCAGTCGCTTATTGCCATTTTTTTTTTTTGTTTTTACCAAAAATATGTAGAATAATACGTATCGGCCTAAACTGAGAAATAAATGTTGTCTTTTTTTTCAAAATTGTCGCTCATTTTTTATTTATAGAGCAAAAAATAAAAAAAAGCAGAGATGATCAAATACCACCAAAAGAAAGCTCTATTTGTGGGGAAAAAAAGGACACCAATTTTTTTGGGAGCCACGTCGCACGACCGTGCAATTGTCAGTTAAAGCGACGCACTGGCGAAAGCTGAAATTTTACCTGGTCAGGAAGGGGTATACGTGCCCAGTAAGAAAGTGGTTAAGCTAGTGCATTGTTGGTTCACTTACCTTTTCCTTTGATTTTCCTTTAAAAAAATGTTTTCTTTGTTTTCTTTGTCTGAATTTCTAACTTCCTGTTCCTCCCCAGTAAGGTGTTCAGTAAGCTGTTCTAAGTGACTTTTCACCGCTCGGATGATGGTGGAAAGCTTACTGAGGAGAAACAGGAAGTGAGAAATTCAAACAAAGGAAAAAAAAACATTTAGAAGAGAAATTGAAGGAAAAGGCAAGTGAACCAACAATGCACTAGCTTAAAGGAACCAATTTAGAAAATAAAAGACAAACCTTTACAACCCCTTTAACTACTACATACTGAATATTCCCTCTGAAATTAGTACTAGGAAATTAACAGTATAAGTAGTTGGCTGTAAGATCAGACAGACAACAACTCTAACTTGAGGTTTAAGTTATGCTCCAAACCAAGAAGTTTAGAGTCCTTGGTGTTAGCAATAGTAACAAACTCAACAAACACCCAGCCCTATGGACTACTACAGACCATACTCACTCTCCCCAAGAAATAAAAGACCATAGTGAAATAATAATAATAAAGCAGACACTTTTCTCTCTGCTTGCACTCATCTGTTTGCACATACCTGGAGGGTCAAGAAGAACCCCCACCAACACCACACCCCACACTGTAGCAATTGGATCATGCTTTATTTGTTTTTCTTTTCTTTAGGTCAACTGTGGGTATAGAATTGTGTATATGGAGGTTTTATTTTTTTATTGGTTGAACTATATGGACCAGTATCCCTTTTCAACCTAACTATGTAACCAGGGTATACTGAAATATTCTGGATGATTGGATGTCTGATATGGTCTGGTATCTAAGACTTAACCTAAAGTAAACTTGTGTCAAAATAATATTATCAATTTAATCCAGAAATTACCAGCAGGTACCTGTCTCCTAAATGTCTAACTGAAGGAAAATGATCTTACAGATACATGCCAAAACCAATGAAGACCATGAGTTGAGAAACAGGAGTAGGAGAAGAGGCTTGCAATTTCTAAGCCCTGCACAAAGAGGGCTAAATAAAGGTAGTAATCTGGGACGCTAAAACTGTTATCTCCAGATCTGACCACCCCAACCTGGTTAACAGACCATGTTACTGTTACCTCTGACCTCCGATCCATTGCTGCTACTACCCCATTCTCACATATCCAAAGAGAATTCAACGCACCAGTCGGGGATTACCTTACTTATTACAGAATACAAAAATGCCTGACTGCAAACCCTTCTTTAGAAGGATTTCTGCCTCTAAATGTTTGGAACTACTTTCTTTCTGACACACGTAACTCTAGGGGTACCTCCATAGTATATTCCACTTTGCAGGATAAGAACATCTTCCAGAAGACCAAACCCCTTAATGACTGGGAAGCTGATGTTCAATGTCATTTCTCTGATGAGCAATGGCAAAAGGCAATCAAATCAGTCTACAAATACACGTCATGCGTCTCCCAAGGGGAACTTACCCAAAAAATACTAATGAGATGGTACATGACGCCCCACAAGATAGCTAAATTCTGCACACACACCTCAAACGCATGCTGGAGAGAGTGCAGTCAGCCTGGTACACTCATACATATTTTTTGGCCCTGCCCATGCATATGACAACTTTGGACTGAAGTGGAGATGATGCTGCGGGAGGTCATTCACCTCCCCGCGGCGTTGTCGTCTTACTTAGCTATCCTCAACTTGACTATCGATGATCTGACCCCAGACCACCGACTAGTGGCTACTCATATTTTGTTAGCAACGAGACTGCTAATTACCAGGAAATGGAAAACAATAGATGCTCCAAGTCTCACAGAAGTAATTAACTTAGTACAAACTCACTATACCTACGAAAATATCCTAGCTAGAGGGAAATCCACATATTCTAGGCTACTCAACCTCTGGAAGCCTTGGACTCTTTGGTACACAAACAGAATCAATAAGTGATACATTTATGATATATTCTACGCTCTTTTCATCTGCTCTCCCCCCCTGGCCCTGCCCCCCCTTCTTTATCCTCCCCTCCCTCCACCTCCTTGCTTTGTTCTTGACCCTACAACATTCGCCTATTACTACCACAATTTACTTCCATTTATGTTCATTTATACGCTTCTCCTGTTACATTGTACTGGATTGTGCGCACCTTGAGTGGTGCATGTCTATTGCACGTTTACTGTTCACTTTACGTACGCTACCATTGCTATATTATCTCTTACATTTTGTTACTGCAATTACATACTTGTACATTGAAAATTTCAATAAAAACTATTTGAAATAAATAAAGGTAGTAATCTGTCTGAGGAATTGGGCTATGTATTTGGAGAACTTTGCTTTTGTCAAGTAGGATACTTGATATGTGCCTGCAATAGTGCTATAATTGGATGCTGAGAAGGTTGTTAAAATCAAGTCCTTCTACAATGCAAGGGATGCATAATCACTTTGAATTTGAGTAATGTGCAGTCCTATGGCAGAGCAAATGTTGTTTAGAATTGGCTTCCTTTTGCTTGGTCTCTGCTCTAGATAAAAGTGAAGGTATTCCTCTGTGGGGTACTCATATATTAAAGTGGGGGATAGGATATGCATGTATGAAAGAAGAACACACTATCCTAAGTGTAGACTATAGTGCAACAAATCCTAATGCTTAAAGGGCAGGAAGAAGCACTTGACCTGCTTGGAAGTGTCATTAAAGTGCATGAGCAGTGGTATGATGTAACACCTGGTATCCACCTGAAACTGAGCTCTGGTTGGTTGAATTTTAGTGACAAGTTAGAAAAGTTTGCACTGTGAAGTTATTACATTCCACACATAGAATAAGCAAAATGCTGCACTGTCATTATTGTGTCATTATTGTGATAATAAAATCAATATGTAATGTAGCGCTACCCCCGAAGAAGCCGCTGGTTGATTGTTGGGTCCGGCACATTATGTAGCTCTAGCGTTGTCTAGGGGTGTGATGCATGAACAAAGCAGTGAGTGGAGGTCCAGACATTCAATAAAGTTTTCCAAGGCTTTATTTCCAGGCCAACATAGCCAACATCAACTTCAGTTAGGAGAGAAAGGGTTGATGAGAGTAAAGGGATAAACTTGCAGTGTCAGGCCTGGATGTGAATGGGCAATCCAGCCCTTAGTAACAGCGGTCCGTAACTGATGAAGGGCAAATCCTTCCAATGGACTCCAGCCCGGGTCACTGGGAGACAGTAGTGCGTACCTGTAACATCCCGGTTACCAGATCCCCGATTAGTGTGGCACTCAGCCTGAAATCCATTTCAATGGAACCTGGAACCCAGTGGATCACTGGGGTCCTCTTTTGCCTCCAGTTGAGGCTCACTGAAGCCTGCAAGCTTGGCCAGGAGGGCCCACACCCTGAAGGTGGATGCGGCACCCAGCACCGGGAACCCGCAAAGATTTTAGAACACATGATACCTGTCACAGATATACCCCTCTCCAGCATGCCCTGCAAGGGAAGAACTCCTCTAATTGGCTGCTGGGGAAGACTTGCTCTGCCAGAAACCCCACTGGCGCCAACTGCTGGCTGGAGATGATACCACATCCCTAGAATGTAGATTGGTCCAGGAGACTTTTCTGGACCGACAGGGGTCATAATTTAAATAAATCACGAATGGGAGCAATGTAACTCTCCCATTCTAGCTAACTTTAGCGTAGTGCACATACTGAAAGTAAGGGGCTGCTACAGTAAATAAATATTTATAAACAATAAAAGTCCATTTATGTGATCCACAAAACTTGAAATTGAAGTAAAAAAGAAGATTCACCAAAAAGTCCTAGTTGTGAAAGAAAAACAGTGATATCCTTCCAAATCAACTGCAGGTGTAAAACATTGTGCTCCCTAGGAGGTAGTTCAAGTAAAGATATCCTCTTACCAGATGTGAATCAGTGAGTTGCTACCCTCACTACAGTTATATCTAGCTCAGCTTGTCCACCTGTTATAGGGAATGCCAATATTGTGTCTCCCACAGGCCTCAGATCCAATTGAGCCATATGTCAGAAAGAAGAGGAGACCCACGTCATCGTGCAACATCCAGTTAAAACCACAAGAGTTTTATTAAAATTCTACTTAAAGCAAGGATTAGTATACAGGCATATCGGAATATACATTTAGTCACACACACTGCTCGTACTGGGACCATCACTGCTATAATATAATAAATAAATATTAATAATTATAACAAATAATAATAATGATATAATTATAATAAAAATTATTCAACAATGTAATCAAATCAAAAACACTGAAATTTGCTCAGTTGCAGAATTGTCGCTGTCATTACTTTTATTTTTTATGATGAATTTCCCCACAAATCGCCATCGCTCAATTCTGCAAGTGATTATAAATTATTATCGCTGTTTTCTAGCTGTTTTAAAACCACCTTTGATATAAAGGGACACTTTTTGGTTGCTATGGACAATCTACAGTTTGCAGGCAGAAAAAAATGTTTTTATTATACAAGAGTACATGTAGGACACTGGGCAGACCACTGGGGACAAAAGGGGTGTGTATTTTTTACATACAGTACTGTAATCTGTAAGATTACAGTATACTGTATGTAATGTGTTTATTGACTTTTTTGAATTTGGCGCCATTCTCCGCCCCCATGTGTCGTAACGGCACAGGGAACAGAGATTGGCAGGACACAGGCACTGTATGAATCAAACGAGGACGGCGCTCGCTCACTCAGCGGGGATGCATCGCAGGATCCAGGGACAAGGTAAGTAAACTATGCCAGTGGACACTGCAAGGCGATCCCGAGTCTGGCTCGTGGATACCGCTTTTGGTCCTGAAATCTTACCCCAAGTCAGACTCGGGAATACCACCAGGGGGGTTAAGGAAGCTGTGTGAGCACTGTTATCCCTTACTGCCTGTTGATAATGTCCTGTTGAACGAAACGTACATCGACAAAGCAAAGAATTGCAGTGACGGTCTCAGTACGTGAGCAGAGCGTAGGACTGATGTATATTCCAATATGCCTGTATTTTAATCCTTGTTGTAAGTAGAATAAAACTCTTGTGATTTTAACTGAGTGTTGAGCAATGAGGTCAACTCCCTGATGCACATATCGGCCTTGAAAGGTCAGGATATCTGGTAAGAGCATATCGTTGATTTTATTACCTCCTGGGGCACACAAGGTTTAATACCTGCAGTTGATTTGGAAGGATATCACTGTTTTTCTTTCACAACCAGGACTTTTTGGATCATCTTTTTCACTTCAATTGATACTAGGTTTTGTGGATCACATGCATGTACTTTCATTGTTTATAAACCTTTGTTTATTTGCATATTGATTTTATTTTCACAATAATTACAACACAGCATTTTGCTTATTTTATCTGTTTTGTGGTGTGTACATACATATGAGTGCAGGTAATTTATTCACATTCATTTAATCACGAGCGCAGAATTTAATTTGTTATACATTCCACAAATAGCCCTGTTTTACACAGTAGCAGTCAGATGACTCTGTTTTACTTGTCCATGATGTTGGACTGTATTTAAAGTCCTTGCTTTGACTGTTAATATATTTCAGTATTTCTATAATTACATTTTATATATGATATTTCAATTGCTTTCAGACACTAGCAAAAAAACTGAGGACTCAGGAATGGGGTAGGGTTATAAGGGAGACACTTCAGGGGGGCATGTCCTTTAAAACGTTGCCATTATCTAATCGCCTGAGAGTACTAGCCTATAACCCATGGTGTATGATTATGTATAATTAAGATATGTTAATTTAGCTTCTAAACAATCAGATCAATGAGAAGTGAATATATATTTCTTTATCGTACATCACGGGACACAGAGCGCATAGCCATTACACTTGGGTTATATGGGTACCTTCAGGTGTGGACACTGGTGTAATCAATTTCACAGGAAGTTTCCTCCCTATATAACCCCCTCCCACTGGGAGTGCTTCAGTTTTTTCGCCAGTGTCTTAGGTGTTGGTCACGTCTAGCTGTCCCTCGGAGGTCTCGGGACCCAGGATAGCTAGCCGGATCCGTCCGAAGTGCTTCAAAGCCAAGGTGTACGGTACCCGGGCCCTGCTGGAGTGGGGTTTTGCCTATAATGCCTCTCCTTGGAGGGCTGGATTCTGGGCTCCAGTGCCTTAGTCTCTTCCAAGAACTAAACGCTACTGATGCCAGGATGCTATATAGGTCCAGGGGTGTGGGT
Source organism: Rana kukunoris (assembly GCA_029574335.1). NCBI lineage: Eukaryota > Metazoa > Chordata > Amphibia > Anura > Ranidae > Rana > Rana kukunoris. Next base: position 171,039 of record JAJQKJ010002198.1, read on the forward strand.
TCCTTAACACAGGACCCCGGTCCCTGAAGGTCCAAGACAATACCCACGGAGATGGGGGAAGGCTGGGCCTCTTGCATTTTGCAATACCCTGCGGCGTGGAGCAGGTAAGAGGGAACCTGCGGGACTTGGTTCGACAGTAGGTATCCCCCTGGGGGTTCTGGGTTGGCTAATGGTATGCTTGTGCATCAGCCACTATCTCCACTATGTCTGTTGAGGCAGGATGGGATGTACTAATGTTTACCCAGATAACATGTAGATATATATATGTTTTTAAAAGATATGTATTTTGCTACTCCCCCCAGGTTTGCCTGTTAGCATGATACTGCAGCCCCACGTGTATAGAGAGGAAGTGCTGACAAAACTCCTGTTCCTAGGAAGCCTAGGGAGACAGCTTCCTCTATGTGTGCACTACAAAGATAGTGGCTTACCTGGTGTCTGTGTTCTAGCGCTGTCCGGGCTCTCCTCTGCTCTCTGCTTCCTCCATGTTGGTTTCAGCGTGGGGGGGGGGGGGCGCGCGCGCGTGCGCGCCGCCTTTTACAACGTCAGCGGGCGTGGGGGGGGGCCGGCCAGCAGCGTCAGTCTCAGATAAAGCAAAAAAGCATTCCTGGCAGGTCAGTCCCTCCTGAGAGCGGTGGAGAGTGAGGACATAGAGCGCGCAGCTGAGCCAGTTCTGGCTAACAGTGACACCCAGTGGTGGTTTGTGGATCTTCAGGTCTGGACTTAAAAGTCCACACTGACAAAGAAAAAAAAAATAAATATATATATATTTTTTTGCTTAAAGGGACTCAGCCTTAGATCCGGCAGTATCTGAGTCGGTGCAACCTTGGACTCCAGCTAACGGGCATTGGTGTGGCAATACTCACAGGACTTTCCTCTGTATTGCCGCCTTCTCAGGCGTATGAAAATTTTGAAAACATTTTACATAGCCTGTCCTTATTAAGTTTTCACTTCTAGCTACAACAGTTGGGTGTTGGCTGTAGGGGTGTCTCAAGGTTGTGCAATGGCTCCCAAGGGATCAGGACCAGCTAAGGCTGCAAAAGGTGCCAAAAAAGTAAAGGGCTCTCCAACGGGGTCAGAGGATTTGGGCCAGGCTCCAGTGGTCCCACCCTCACCAGATAGACCACCGAACAGCATCGTGCAGGAGCCATTGAGGGTGCTAGGGGCAGAGGCGGCCCCCAATCAACCCATTCCCGTTTATGTTACGGAAGAAATGCTAGAATCCACCCTGGGTGGGCTAGAGAAAAGGTTAACTGCTTTAATTGCCCGCTCTTTGCCGGGTGGCAAACGGGCTAGATCCCCGTCACCTAGAACAGTGTGTTCAGATGCAGAGGTCCTCTCTTCGGAGGAATTGGACCCACAGGGGGATCAAGCGGACCTGAGTCCTGACGGGTCAGACATTGAAGATTCCACTATAGATGAAATTTTTTCGGCTTCTCAAGCAGAGAGCCTGTGGATCCAGTCTCTGACGGATATGGTTCGCACTGCCTTTAAACTTCCAGTGTCAGAACAAGTAGCCCCCGCGGTATCCTCTTTAGGTTCCTTGAAGGCACCATTGGATGGTGCATCTTTCCCGGTTCACCCCCTTCTGGAGAGCGTGATTTTTCAGGATTGGGCTTGACCTGATAGGATTTTTATCCCTCCTAAAAGGTTTACCATTCTCTATCCTATGGAAGAAGAATTTGCAAAGAAATGGGCACTCCCTACCGTGGACGCAGCCATTTCCTGCGTAAATAAATCCCTGACCTGTCCGGTGGAAAATGTCCAGGTGTTTAAAGATCCAGTCGACAAAAAATTGGAGACCCTACTGAAGGCTTCTTTTACCACAGTAGGTGCCGTGGTTCAGCCAGCAGTGGCAGCCATTGGCGTTTGTCAGGCTTTAAAGGATCAGACTAAACAGATATTAAGGGACATACCGGCTCAACAAGCTCGTGAATTGGCTGACCTCCCAAGAGCTCTCTGCTTTGCAGTAGATGCTATTAAGGACTCCGTTCAACAGGCGTCCCGTTTATCTCTGCTGTTGGTTCATATGCGTCGCCTTTTGTGGCTAAAAAACTGGTTAGCAGAGGCACCCTGCAAAAAGCTTTTAGCAGGATTTCCCTTTCATGGTGGGAGACTATTCGGTGAAGACCTAGATAAATATATCCAGACCATATCAGGTGGTAAAAGTTCTTTCTTGCCCATCAAGAAAAGATCACGTGGGCCCGCATTTAAGCGACAGGCCTTCGCAGGCTCGGCCCCTTCAACTTCCCGTCAGTATCGACGGCCTCCCGGGCGTTCGGCATTTAATAGCCGCCCACAAGGACAAGCCACGACAGGCAAGAGGCCATGGTCTCGCAAGCCGGTTAAACCAGTCCTTAAGTCAGATTCATGAAGGGGCGCCCCCACTCTCTTGGGTGGGGGGAAGGCTTTGGTTCTTCTCCGAAGTGTGGAAGACCAGAATTCCCGACTCTTGGGTAAGATCCGTGGTAACCACGGGCTACAAGCTAGAGTTTCGGGAAGTCCCCCCTCATCATTTTCAGGGGTCAAGTCTTCCAAGCGACCCATTAAAGAGGGCCTCTCTTGCAAAAGCATTGGATCGTCTCTTACTCCAAGGAGTAATCGTAGAAGTACCAACCCAGGAATGGGGTCTGGGATTCTACTCCAACCTTTTCATAATACCAAAGCCCAATGGCGACGTCAGGCCTATCTTGGACCTCAAACGCCTAAATCGCTTTCTAAACATTCAGACCTTTCGTATGGAGTCCATACGTTCGGTGGCAGCCAGCCTACATCAAGACGACTTTCTAGCATCTATAGACATAAAAGATGCGTATCTGCACGTGCCGATCTACCCGGCACATCACAGGTTTCTTCGGTTTATGATACATCACCGCCATTACCAGTTCGTAGCCCTCCCTTTCGGGTTGGCAACAGCTCCGCGGGTATTCACAAAGGTGTTAGCCCCGGTGCTAGCCGTCCTAAGGACAGAAGGCATTTTAGTCTTGGCATACTTGGACGATCTTCTGGTTATCGACAGCTCAGCCTCCAACCTCAATCAGGCAGTAGGTCGCACAGTTCAGCATCTAGAGGAATTCGGATGGATTGTAAATCTAGAAAAATCGGTATTGAAACCCACAAAGCAGTTGGAATATCTAGGCCTTCGGCTAGATACAGACTGCCAGAGGATAATTTTACCTCAAGCAAAGATCAGATCAATAGCCCAAGCAGTTCAAATGATCTTAGGCAAGAAGAGGCCGACTATTCGCCTATGTATGCGACTGCTGGGGAAGATGGTGGCCGCCTTCGAGGCTGTGCCCTACGCCCAGATCCATACCAGATATCTTCAGGCAGCCATTCTCTCTGCTTGGAACAAGTCCATTCAGGCGTTAGATCGTCCGTTAGTGCTCTCCCCGAGGGTCCGGCGCAGCCTGTCTTGGTGGCTGGTCTCTCAAAATTTGTCAAAAGGGAAATCCTTTTGCCCCATCTCGTGGAAGATAGTATCCACGGATGCCAGCCTGTTAGGTTGGGGGGCAGTTCTAGAAGAACAGACCCAGCAAGGGCTGTGGTCGAGGGCAGAGAAACTGCTTCCCATCAATATCTTGGAAATCAGAGCTGCTCGACTGGCCCTGATCGCCTGGACTCTCCCCCTTCAGGGTCTGCCAGTAAGGATACAGTCCGACAACGCCACTGCGGTGGCATACATAAACCACCAGGGGGGCACGAAGAGCCCAGCAGCCCAAAGAGAAGTAAACCTGATTTTCTCATGGGCCGAAGCCCATGTACCCTGCATCTCGGCGGTGTTCATCCCAGGGATAGACAATTCTCAAGCAGATTTTTTGAGTCGTCAACAGTTGCTCCCGGGGGAATGGTCGCTTCACCCCCAGGTATTCCAAGAGATTTGCCAAAAATTTGGAGTCCCAGACGTGGACATTATGGCAACGAGATCCAACAAAATGTTGGACAAATTCATATCCCGAGCCAGGGATCCCTCGGCCTACGGGACCGATGCCTTGGTTTGCCCTTTTGGGCACCAGTTTTCTCTTCTGTATGCGTTCCCTCCACTGCAGATGATTCCCCGCCTTCTACGGAGAATCCGGGTGGAGCGCAGGCCTGTGATCCTGGTGGCTCCAGCCTGGCCCAGGAGGGCTTGGTACGCACTCATCGTGAAGATGTCAGTCGGGGCGCCGTGGCTGCTCCCCCTGCGCCCAGATCTGCTGTCTCAAGGCCCAATCTGCCATCCTGCTTCACAGCAGCTAAATTTGACGGCTTGGCGGCTGAATCCCTAATCCTTAAAGGCAGAGGCCTCTCAGATCAGGTCATATCTACGTTGATTCAGGCTAGGAAACCGGTCTCCAGAAATATTTATTACAGAGTCTGGAGAACCTATGTGGAGTGGTGCGAGTCTCAAAAATGGCATCCTCGAAAGTTTTTTATTGACAGGATCTTGCGATTCCTCCAGGTTGGCGTTGACAAAGGGTTGGCTCTTAGTACTCTAAAGGGGCAGGTGTCGGCTTTATCAATATGGTTTCAAAGACCCTTGGCTACCCATTCGCTTATGAAAACCTTCTTGCAGGGGGTCTTGCATGTGAATCCCCCTATTAGAGCTCCCCTCTGCCCCTGGAATTTAAATCTGGTCTTGTCAGCTTTACAAAGGCAGCCGTTTGAACCTCTGACAGAAATCCCTCTTGTGCTACTAACCCGAAAGTTAGTTTTCTTGGTGGCTATGGCTTCAGCCAGAAGGGTTTCCGAGCTGGCAGCCTTATCATGCAGGGAACCATACCTTATTCTGCATAAGGACAGAGTTGTTCTGCGGCCTCAACCTTCTTTCCTTCCTAAGGTCATATCCAGTTTTCACTTGAATCAGGACCTAGTCCTACCTTCCTTCTTTCCTACTCCCCAGTCCAGAGAGGAAAGACGGCTTCATACTTTGGACGTGGTTCGAGCCATGAGGGTCTATCTCAAGGCTACAGAGAAGATTCGGAAAACAGATGTGCTTTTTGTTCTTCCGGATGGCCCCAAGAAGGGTCAGCCGGCTGCCAAGTCTTCCTTGGCTAGGTGGATTAAGCAGCTGATTTTTCAGGCCTATGGTCTGAAGCGCGTTCCACCTCCATTATCAGTTAAGGCCCATTCTACGAGGGCCATGAGTGCCTCCTGGGTGGCACACCATCAGATTTCTATGGCACAGGTTTGCAAGGCGGCAACCTGGTCTTCCGTACATACGTTTACTAAATTTTATAAGTTGGACGTTGCAAAGAGTACGGACGCAGCTTTTGGGCAGGCGGTCCTACGGGCAGCAGTATAGAATCCTCTGGCCCGGTTCACGCCTCCTTGTGTTTCTGTTGATGGAGCCATGTTTTCTCCTGACAATGTTTTGATTTGGCTATTCTTGGCCTTACGGTCTCCCTCCCTTCATAGAGCATTGCTTTAGGACATCCCAAGTGTAATGGCTATGCGCTCTGTGTCCCGTGATGTACGATAAAGAAAAAAGGATTTTTAATAAACAGCTTACCTGTAAAATCCTTTTCTTGAAGTACATCACGGGACACAGAGCTCCCACCCCTCTTTTGGGGAACATTGTGTAACCTCGGGAGAATTGCTTGCTACAAAACTGAAGCACTCCCAGTGGGAGGGGGTTATATAGGGAGGAAACTTCCTGTGAAATTGATTACACCAGTGTCCACACCTGAAGGTACCCATATAACCCAAGTGTAATGGCTATGCGCTCTGTGTCCCGTGATGTACTTCAAGAAAAGGATTTTACAGGTAAGCTGTTTATTAAAAATCCTTTTTTTTTTTTTTTAAACTTCAGCTTTGCTGGTAAACTAATATACTAAACTAAACTAATATAGTGTTGTGCCACATTTACATGGACAACAAGAGGGTGGTAAAAACAGGCAGTTGATTCACAGATTTACTGTTCCCCAGCTAAACTTTAATATACAGCCAGAAGGAGCCGTGAAAATGCCAAACTGAATGCAACTTATAGAGCTAACGGGCACCGCCGTCTGTCAAACTCATCTATTCGAGCCTATAGAGTTGCACCACAACTGTGAGCCAAAAGGTTAGCTATAGGTTGTGGCATGTTAGTGTCTTTTAAAAATTGCCATTTGGGAAATAAAATGAAGCAAGAAAAATCATTCAGGTGGTGGCATGATTACCTCCTGGACTCTGGACTCTCCTGTGCAACTTTTGGTCAATTCAGTTATGAATTCAGCCCAAAAATTGTGCTGAATTCAGTCCTGAACCAGTGAATGGAGATGCACCGGCCCGCCTGCTGTAAACCACCCGGTGCTTTAGCGGGAACCCAGCATAAACGTAGCCTTATTTCCTGAAATATATAATTTAATGAAAGTTAAAATATATATGCTCTCTAATCAGCACAATGTCTGTAAATTCTTTTTAGTTTTGTGTTTAAGGAAGACCCTTTGGAGATGTTAAAAGCCTTCATTAGTATTCCTCTCTAAAGTGAGCTCTGCTAAGTTATGCACAGCAGTCACACAGGTCTTAAAGATTAAGATCCTACAAACAGCATATCTCCAATAACATTCTATGCTTTAATTACTTTTCTGTTTCCTAGTATTTATATACCTGCTTTTAGGAGTCATTGATGTACAATATTGCCCATCTCTGCTTAGATTGTTTTTCAGTTACTACTAAATCAATATACCACATCATGTTATTTACAACAATCAGAGAAAATTTCGAGACAACAAAATGCTGCCAGGCATTCAAGGGGGAAATAAAATAGCCTACAAGGATTCATGCAGTAAAAATAAAAATAAATCTATATTTTTTTTGTATTTAAATGTGATGGAACATGAGCTGCAAGAAGGAAGTAACATAAAATACCATTGTGTAGCAGAAAATATTCACTGTGGTAATGGCAAATGTGAAGCTTTAAGCAAAGCACACATATTGTTTATGTAAACCCTTTGAGAATGAAATAAAGACATTTTAATAATAAACATATTTTTGGTAAAAAAAATCGCAATAAGCGTTTATCGATTGGTTTGCCCAAAATGTATAGCGTTTACAAAATAGGGGATGGTTTTATTGCATTTGTATTAATATTTTTTTTTACTACTAATGGCAGTGACACATCGGACAATTTTGACACATTTTTGGGACCATTTTCACAGCAAAAAGTGCTATAAAAATGTTTACTGTGAAAATTACAATTTCAGTTTAGGAATTAACCGCTAGGGGGCACTGTAGGGGTTAAGAGTGACCTCATATGTCTTTCTAACTGTAGGGGGGCGTGGCTGGACGTGTGATGTCATTAATCGTCTTTCCATATATCAGGGAACAGACGATCAATGACACATCTCTACACACACCTCTCCCCGAAGCTCTTCAGCTCCAGTGACTGATCGCTGGACACCGGCTGAGATCGGGTCTGTGGGTCCCGCGGCATGCTCGCCACCCCACGGCTGGGCTTAAAGAGACACGTACAGGTACGTGATTGTGCCAACATATATCGGCGTGAAGGGGTCCTTAAGTGGTTAATAGTGTCAAGTGGTCCAATGCTATTTTTGGCAAGTTAACAGTTCAGTTAAGAATCCAATAATTTGTGAGCTTAATTTGTGTTAATAGGTTTGTTTGCATAAAGAGCAGAGTAGTATGATTCTAGGGTTTTATTTATGCCTTTGGGGTATGAAGAGATGGCACCCTGTGTATCCTTAAAGGAAGTGATATGGGTTGGGTAGTAGGTGCCTTTGCATAACCTTGCTAGTAGTTTCCCCACGTTATGTCCATATTTATGGAATCGGTGGTCTGTGTGTGAGAATTTTAAGTGTTCTAGATTGTCTGCCCAAACGTCAAAGTGGCTTATCTTCATGCCAAAGTTTCATATTGTTTGGGGTGTTATGTTCTGTTCATTTAAAAAAAATGATGAGCTGCTCGTAGCCTATCACTTACTTCCCAATATTGTTTCTGAGAGTTTTTCTTGTAAAAGGTTATGTAGGATATAATTTTGTCAAGAAAGAACGCTTTACCCACTTTCCAGAAAGGATTAGGGTTGTCCTTGTGAGAGGCATTTGTATCTGCATACTCAGACCATGCGTCTCTGAGCATATGTTTAAAGGGTTAGTTTTGTGATAAGTAAGATGGAAAATGGCATTGACTAGTGTTGTCACGTGGTATAAAGTCGTCAAGTACTACTGAGATAGGTCCGAAATGACCAGGTCATATATAGTGGACTCAGACCCCAGGCAGTAGTGAGGTAGTGCAGAAGAGGTAATCTAACCCAGCAAATATGTCATGTGCATGAGAGTAGAAGGTATACTCCCTTTCTCTTGGATGCAATAGTGGAGTATGGGGTGTGTGTAAGAGCTCTTTCGACAGCTCACTGAAATGTGCTTTTTGTAGGGAGTTTGGGGCACACACATTTGTAACAATAGCTCTTTAGTGGGAAACTTTAGGTGCACTGAAATTGTCATCTTTGTCTACAGAAATCAGTCAGAATCAGAAATCAGTTCATAGGATAGGTTTGTGTGGAGAAGAATCGGCACTCCAGCCTTTCGTCCCTTGGTAGTTAACCCTATGACTCTACCCACCCAGAGTTTCTGCATGTGGAAGAACTCATTTTCAGACATATGGGTCTCCTGCAGTAGTGCTATATACATTTTAAATCTTTTTAAGTGTCTGAGGATCTTCATTCTTTTGGCCGGGGATCGTAAACCCTTAACATTATATGAAACTCTTTGGATAATGTGAGAAGTAAGATATACATTGATAATATGTTTTAAATATTATTTCTACTACCTGGATAGATGAACATACAGTAAGCTATACTCATAAAGTGCACCAGTAAATTTGGGAATTATTTGCTAAGGATTATTCCCTATAGAGAGAGAAAAAAGGAGAGATGACAATTGGAGAAGGAAAATAACAAAATTAAAACAGCAAACCGCATAACTGATTGACTTCACTTTTTTCCGTATATATATTCCACTTCCAGTCTTTGGACTGATGAAGAGAGAGAGAGTGCCTGGCTGCAGTAAATGTTCGTTTTGATGTATTACAAAACAAATCGTGCTGCCTGTAGCTTATACTCAGTCCAGCCCCCCTCCCCCCCATTCAAAATCAGCAAAATGTTTTTTTCTTTGACTGCAAAGCCTCTTGGGTTATGTACATCACATTCACCAGGATGCTTCACTTTTTTATTCAAAGAAGCTGGAGGACAGTGGGCTTGGCTTGTGTAACCAGGGATCTAGGCTGCCTGAGACAGGAAGAGGCACCTGGCAACTAATGGTGTCAGAAACAAAGATGGTAGCTGTGACAGTGACACAATGGGGCTGATTTACCAAGCCTGTGCGCCAAGACTCATGGTGCACAAGCAGGAGTAAACCTGTTTTTGACATTTACAAAAGAAACACGCTGCCAGTGCAGCGTGTTTCCTCATTTACTAAAGTGCCTAATGCGCCCAGAAGAGGGCGCACAGCACGCCAGTACAGAGCTGGCGTGCGGCATTTAGTAATGTAAACATCGGGGATTCGGGCGGGAGTTTATGAGGGGAGGGAGGGGGGTGATGCAGGGGAAGTGTAGTGACATGTGTTTAAACTTGTGTGGCGGGCCGATTTGAAAGGGAAAGTGACTTTTGGGACCCGATCCCCGTGCCCTTGCAAAGTACGCTAGAACCTCGGAAGGTTCACTTGCATACTGGGCATGCGCAGAGGGAAAAATCGGAGCTCACCGCGCGCCTCTTCAGTACGCCGGGAAATCCTTGGTAAATACCAGGCGGCGTAGCAGTGTTTGCACTGCCTGGAGCGGCGCACGGCAAGCTCCGAGCTGTTCTCGGGCTGCGCTGACACTGAAGGGGAACTCCGCGCCAAATTTCAAATGTGAAACCGGCGCGGCTTCCCCCCCAGGGGTACAATAGGCTCTCCGGCTTGGTCCGGAACGTGAGGGGTTAACCCACGCCAAAATCGGCGTGGGGTTCCCCCCCAGATCCGTACCAAGCCCTCATCCCAGGCATGCAGTCTGGCCGGACAGGAATGGGGGTGGGGACGAGCGAGCGCCCCCCCCCCCTCCTGAGCCGTACCAGACCACATGCCCTCGACATGGGGGAGTGTGTGCTTTGGGGGAGGGGGGCGCTGCCCCCCCACCCCAAAGCACTCTTGTCCCCATGTCGATCGGGACAAGAGCCTCTTCCCGACAACCCTAGCCATTGGTTGTCGGGGTATGCGGGCGGGAGCCAATCAGAATCTGGGAGCCCCGTTTAATAAGGTGGCCCCCAGATTTCGGGCCCCCACCCTATGTGAATGAGTATGGGGTACATCGTACCCCTACCCATTCACCTGGTGAACGTTTTCACTTTTGAGGGTCTTCCGCCGCCCCCTTCAAATTCTTCTGCCTGGACGGGGGTCGTACATCCCATCCAGGACTTGGACGTGGCGGGCTTCTCGTCGCTGTCTTCTGCCGCTGCCCCCTTCACCACGAAGCTCCGTGCTTGTTTGATGAGGGCAGCGGGCTTCCGTCGTCTTCTCCGGGGCGAGGGTCGTACATCCCACCCCGGATTTCGTCGCCGTCTTCTGCCGCTGCCCCCTTCACCACGAAGCTCCGTGCTTGTTTGATGAGGGCAGCGGGCTTCCGTCGCAGTCTTCCGCCGCGGGGTGACACTCGCGGGCTTCTTCTTCCATTCGATGTTGACACGGCGAGGTCCGGCGCTGAAATGCCTTCTGAGCGGCGGGCAAGGACTTATATTGGCATTGGGCGTGGGCGTGGTTATGCCAACATGTGACCTTAACCCATGTGACAGTGATGTCACGTCACATCACTGTCACATGGGTTAAGGTCACATGTTGGCATAACCACGCCCACGCCCAATGCCAATATAAGTCCTTGCCCGCCGCTCAGAAGGCATTTCAGCGCCGGACCTCGCCGTGTCAACATCGAATGGAAGAAGAAGCCCGCGAGTGTCACCCCGCGGCGGAAGACTGCGACGGAAGCCCGCTGCCCTCATCAAACAAGCACGGAGCTTCGTGGTGAAGGGGGCAGCGGCAGAAGACGGCGACGAAATCCGGGGTGGGATGTACGACCCTCGCCCCGGAGAAGACGACGGAAGCCCGCTGCCCTCATCAAACAAGCACGGAGCTTCGTGGTGAAGGGGGCAGCGGCAGAAGACGGCGACGAGAAGCCCGCCACGTCCAAGTCCTGGATGGGATGTGCGACCCCCATCCAGGCCGAAAAAATCGAGGGGGGCGGCAAAGAAGAAGGCCTGGCCCCCGCGGCGGAAGACAACGTCGAGAAGCCCGGAGAGTGGCGCCCTCCGGCGGAAGACGGCAAAAGAAGCCCTGGCCCCTAGTAGGAGCCAGGCAGAAGCCGGCGACGAAATCCGGGGTGGGATGTACGACCCTCGCCCCGGAGAAGACGACGGAAGCCCGCTGCCCTCATCAAACAAGCACGGAGCTTCGTGGTGAAGGGGGCAGCGGCAGAAGACGGCGACGAGAAGCCCGCCACGTCCAAGTCCTGGATGGGATGTGCGACCCCCGTCCAGGCCGAAAAATTCGAAGGGGGCGGCAAAGAAGAAGGCCTGGCCCCCGCGGCGGAAGACAACGTCGAGAAGCCCGGAGAGTGGCGCCCTCCGGCGGAAGACGGCGAAAGAAGCCCTGGCCTCGGGAGGAGCCAGGCAGAAGCGGAGGAGCCCGAGGTGGGGCGACACCCCCGTTGTTCTCCGCTGTTTTCGGCCGGCCCCCCCCGGATGTAAAAGAGCTTAATTTTGGGGTGGGGGCACAGTCGAGCATGGCGGAGAGCATGGGTGGGTGTTTCCCCCCCCCCCGGCAGAAGACGGCTAGAAGACCGAGGAGTGGCGACGCCCCCGTTGTTCTCCGCCATTTCCGCCGGCCCCCCCCGGATGTAAAAGAGCTTGATTTGGGGTAGGGGGCCTGGCCGAACATGGCGGAGAGCATCGGTGGGTGTCTCTCTCCCCGGCGGAAGGCGGCGGCGAAGACCGGGGGGGGGTAGGTGTACCCCCCCGGCGGAAGGCGAAGACCGAGGAGGGGTAATTTTTTTATTTATAAAACTGCGACCAAAAGGTTAACAAATATATAAAATAAACAAAATAACTAAATAAACCAAATAACACAAAAACAAACAACAAAACACAAACCATCAAATCACTGACCTCCACCCACCAAGAAATAACTATACAAAAAAGAAAAATAGCACCAGAACAGGTATTTACAACAGGCTCACTGGTACAAGAGAAAGTCTTTATAGTCCATCAGAAAAACTTGCCCAGATCATTGCCAAAAAAAAAAAAAACCACTTAAAACGGCTCACTGGTACAGTAGGGAGATATTAAAGTCCATAGAAACCACTACTGTCCAGATCATCGCCAACCCACAACACACCCCACCATCACAACAACAAATACCTACAACCCACGTATGAGCAAGAACATGATAGTCAGACATGTCTGTAGCCTTATTTCAAAAAAAATACCATAAACAAAATCTAAGGGGGTGAAAAAGGATAGATGCCCCTACCCATGGAGAGGGGCAGAGCCGTGACCTAAGGGGGCTGGAAGAGGAACCCCCTCCATAAATGGGCACACCTCTCAGGCCCGACCCTGCTCCTTTCCAGATCCCGCACCTTCACCAACTCCCGAAAGATACCGCCCACCACCTCATGCACAGGCAGGATTTTGTCCCTAGTGGACACCAAACACCGAGCGTGCCAAGTGTAATAAAGCACAACTAGGCTGACTAAATAAAGTGACGATAACTCAAATCCCCTGCGGACCCCAAAATCACCATACACTCGCTCAGCATAGGTCAGGGCCGGAAGGCGGGGGTAGCCAATGGCACCCCCTACCTTCGTAAGAACCTCCATGTTGAAGGGACATTGGACCAGAAAATGGTCCATGGTCTCCAATGTCCCACCACATTCCTGACGGGGGCAGTCCCTGTCCCCCAGGTTCCTGTATTTGAGATTCGCACGGACATAGAGTCGTCCATGGAACGACCTCCATGCGAGATCCCAAAACTTACTTGGAATTCTAGAAGAATTCAAGAGGGCTAGCCCCTCCGTGAGGACCCTCTCAGGGCAGTCCCTCAAAGACAGGGGCTTCAAAATGTCCGAGGCCATGACCCTCAGGTACAGCTCCCGCCGACCCAAAGAGCCCACCTCCAGGGCAGTTATCCGCCACTGCCTCAGTACCTTTAATGCCAGGGGGACATAGGAAGGGAGATACCCATGCGATCTCCTCAGATCGCCGGGCCTCCCCCCCTCCCCCCACTGCCTCAAGAACAGCAAGAGCCAGTCCTTGCATGAACACTCCCACCAGGAAGGCTCGTCCACAAATATGGACTGCAAATTGTATTTAACAAAGATGGTGACAAAGAACACCACCGGGTTGACCATGTCCAACCCACCTTGCCGTCGCTGGCGGTATGTGACCTCCCTCTTGATCAGGTTCAGTCTGCTTCCCCACAACAGCAGGAAGAACAGACCATAGACCCGAGCATAGAGAGATGCTGGCAAAAGACACACATAGCTTACAAAGAGAAACTCAGGCAATAAGTACGTCTTGACCAAGCTTACCCTTTCCCTCAGGGAAAGTTTCCAACCTTTCCAGGCCTTCACCTTCCGAGTGGCACTCACCAGCCTGCGCTCCCAGTTTAGCTTGGGATAATCACCCGGGCCGAAATGAATGCCAAGAACTCGAATCTCTGGTACGGGCGTGGGGAACACGTCCGGAAGGGGGAACTGCTCCCCCTCCTTCCCCAACCAGAAAACTTCACTCTTGTCCCAATTGACCAGCGAGCCTGACGCCTCAGAGTAGCACCCGATCTGGGACTCCACATAATGGGCCTCCTCACGACCAGATACCACCACCGAGACGTCGTCCGCATAGGCCACAACCCTCACCGCCGAAACCGGACCCCCGACAGGTCCCACCGGAACCCCCCCCAGACGCCCGCAGTCTAGCCTCCTTACGAAGGGGTCGACCGCAAAGATGTACAGGAGGGGGCTCAGCGGGCACCCCTGCCGGACGCCAGAGTCCACGGCAAAGGCCCGGCCCACCCAACCGTTGACAAGAGGGAAGCTCTCAGCTCCCCTATACAATACCTGCAGCCAATCAACGAATTGATCAGGCAGACCGTATCTCCTCAGAAGCAGCCAAAGGTACTCGTGGTTCACCCGATCAAACGCCTTAGCCTGATCCAATGCAAGCAGATACCGCTCGCTGCCATCAGCCCTGCACCTTTCCACAGCCTCCCGGACGCTCAGGACGGCACTAAAAGTGCCCCGGCCAGGAATTGTGCAGTGCTGAGAGGGAGACAGCATCCTGCCCGCCAAAGCAGACAGACGTGTAAACAAGATCTTTGCCAGTATCTTCCTATCTGTGGTAAGAAGGGCGATCGGACGCCAATTCTCCACCACAGACGGATCTTTCCCCTTTGACAGTAGGATCAGAGCTGACCTTCTCATTGAGGGAGGCAGCAGGCCATAGGCCAAACATTCACTAAACACGTCCCTCAGATGAGGAGCCAAGAGGCTCTTAAAGGTTTTGTAGAACTCGGCCGTGAGCCCATCGGGCCCAGGTGACTTTTTAGAAGCTAAAGAGCTAATAGCCTGCTCAACTTCAGCTACCGAGATCTCTTCTGTCAGAGAGTCAGGAAGGTCAGACCCCACTTCCAGCGGGGTCTCATCAAGGAATTCCCTGACTTTCTCCATGTCTAGAGGCCGCTTCTTCAGGAGGTCCGAAAAGTGGTCTCTGACGACACCCAGGATCCCCGATCTGGACCGGACCAGAGATCCTGAGGCATCCTTCAGGCCATGTACGACCTTCGACCTCGCCACCTCACCACAGCTCCTGTAGGGATCAGGAGAGATAAACTTCCCATAATCCCTCTCAAAAACCAGGGAGGCGAGACGGTCGTACTGACACTCCTTCATCTGCGCCTTCAGACCGGATATCTGTTCCTGAGAGCCCCCAGAGGACACCAGGCGGTCAAGCTGCCTGCGTAGTCTCTGGTAAGCCTGGTACTTGGAAGCTGCCCTGTACCCAGAGATTTCCCGGAAAAAGTCGCCAGACCTCTTTTTAACTACTTCCCACCACTCAAGGCGGGAGCAGTTGCCCTCAAGGAGCGAGGTCTGGCCCAGGAAGAAAACCTCATAGGCTTCCCTAACCTCAGGATCCTCCAGTAGCGACCCATTCAGGCGCCACAAACCCCTCCCTTTCTGAGGAGTGTCAGCGACATTCAGGGCCACAGA
Source organism: Rana kukunoris (assembly GCA_029574335.1). Classification (NCBI taxonomy): domain Eukaryota; kingdom Metazoa; phylum Chordata; class Amphibia; order Anura; family Ranidae; genus Rana; species Rana kukunoris. The sequence goes on from JAJQKJ010002198.1 coordinate 186,240, forward strand.
TACCATACAGTGATCGGAGAACTCTACCGACTGCAGCTCAGGAGCCGAGCAGACAGAGTCCTCCTTTAAAAAAAACCTATCTAATCTACTCTTACTACTACCTCGGGAAAATGTGAAACCAGTGAGGTTGGGGAGGTGACGAACGTGCACATCCACCAACCTGGCCTCCCTCACTACGTTATTCAAAAAAATACTATCATATCCCAGAGGGTTGGCGGCACCTGCCCGGTCTTTGGGCCTAGTGATCATATTGAAATCGCCACCAAAAATCACCTGCTGGGACGTAAAAAGATAAGGCTTAACCGCCGTAAGGAGGCTCCTCCTCTCCCTCCTAGTTTGAGGCCCATAAAAATTTATGAGCCGGAGGAATTGCCCCCTCACGACAGCGTCCACCACCAGACATCTACCGATCTCCACTTCAATCACTCGCCGGCAAGCCACCGGACCAGTCTTAAAAAGGACCGCAACCCCACTGCAGGGCTCGGCCGCAAGAGACCAGAGGGAGGGCCCACATCTCCACTCCCTCTTTGCTAGATGCATCTCTGCCACAGATGCCAGCCAGGTCTCCTGCAAAAACAAAATGTCAGCTTCAACACGGCTGAGAAAATCGAAGGCCATAAAACGAGCTCCCGCAGAACGAATACTTGCGACATTAATGGTCGCAAGCCGTATTGGAGAGGGTACCGCCATCAGAATGATTGAAAGTGGTCATGTTCTCCTTCATACTACAAACACAAAAACATATTTACATATCTACACTTCCTCCTCCTCTGAGCCCGAGGAGGAGGAGAAGATACCAAACGGGTTCCCCAGGGACACCCCACTTCGTGCCCCTGGGGGAACCCCACCCTTCACTGGGGACTTCCCGCCCCCAGATCTGGCAGCCTTCCCCCTCTTCTTTTTGCGTCTCACCTGCTCCCACTCCTGCCACCTCTCCGAGATGACTACACCACCCCCCTCCTCGGACCCGCTGCTCGAGATTTCCCTCTTGGATGAGGCTCGAGCAGCTTCCATCTCCATGGCCACAGGGCCAGAGGAGACTCTGGGTCCAGAAGGGGGGGGAATGGAAGAGGCAGGAGGGGGGCCAGAGACAGGGGAGAGGACAGGGGGGGGACCAGACTTAGCTGGACGGGAAGAAGAAGGGGAAGGGGGGGGACGGGACTTGGGAGGGGGGGGACGAGGGGGGGGGGGTACGAGGAGGGGAAGATGAGGGAGGAGGGCATGGGGAAACAGATGGAGGGCCAGGTGGAGGGGAGGGGCAATGGTGAGGAGGGGGAAAGGGAAGGGGGATGGGGATCGGCCCTGCAACATTAGGAGAGGAAGGCCCTGGCCCCGGACCCTCAGGCCCGGGACCCCCAGGCCTCCCCGACTCCTCCCCACCGGCTCCGCCCTCCGGAGGATCGGGAGCCTCCTGGCCAACCGAGCCCGTGTCCCCCGGGGGGGGAGCCCCACGCCCACGCCTGCTCCGCCTTCTTTGAGGCAATGGGCCTGTTGGTCCCTCCGGAGTAGTACTAGGGGCTCCAGGATCCCCACCCCCCCGGCCATCACTCGCCGGGGGGGCTTCGGCCGCTCCCGGCCCGGGAGGTCCCCCCCCTGAGGAAGAACCCCGATATGCTTTGGGACACCTGCTAAATGGGTGCCCCATCTCACCACACAAGTTGCAGCATATCTTCCCACATGACTCGGACTGGTGGCCAAACTCGTGGCACCGGCCACATCTGACCACCGTGCAGTCCGAGCTCATGTGGGTCGGGCTGCCGCACTTGAAGCAACGACGGGGCTGTCCCGGGTAGAACGCCAGGATCCGGTCTCTGCCTAGAAAGGCGCTGCCAGGGAGGTGGGCAACACTGTTGCCCTCCCTCTTGAGCCGGATCCTGGTCAACCAAGCCCCGGTCCAGACCCCGCGCTCATCAAGGTTCTTCCTCAGGGGGGTCTGCAACTGCCCGTACCTCCCGAGCCAGGTGGCAATGTCCTCCGGAGGGAGCGACTCATTCCTCACCAGGATGGTGATGTTCTTAACCTCCTCCTGCCTGGAGATGGGAATGAGCCTGTACCTCTTCCAAGGGTCAACGCCCCTCACCAACCCAAAGCCGGTGATAAAGCGTTCCATACACACGGGAGTGACAAAACTTATATCAAACTCCCGTGTGTTGGTGGGATGGATGACAGCAAAAAGGTCATCCACCCCAAAACCCAAGGAGAGTACCAGGCCCACCACCTCACCTCGAGCGGGGCAGGGGTCCGGACCCTCGTACCGAAGCTGGACAACATTCCTACGCCTCCTCTCTGGACCACCTGTACCCCTCGTCCACGCCGACCCCTGCGTCCTCTCCTGGTCAGCAGGGGGGGCGCGGAAATTCTGGGCGCCAAACCGGCTGTACAGGTGGTCCAGAGGGGCACGAGAGCCCAACACCTGGGCGAAAGAGCGACCCCCCTTTAGGGCAGACAATAAGTTGGCCTCCGGAGACCCCCGAAAGATGTTCTCCGGAAGTGGGGCACCCCCCTCAGCACCCCCAGAAGTGGGGACGGACGGGGGGGCCCCCATCCCTGCCGGTGGTGTTGCACCCACCCCCGCTGATATACCCTGACCACCCTGACCCACCACCTTTGGCCTGACTACAGGCTCCCCCCCCCCCGGGACCACAGCAGAGGGGGGTACCACCCCCACCAAACTCCCCCACCCAGACCCCTCCGCGACCACACCAGCCCCTTGGGACTCCACCTGTACTGGGGGGGAGCCCCCCTGGGACCCCTCCAACTGCCGGATATAATCGTATGCTATACAGTCCACTGGGAGGGGTCCCACCTGACTTTCCCCCCACCCCGCCTGTGCTGCAGGGAGCCCCTCGGGGCCTGTGGCAGTGTCCATGGGGACCTGGGGGGGTGGCAGCTTACCGTCCAATTTACCGTCCTCAACGTCTCTGTCCATCTCCTGCCGGGGGTGCCTGGAGGTGCCTGCTGCAGCGTCCGGGGCTGGGCACCCCTGTACCCCCGGCCTCTCATCCCCCAGGTCCCCTGAGCCCCCACCGACCACCGCAAACTCGCGGGGGGGCACTTCCGGTCGCGGGACGGGCACTTCCGGTTTCGGTATGGTCACTTCCGGTTTCGGTCTGGTCACTTCCGGTTCCGGCTGGGGCACTTCCGGTTCCGGCTGGGGCACTTCCGGTTCCGGCTGGGGCACTTCCGGTTCTTGGGCGGTCACTTCCGGGTCCCGGTCTACTCCACCCCCAACAGCCGGCGCCATCTTGGCCACACTGCACACAAGCTGTTTACCTCCAGGTGACCGCAGCACAATGCCTCCACCATGTGTCTGCCTCTCTCCCGATGACATAGCAGCCGCAGGAGCAGTCCCTGGCCTTTCCATGGCCAGATCCTCCCGCTCCACTGCAAGCTGAGGGGTCATGGAAGCCGACACATGGCGGGCTTCAGCTGTGGCAGTGCGACCATCCTGGGGGAGCCTGGGTATGCTGACCTGAAGATGGCGGGGGGGTACCGCCGGCGGCACCTGGGCCCGGCGACCTCCTGGATCACTGGACTCCCCGGACTTCGCCAACCCCCCAGTCCCTTCCACGGACCGAGGGATCGGCTCCCGGGAACCCTCCCCAGGTTTTATGGCCATACTGGGCCCTGCACCACCGGCACTCGCCCCCCCCCCACTGCACCCAGGCTCCCCTGACTCTCCTGGCTGCTTGGGGGGTTGGGACCCCTTCTTAGACCGCCCGCTCCTCCTCGCTGCCTGGCTCCCTTCCCGGTTGGCCTGCTGGAGGGTCCTCCGGAGCTCCTCTAGGAAGTTCATCTCTCCAGCCCCACGTTGGCAAAAGCCCCCCAGGTATTCCCATATTTCTTTTACTTCTAGTCCTAGGGTGGTGATGGCCCCCTTGAATTCAGATCTCTTATTACTGGAGCACCTGTCCCTCTTTTCCCTCAGGCCTGCGAGAGTAGTCATCTTTTCCACGCAGGCCTGAGATATCCTCACCAGCAGGGATTTGATTTTATCCCGCCTCTTCCTGGTTCTTGCCTCATTCTCACCTGGCTGAGGGGCTGTCCAGTCTGAGAGACCCTCCTGGGTCTCCAGGAAGAGACGGTCCTCCCTGCTGATGGTGGTGGCGGTGGTCTGGCTGGAGGGCAGGTGCTGTTGACTCCTCCGGAGGCCGGAAGCCGGTCCACCTCCGGGGCTGAGGGAGGCCATCCCACCCCTCTTCCGGGGCAGGGGGCTGGGGGCTGGAGGCTGGTCCTGGTAGGCTGGAACACAGGAGCTCTGGAAGACAGGTCTTCTCTCCTCTCCAGCAGGAAGCAGAATGAGCTCTGTGGGAGGAGCCGGAACTACTGCCAGTGGGAGGAGCTGCACTGAGACCGAGGAGGGGTAATTTTTTATTTATAAAACTACGACCAAAAGGTTAACAAATATATAAAATAAACAAAATAACTAAATAAACCAAATAACACAAAAACAAACAACAAAACACAAACCATCAAATCACCGACCTCCACCCACCAAGAAATAACTATAAAGAAAAAAAAAAAAAACAGCACCAGAACAGGTATTTACAACAGGCTCACTGGTACAAGAGAAAGTCTTTATAGTCCATCAGAAAAGCTTGCCCAGATCATTGCCAAAAAAAAAAAAAAAACACTTAAAACGGCTCACTGGTACAGTAGGGAGATATTAAAGTCCATAGAAACCACTACTGTCCAGATCATCGCCAACCCACAACACACCCCACCATCACAACAACAAATACCTACAACCCACGTATGAGCAAGAACATGATAGTCAGACATGTCTGTAGCCTTATTTCAAAAAAATACCATAAACAAAATCTAAGGGGGTGAAAAAGGATAGATGCCCCTACCCATGGAGAGGGGCAGAGCCGTGACCTAAGGGGGCTGGAAGAGGAACCCCCTCCATAAATGGGCACACCTCTCAGGCCCGACCCTGCTCCTTTCCAGATCCCGCACCTTCACCAACTCCCGAAAGATACCGCCCACCACCTCATGCACAGGCAGGATTTTGTCCCTAGTGGACACCAAACACCGAGCGTGCCAAGTGTAATAAAGCACAACTAGGCTGACTAAATAAAGTGACGATAACTCAAATCCCCTGCGGACCCCAAAATCACCATACACTCGCTCAGCATAGGTCAGGGCCGGAAGGCGGGGGTAGCCAATGGCACCCCCTACCTTCGTAAGAACCTCCATGTTGAAGGGACATTGGACCAGAAAATGGTCCATGGTCTCCAATGTCCCACCACATTCCTGACGGGGGCAGTCCCTGTCCCCCAGGTTCCTGTATTTGAGATTCGCACGGACATAGAGTCGTCCATGGAACGACCTCCATGCGAGATCCCAAAACTTACTTGGAATTCTAGAAGAATTCAAGAGGGCTAGCCCCTCCGTGAGGACCCTCTCAGGGCAGTCCCTCAAAGACAGGGGCTTCAAAATGTCCGAGGCCATGACCCTCAGGTACAGCTCCCGCCGACCCAAAGAGCCCACCTCCAGGGCAGTTATCCGCCACTGCCTCAGTACCTTTAATGCCAGGGGGACATAGGAAGGGAGATACCCATGCGATCTCCTCAGATCGCCGGGCCTCCCCCCCTCCCCCCACTGCCTCAAGAACAGCAAGAGCCAGTCCTTGCATGAACACTCCCACCAGGAAGGCTCGTCCACAAATATGGACTGCAAATTGTATTTAACAAAGATGGTGACAAAGAACACCACCGGGTTGACCATGTCCAACCCACCTTGCCGTCGCTGGCGGTATGTGACCTCCCTCTTGATCAGGTTCAGTCTGCTTCCCCACAACAGCAGGAAGAACAGACCATAGACCCGAGCATAGAGAGATGCTGGCAAAAGACACACATAGCTTACAAAGAGAAACTCAGGCAATAAGTACGTCTTGACCAAGCTTACCCTTTCCCTCAGGGAAAGTTTCCAACCTTTCCAGGCCTTCACCTTCCGAGTGGCACTCACCAGCCTGCGCTCCCAGTTTAGCTTGGGATAATCACCCGGGCCGAAATGAATGCCAAGAACTCGAATCTCTGGTACGGGCGTGGGGAACACGTCCGGAAGGGGGAACTGCTCCCCCTCCTTCCCCAACCAGAAAACTTCACTCTTGTCCCAATTGACCAGCGAGCCTGACGCCTCAGAGTAGCACCCGATCTGGGACTCCACATAATGGGCCTCCTCACGACCAGATACCACCACCGAGACGTCGTCCGCATAGGCCACAACCCTCACCGCCGAAACCGGACCCCCGACAGGTCCCACCGGAACCCCCCCCAGACGCCCGCAGTCTAGCCTCCTTACGAAGGGGTCGACCGCAAAGATGTACAGGAGGGGGCTCAGCGGGCACCCCTGCCGGACGCCAGAGTCCACGGCAAAGGCCCGGCCCACCCAACCGTTGACAAGAGGGAAGCTCTCAGCTCCCCTATACAATACCTGCAGCCAATCAACGAATTGATCAGGCAGACCGTATCTCCTCAGAAGCAGCCAAAGGTACTCGTGGTTCACCCGATCAAACGCCTTAGCCTGATCCAATGCAAGCAGATACCGCTCGCTGCCATCAGCCCTGCACCTTTCCACAGCCTCCCGGACGCTCAGGACGGCACTAAAAGTGCCCCGGCCAGGAATTGTGCAGTGCTGAGAGGGAGACAGCATCCTGCCCGCCAAAGCAGACAGACGTGTAAACAAGATCTTTGCCAGTATCTTCCTATCTGTGGTAAGAAGGGCGATCGGACGCCAATTCTCCACCACAGACGGATCTTTCCCCTTTGACAGTAGGATCAGAGCTGACCTTCTCATTGAGGGAGGCAGCAGGCCATAGGCCAAACATTCACTAAACACGTCCCTCAGATGAGGAGCCAAGAGGCTCTTAAAGGTTTTGTAGAACTCGGCCGTGAGCCCATCGGGCCCAGGTGACTTTTTAGAAGCTAAAGAGCTAATAGCCTGCTCAACTTCAGCTACCGAGATCTCTTCTGTCAGAGAGTCAGGAAGGTCAGACCCCACTTCCAGCGGGGTCTCATCAAGGAATTCCCTGACTTTCTCCATGTCTAGAGGCCGCTTCTTCAGGAGGTCCGAAAAGTGGTCTCTGACGACACCCAGGATCCCCGATCTGGACCGGACCAGAGATCCTGAGGCATCCTTCAGGCCATGTACGACCTTCGACCTCGCCACCTCACCACAGCTCCTGTAGGGATCAGGAGAGATAAACTTCCCATAATCCCTCTCAAAAACCAGGGAGGCGAGACGGTCGTACTGACACTCCTTCATCTGCGCCTTCAGACCGGATATCTGTTCCTGAGAGCCCCCAGAGGACACCAGGCGGTCAAGCTGCCTGCGTAGTCTCTGGTAAGCCTGGTACTTGGAAGCTGCCCTGTACCCAGAGATTTCCCGGAAAAAGTCGCCAGACCTCTTTTTAACTACTTCCCACCACTCAAGGCGGGAGCAGTTGCCCTCAAGGAGCGAGGTCTGGCCCAGGAAAAAAACCTCATAGGCTTCCCTAACCTCAGGATCCTCCAGTAGCGACCCATTCAGGCGCCACAAACCCCTCCCTTTCTGAGGAGTGTCAGCGACATTCAGGGCCACAGATACCATACAGTGATCGGAGAACTCTACCGACTGCAGCTCAGGAGCCGAGCAGACAGAGTCCTCCTTTAAAAAAAACCTATCTAATCTACTCTTACTACTACCTCGGGAAAATGTGAAACCAGTGAGGTTGGGGAGGTGACGAACGTGCACATCCACCAACCTGGCCTCCCTCACTACGTTATTCAAAAAAATACTATCATATCCCAGAGGGTTGGCGGCACCTGCCCGGTCTTTGGGCCTAGTGATCATATTGAAATCGCCACCAAAAATCACCTGCTGGGACGTAAAAAGATAAGGCTTAACCGCCGTAAGGAGGCTCCTCCTCTCCCTCCTAGTTTGAGGCCCATAAAAATTTATGAGCCGGAGGAATTGCCCCCTCACGACAGCGTCCACCACCAGACATCTACCGATCTCCACTTCAATCACTCGCCGGCAAGCCACCGGACCAGTCTTAAAAAGGACCGCAACCCCACTGCAGGGCTCGGCCGCAAGAGACCAGAGGGAGGGCCCACATCTCCACTCCCTCTTTGCTAGATGCATCTCTGCCACAGATGCCAGCCAGGTCTCCTGCAAAAACAAAATGTCAGCTTCAACACGGCTGAGAAAATCGAAGGCCATAAAACGAGCTCCCGCAGAACGAATACTTGCGACATTAATGGTCGCAAGCCGTATTGGAGAGGGTACCGCCATCAGAATGATTGAAAGTGGTCATGTTCTCCTTCATACTACAAACACAAAAACATATTTACATATCTACACTTCCTCCTCCTCTGAGCCCGAGGAGGAGGAGAAGATACCAAACGGGTTCCCCAGGGACACCCCACTTCGTGCCCCTGGGGGAACCCCACCCTTCACTGGGGACTTCCCGCCCCCAGATCTGGCAGCCTTCCCCTTCTTCTTTTTGCGTCTCACCTGCTCCCACTCCTGCCACCTCTCCGAGATGACTACACCACCCCCCTCCTCGGACCCGCTGCTCGAGATTTCCCTCTTGGATGAGGCTCGAGCAGCTTCCATCTCCATGGCCACAGGGCCAGAGGAGACTCTGGGTCCAGAAGGGGGGGGAATGGAAGAGGCAGGAGGGGGGCCAGAGACAGGGGAGAGGACAGGGGGGGGACCAGACTTAGCTGGACGGGAAGAAGAAGGGGAAGGGGGGGGGACGGGACTTGGGAGGGGGGGGACGAGGGGGGGGGGTACGAGGAGGGGAAGATGAGGGAGGAGGGCATGGGGAAACAGATGGAGGGCCAGGTGGAGGGGAGGGGCAATGGTGAGGAGGGGGAAAGGGAAGGGGGATGGGGATCGGCCCTGCAACATTAGGAGAGGAAGGCCCTGGCCCCGGACCCTCAGGCCCGGGACCCCCAGGCCTCCCCGACTCCTCCCCACCGGCTCCGCCCTCCGGAGGATCGGGAGCCTCCTGGCCAACCGAGCCCGTGTCCCCCGGGGGGGGAGCCCCACGCCCACGCCTGCTCCGCCTTCTTTGAGGCAATGGGCCTGTTGGTCCCTCCGGAGTAGTACTAGGGGCTCCAGGATCCCCACCCCCCCGGCCATCACTCGCCGGGGGGGCTTCGGCCGCTCCCGGCCCGGGAGGTCCCCCCCTGAGGAAGAACCCCGATATGCTTTGGGACACCTGCTAAATGGGTGCCCCATCTCACCACACAAGTTGCAGCATATCTTCCCACATGACTCGGACTGGTGGCCAAACTCGTGGCACCGGCCACATCTGACCACCGTGCAGTCCGAGCTCATGTGGGTCGGGCTGCCGCACTTGAAGCAACGACGGGGCTGTCCCGGGTAGAACGCCAGGATCCGGTCTCTGCCTAGAAAGGCGCTGCCAGGGAGGTGGGCAACACTGTTGCCCTCCCTCTTGAGCCGGATCCTGGTCAACCAAGCCCCGGTCCAGACCCCGCGCTCATCAAGGTTCTTCCTCAGGGGGGTCTGCAACTGCCCGTACCTCCCGAGCCAGGTGGCAATGTCCTCCGGAGGGAGCGACTCATTCCTCACCAGGATGGTGATGTTCTTAACCTCCTCCTGCCTGGAGATGGGAATGAGCCTGTACCTCTTCCAAGGGTCAACGCCCCTCACCAACCCAAAGCCGGTGATAAAGCGTTCCATACACACGGGAGTGACAAAACTTATATCAAACTCCCGTGTGTTGGTGGGATGGATGACAGCAAAAAGGTCATCCACCCCAAAACCCAAGGAGAGTACCAGGCCCACCACCTCACCTCGAGCGGGGCAGGGGTCCGGACCCTCGTACCGAAGCTGGACAACATTCCTACGCCTCCTCTCTGGACCACCTGTACCCCTCGTCCACGCCGACCCCTGCGTCCTCTCCTGGTCAGCAGGGGGGGCGCGGAAATTCTGGGCGCCAAACCGGCTGTACAGGTGGTCCAGAGGGGCACGAGAGCCCAACACCTGGGCGAAAGAGCGACCCCCCTTTAGGGCAGACAATAAGTTGGCCTCCGGAGACCCCCGAAAGATGTTCTCCGGAAGTGGGGCACCCCCCTCAGCACCCCCAGAAGTGGGGGGGGACGGGGGGGCCCCCATCCCTGCCGGTGGTGTTGCACCCACCCCCGCTGATATACCCTGACCACCCTGACCCACCACCTTTGGCCTGACTACAGGCTCCCCCCCCCCCGGGACCACAGCAGAGGGGGGTACCACCCCCACCAAACTCCCCCACCCAGACCCCTCCGCGACCACACCAGCCCCTTGGGACTCCACCTGTACTGGGGGGGAGCCCCCCTGGGACCCCTCCAACTGCCGGATATAATCATATGCTATACAGTCCACTGGGAGGGGTCCCACCTGACTTTCCCCCCACCCCGCCTGTGCTGCAGGGAGCCCCTCGGGGCCTGTGGCAGTGTCCATGGGGACCTGGGGGGGTGGCAGCTTACCGTCCAATTTACCGTCCTCAACGTCTCTGTCCATCTCCTGCCGGGGGTGCCTGGAGGTGCCTGCTGCAGCGTCCGGGGCTGGGCACCCCTGCACCCCCGGCCTCTCATCCCCCAGGTCCCCTGAGCCCCCACCGACCACCGCAAACTCGCGGGGGGGCACTTCCGGTCGCGGGACGGGCACTTCCGGTTTCGGTCTGGTCACTTCCGGTTTCGGTCTGGTCACTTCCGGTTCCGGCTGGGGCACTTCCGGTTCCGGCTGGGGCACTTCCGGTTCCGGCTGGGGCACTTCCGGTTCTTGGGCGGTCACTTCCGGGTCCCGGTCTACTCCACCCCCAACAGCCGGCGCCATCTTGGCCACACTGCACACAAGCTGTTTACCTCCAGATGACCGCAGCACAATGCCTCCACCATGTGTCTGCCTCTCTCCCGATGACATAGCAGCCGCAGGAGCAGTCCCTGGCCTTTCCATGGCCAGATCCTCCCGCTCCACTGCAAGCTGAGGGGTCATGGAAGCCGACACATGGCGGGCTTCAGCTGTGGCAGTGCGACCATCCTGGGGGAGCCTGGGTATGCTGACCTGAAGATGGCGGGGGGGTACCGCCGGCGGCACCTGGGCCCGGCGACCTCCTGGATCACTGGACTCCCCGGACTTCGCCAACCCCCCAGTCCCTTCCACGGACCGAGGGATCGGCTCCCGGGAACCCTCCCCAGGTTTTATGGCCATACTGGGCCCTGCACCACCGGCACTCGCCCCCCCCCCACTGCACCCAGGCTCCCCTGACTCTCCTGGCTGTTTGGGGGGTTGGGACCCCTTCTTAGACCGCCCGCTCCTCCTCGCTGCCTGGCTCCCTTCCCGGTTGGCCTGCTGGAGGGTCCTCCGGAGCTCCTCTAGGAAGTTCATCTCTCCAGCCCCACGTTGGCAAAAGCCCCCCAGGTATTCCCATATTTCTTTTACTTCTAGTCCTAGGGTGGTGATGGCCCCCTTGAATTCAGATCTCTTATTACTGGAGCACCTGTCCCTCTTTTCCCTCAGGCCTGCGAGAGTAGTCATCTTTTCCACGCAGGCCTGAGATATCCTCACCAGCAGGGATTTGATTTTATCCCGCCTCTCCTGGTTCTTGCCTCATTCTCACCTGGCTGAGGGGCTGTCCAGTCTGAGAGACCCTCCTGGGTCTCCAGGAAGAGACGGTCCTCCCTGCTGATGGTGGTGGCGGTGGTCTGGCTGGAGGGCAGGTGCTGTTGACTCCTCCGGAGGCCGGAAGCCGGTCCACCTCCGGGGCTGAGGGAGGCCATCCCACCCCTCTTCCGGGGCAGGGGGCTGGGGGCTGGAGGCTGGTCCTGGTAGGCTGGAACACAGGAGCTCTGGAAGACAGGTCTTCTCTCCTCTCCAGCAGGAAGCAGAATGAGCTCTGTGGGAGGAGCCGGAACTACTGCCAGTGGGAGGAGCTGCACTGAGACCGAGGAGGGGTAATTTTTTTTATTTATAAAACTGCGACCAAAAGGTTAACAAATATATAAAATAAACAAAATAACTAAATAAACCAAATAACACAAAAACAAACAACAAAACACAAACCATCAAATCACCGACCTCCACCCACCAAGAAATAACTATAAAGAAAAAAAAAAAATAGCACCAGAACAGGTATTTACAACAGGCTCACTGGTACAAGAGAAAGTCTTTATAGTCCATCAGAAAAGCTTGCCCAGATCATTGCCAAAAAAAAAACCACTTAAAACGGCTCACTGGTACAGTAGGGAGATATTAAAGTCCATAGAAACCACTACTGTCCAGATCATCGCCAACCCACAACACACCCCACCATCACAACAACAAATACCTACAACCCACGTATGAGCAAGAACATGATAGTCAGACATGTCTGTAGCCTTATTTCAAAAAAAATACCATAAACAAAATCTAAGGGGGTGAAAAAGGATAGATGCCCCTACCCATGGAGAGGGGCAGAGCCGTGACCTAAGGGGGCTGGAAGAGGAACCCCCTCCATAAATGGGCACACCTCTCAGGCCCGACCCTGCTCCTTTCCAGATCCCGCACCTTCACCAACTCCCGAAAGATACCGCCCACCACCTCATGCACAGGCAGGATTTTGTCCCTAGTGGACACCAAACACCGAGCGTGCCAAGTGTAATAAAGCACAACTAGGCTGACTAAATAAAGTGACGATAACTCAAATCCCCTGCGGACCCCAAAATCACCATACACTCGCTCAGCATAGGTCAGGGCCGGAAGGCGGGGGTAGCCAATGGCACCCCCTACCTTCGTAAGAACCTCCATGTTGAAGGGACATTGGACCAGAAAATGGTCCATGGTCTCCAATGTCCCACCACATTCCTGACGGGGGCAGTCCCTGTCCCCCAGGTTCCTGTATTTGAGATTCGCACGGACATAGAGTCGTCCATGGAACGACCTCCATGCGAGATCCCAAAACTTACTTGGAATTCTAGAAGAATTCAAGAGGGCTAGCCCCTCCGTGAGGACCCTCTCAGGGCAGTCCCTCAAAGACAGGGGCTTCAAAATGTCCGAGGCCATGACCCTCAGGTACAGCTCCCGCCGACCCAAAGAGCCCACCTCCAGGGCAGTTATCCGCCACTGCCTCAGTACCTTTAATGCCAGGGGGACATAGGAAGGGAGATACCCATGCGATCTCCTCAGATCGCCGGGCCTCCCCCCCTCCCCCCACTGCCTCAAGAACAGCAAGAGCCAGTCCTTGCATGAACACTCCCACCAGGAAGGCTCGTCCACAAATATGGACTGCAAATTGTATTTAACAAAGATGGTGACAAAGAACACCACCGGGTTGACCATGTCCAACCCACCTTGCCGTCGCTGGCGGTATGTGACCTCCCTCTTGATCAGGTTCAGTCTGCTTCCCCACAACAGCAGGAAGAACAGACCATAGACCCGAGCATAGAGAGATGCTGGCAAAAGACACACATAGCTTACAAAGAGAAACTCAGGCAATAAGTACGTCTTGACCAAGCTTACCCTTTCCCTCAGGGAAAGTTTCCAACCTTTCCAGGCCTTCACCTTCCGAGTGGCACTCACCAGCCTGCGCTCCCAGTTTAGCTTGGGATAATCACCCGGGCCGAAATGAATGCCAAGAACTCGAATCTCTGGTACGGGCGTGGGGAACACGTCCGGAAGGGGGAACTGCTCCCCCTCCTTCCCCAACCAGAAAACTTCACTCTTGTCCCAATTGACCAGCGAGCCTGACGCCTCAGAGTAGCACCCGATCTGGGACTCCACATAATGGGCCTCCTCACGACCAGATACCACCACCGAGACGTCGTCCGCATAGGCCACAACCCTCACCGCCGAAACCGGACCCCCGACAGGTCCCACCGGAACCCCCCCCAGACGCCCGCAGTCTAGCCTCCTTACGAAGGGGTCGACCGCAAAGATGTACAGGAGGGGGCTCAGCGGGCACCCCTGCCGGACGCCAGAGTCCACGGCAAAGGCCCGGCCCACCCAACCGTTGACAAGAGGGAAGCTCTCAGCTCCCCTATACAATACCTGCAGCCAATCAACGAATTGATCAGGCAGACCGTATCTCCTCAGAAGCAGCCAAAGGTACTCGTGGTTCACCCGATCAAACGCCTTAGCCTGATCCAATGCAAGCAGATACCGCTCGCTGCCATCAGCCCTGCACCTTTCCACAGCCTCCCGGACGCTCAGGACGGCACTAAAAGTGCCCCGGCCAGGAATTGTGCAGTGCTGAGAGGGAGACAGCATCCTGCCCGCCAAAGCAGACAGACGTGTAAACAAGATCTTTGCCAGTATCTTCCTATCTGTGGTAAGAAGGGCGATCGGACGCCAATTCTCCACCACAGACGGATCTTTCCCCTTTGACAGTAGGATCAGAGCTGACCTTCTCATTGAGGGAGGCAGCAGGCCATAGGCCAAACATTCACTAAACACGTCCCTCAGATGAGGAGCCAAGAGGCTCTTAAAGGTTTTGTAGAACTCGGCCGTGAGCCCATCGGGCCCAGGTGACTTTTTAGAAGCTAAAGAGCTAATAGCCTGCTCAACTTCAGCTACCGAGATCTCTTCTGTCAGAGAGTCAGGAAGGTCAGACCCCACTTCCAGCGGGGTCTCATCAAGGAATTCCCTGACTTTCTCCATGTCTAGAGGCCGCTTCTTCAGGAGGTCCGAAAAGTGGTCTCTGACGACACCCAGGATCCCCGATCTGGACCGGACCAGAGATCCTGAGGCATCCTTCAGGCCATGTACGACCTTCGACCTCGCCACCTCACCACAGCTCCTGTAGGGATCAGGAGAGATAAACTTCCCATAATCCCTCTCAAAAACCAGGGAGGCGAGACGGTCGTACTGACACTCCTTCATCTGCGCCTTCAGACCGGATATCTGTTCCTGAGAGCCCCCAGAGGACACCAGGCGGTCAAGCTGCCTGCGTAGTCTCTGGTAAGCCTGGTACTTGGAAGCTGCCCTGTACCCAGAGATTTCCCGGAAAAAGTCGCCAGACCTCTTTTTAACTACTTCCCACCACTCAAGGCGGGAGCAGTTGCCCTCAAGGAGCGAGGTCTGGCCCAGGAAGAAAACCTCATAGGCTTCCCTAACCTCAGGATCCTCCAGTAGCGACCCATTCAGGCGCCACAAACCCCTCCCTTTCTGAGGAGTGTCAGCGACATTCAGGGCCACAGATACCATACAGTGATCGGAGAACTCTACCGACTGCAGCTCAGGAGCCGAGCAGACAGAGTCCTCCTTTAAAAAAAACCTATCTAATCTACTCTTACTACTACCTCGGGAAAATGTGAAACCAGTGAGGTTGGGGAGGTGACGAACGTGCACATCCACCAACCTGGCCTCCCTCACTACGTTATTCAAAAAAATACTATCATATCCCAGAGGGTTGGCGGCACCTGCCCGGTCTTTGGGCCTAGTGATCATATTGAAATCGCCACCAAAAATCACCTGCTGGGACGTAAAAAGATAAGGCTTAACCGCCGTAAGGAGGCTCCTCCTCTCCCTCCTAGTTTGAGGCCCATAAAAATTTATGAGCCGGAGGAATTGCCCCCTCACGACAGCGTCCACCACCAGACATCTACCGATCTCCACTTCAATCACTCGCCGGCAAGCCACCGGACCAGTCTTAAAAAGGACCGCAACCCCACTGCAGGGCTCGGCCGCAAGAGACCAGAGGGAGGGCCCACATCTCCACTCCCTCTTTGCTAGATGCATCTCTGCCACAGATGCCAGCCAGGTCTCCTGCAAAAACAAAATGTCAGCTTCAACACGGCTGAGAAAATCGAAGGCCATAAAACGAGCTCCCGCAGAACGAATACTTGCGACATTAATGGTCGCAAGCCGTATTGGAGAGGGTACCGCCATCAGAATGATTGAAAGTGGTCATGTTCTCCTTCATACTACAAACACAAAAACATATTTACATATCTACACTTCCTCCTCCTCTGAGCCCGAGGAGGAGGAGAAGATACCAAACGGGTTCCCCAGGGACACCCCACTTCGTGCCCCTGGGGGAACCCCACCCTTCACTGGGGACTTCCCGCCCCCAGATCTGGCAGCCTTCCCCTTCTTCTTTTTGCGTCTCACCTGCTCCCACTCCTGCCACCTCTCCGAGATGACTACACCACCCCCCTCCTCGGACCCGCTGCTCGAGATTTCCCTCTTGGATGAGGCTCGAGCAGCTTCCATCTCCATGGCCACAGGGCCAGAGGAGACTCTGGGTCCAGAAGGGGGGGGAATGGAAGAGGCAGGAGGGGGGCCAGAGACAGGGGAGAGGACAGGGGGGGGACCAGACTTAGCTGGACGGG
The DNA here is from genome assembly GCA_029574335.1 of Rana kukunoris. Lineage (NCBI taxonomy): Eukaryota > Metazoa > Chordata > Amphibia > Anura > Ranidae > Rana > Rana kukunoris. The sequence goes on from JAJQKJ010002198.1 coordinate 202,541, forward strand.
AAGAAGAAGGGGGAGGGGGGGGACGGGACTTGGGAGGGGGGGGACGAGGGGGGGGGGTACGAGGAGGGGAAGATGAGGGAGGAGGGCATGGGGAAACAGATGGAGGGCCAGGTGGAGGGGAGGGGCAATGGTGAGGAGGGGGAGAGGGAAGGGGGATGGGGATCGGCCCTGCAACATTAGGAGGGGAAGGCCCTGGCCCCGGACCCTCAGGCCCGGGACCCCCAGGCCTCCCCGACTCCTCCCCACCGGCTCCGCCCTCCGGAGGATCGGGAGCCTCCTGGCCAACCGAGCCCGTGTCCCCCGGGGGGGGAGCCCCACGCCCACGCCTGCTCCGCCTTCTTTGAGGCAATGGGCCTGTTGGTCCCTCCGGAGTAGTACTAGGGGCTCCAGGATCCCCACCCCCCCGGCCATCACTCGCCGGGGGGGCTTCGGCCGCTCCCGGCCCGGGAGGTCCCCCCCCTGAGGAAGAACCCCGATATGCTTTGGGACACCTGCTAAATGGGTGCCCCATCTCACCACACAAGTTGCAGCATATCTTCCCACATGACTCGGACTGGTGGCCAAACTCGTGGCACCGGCCACATCTGACCACCGTGCAGTCCGAGCTCATGTGGGTCGGGCTGCCGCACTTGAAGCAACGACGGGGCTGTCCCGGGTAGAACGCCAGGATCCGGTCTCTGCCTAGAAAGGCGCTGCCAGGGAGGTGGGCAACACTGTTGCCCTCCCTCTTGAGCCGGATCCTGGTCAACCAAGCCCCGGTCCAGACCCCGCGCTCATCAAGGTTCTTCCTCAGGGGGGTCTGCAACTGCCCGTACCTCCCGAGCCAGGTGGCAATGTCCTCCGGAGGGAGCGACTCATTCCTCACCAGGATGGTGATGTTCTTAACCTCCTCCTGCCTGGAGATGGGAATGAGCCTGTACCTCTTCCAAGGGTCAACGCCCCTCACCAACCCAAAGCCGGTGATAAAGCGTTCCATACACACGGGAGTGACAAAACTTATATCAAACTCCCGTGTGTTGGTGGGATGGATGACAGCAAAAAGGTCATCCACCCCAAAACCCAAGGAGAGTACCAGGCCCACCACCTCACCTCGAGCGGGGCAGGGGTCCGGACCCTCGTACCGAAGCTGGACAACATTCCTACGCCTCCTCTCTGGACCACCTGTACCCCTCGTCCACGCCGACCCCTGCGTCCTCTCCTGGTCAGCAGGGGGGGCGCGGAAATTCTGGGCGCCAAACCGGCTGTACAGGTGGTCCAGAGGGGCACGAGAGCCCAACACCTGGGCGAAAGAGCGACCCCCCTTTAGGGCAGACAATAAGTTGGCCTCCGGAGACCCCCGAAAGATGTTCTCCGGAAGTGGGGCACCCCCCTCAGCACCCCCAGAAGTGGGGGGGGACGGGGGGGCCCCCATCCCTGCCGGTGGTGTTGCACCCACCCCCGCTGATATACCCTGACCACCCTGACCCACCACCTTTGGCCTGACTACAGGCTCCCCCCCCCCGGGACCACAGCAGAGGGGGGTACCACCCCCACCAAACTCCCCCACCCAGACCCCTCCGCGACCACACCAGCCCCTTGGGACTCCACCTGTACTGGGGGGGAGCCCCCCTGGGACCCCTCCAACTGCCGGATATAATCGTATGCTATACAGTCCACTGGGAGGGGTCCCACCTGACTTTCCCCCCACCCCGCCTGTGCTGCAGGGAGCCCCTCGGGGCCTGTGGCAGTGTCCATGGGGACCTGGGGGGGTGGCAGCTTACCGTCCAATTTACCGTCCTCAACGTCTCTGTCCATCTCCTGCCGGGGGTGCCTGGAGGTGCCTGCTGCAGCGTCCGGGGCTGGGCACCCCTGCACCCCCGGCCTCTCATCCCCCAGGTCCCCTGAGCCCCCACCGACCACCGCAAACTCGCGGGGGGGCACTTCCGGTCGCGGGACGGGCACTTCCGGTTTCGGTCCGGTCACTTCCGGTTCCGGTCTGGTCACTTCCGGTTCCGGCTGGGGCACTTCCGGTTCTTGGGCGGTCACTTCCGGGTCCCGGTCTACTCCACCCCCAACAGCCGGCGCCATCTTGGCCACACTGCACACAAGCTGTTTACCTCCAGATGACCGCAGCACAATGCCTCCACCATGTGTCTGCCTCTCTCCCGATGACATAGCAGCCGCAGGAGCAGTCCCTGGCCTTTCCATGGCCAGATCCTCCCGCTCCACTGCAAGCTGAGGGGTCATGGAAGCCGACACATGGCGGGCTTCAGCTGTGGCAGTGCGACCATCCTGGGGGAGCCTGGGTATGCTGACCTGAAGATGGCGGGGGGGTACCGCCGGCGGCACCTGGGCCCGGCGACCTCCTGGATCACTGGACTCCCCGGACTTCGCCAACCCCCCAGTCCCTTCCACGGACCGAGGGATCGGCTCCCGGGAACCCTCCCCAGGTTTTATGGCCATACTGGGCCCTGCACCACCGGCACTCGCCCCCCCCCCACTGCACCCAGGCTCCCCTGACTCTCCTGGCTGTTTGGGGGGTTGGGACCCCTTCTTAGACCGCCCGCTCCTCCTCGCTGCCTGGCTCCCTTCCCGGTTGGCCTGCTGGAGGGTCCTCCGGAGCTCCTCTAGGAAGTTCATCTCTCCAGCCCCACGTTGGCAAAAGCCCCCCAGGTATTCCCATATTTCTTTTACTTCTAGTCCTAGGGTGGTGATGGCCCCCTTGAATTCAGATCTCTTATTACTGGAGCACCTGTCCCTCTTTTCCCTCAGGCCTGCGAGAGTAGTCATCTTTTCCACGCAGGCCTGAGATATCCTCACCAGCAGGGATTTGATTTTATCCCGCCTCTTCCTGGTTCTTGCCTCATTCTCACCTGGCTGAGGGGCTGTCCAGTCTGAGAGACCCTCCTGGGTCTCCAGGAAGAGACGGTCCTCCCTGCTGATGGTGGTGGCGGTGGTCTGGCTGGAGGGCAGGTGCTGTTGACTCCTCCGGAGGCCGGAAGCCGGTCCACCTCCGGGGCTGAGGGAGGCCATCCCACCCCTCTTCCGGGGCAGGGGGCTGGGGGCTGGAGGCTGGTCCTGGTAGGCTGGAACACAGGAGCTCTGGAAGACAGGTCTTCTCTCCTCTCCAGCAGGAAGCAGAATGAGCTCTGTGGGAGGAGCCGGAACTACTGCCAGTGGGAGGAGCTGCACTGAGACCGAGGAGGGGTAATTTTTTATTTATAAAACTACGACCAAAAGGTTAACAAATATATAAAATAAACAAAATAACTAAATAAACCAAATAACACAAAAACAAACAACAAAACACAAACCATCAAATCACCGACCTCCACCCACCAAGAAATAACTATAAAGAAAAAAAAAAAAAAAGCACCAGAACAGGTATTTACAACAGGCTCACTGGTACAAGAGAAAGTCTTTATAGTCCATCAGAAAAGCTTGCCCAGATCATTGCCAAAAAAAAAAAAAAACACTTAAAACGGCTCACTGGTACAGTAGGGAGATATTAAAGTCCATAGAAACCACTACTGTCCAGATCATCGCCAACCCACAACACACCCCACCATCACAACAACAAATACCTACAACCCACGTATGAGCAAGAACATGATAGTCAGACATGTCTGTAGCCTTATTTCAAAAAAATACCATAAACAAAATCTAAGGGGGTGAAAAAGGATAGATGCCCCTACCCATGGAGAGGGGCAGAGCCGTGACCTAAGGGGGCTGGAAGAGGAACCCCCTCCATAAATGGGCACACCTCTCAGGCCCGACCCTGCTCCTTTCCAGATCCCGCACCTTCACCAACTCCCGAAAGATACCGCCCACCACCTCATGCACAGGCAGGATTTTGTCCCTAGTGGACACCAAACACCGAGCGTGCCAAGTGTAATAAAGCACAACTAGGCTGACTAAATAAAGTGACGATAACTCAAATCCCCTGCGGACCCCAAAATCACCATACACTCGCTCAGCATAGGTCAGGGCCGGAAGGCGGGGGTAGCCAATGGCACCCCCTACCTTCGTAAGAACCTCCATGTTGAAGGGACATTGGACCAGAAAATGGTCCATGGTCTCCAATGTCCCACCACATTCCTGACGGGGGCAGTCCCTGTCCCCCAGGTTCCTGTATTTGAGATTCGCACGGACATAGAGTCGTCCATGGAACGACCTCCATGCGAGATCCCAAAACTTACTTGGAATTCTAGAAGAATTCAAGAGGGCTAGCCCCTCCGTGAGGACCCTCTCAGGGCAGTCCCTCAAAGACAGGGGCTTCAAAATGTCCGAGGCCATGACCCTCAGGTACAGCTCCCGCCGACCCAAAGAGCCCACCTCCAGGGCAGTTATCCGCCACTGCCTCAGTACCTTTAATGCCAGGGGGACATAGGAAGGGAGATACCCATGCGATCTCCTCAGATCGCCGGGCCTCCCCCCCTCCCCCCACTGCCTCAAGAACAGCAAGAGCCAGTCCTTGCATGAACACTCCCACCAGGAAGGCTCGTCCACAAATATGGACTGCAAATTGTATTTAACAAAGATGGTGACAAAGAACACCACCGGGTTGACCATGTCCAACCCACCTTGCCGTCGCTGGCGGTATGTGACCTCCCTCTTGATCAGGTTCAGTCTGCTTCCCCACAACAGCAGGAAGAACAGACCATAGACCCGAGCATAGAGAGATGCTGGCAAAAGACACACATAGCTTACAAAGAGAAACTCAGGCAATAAGTACGTCTTGACCAAGCTTACCCTTTCCCTCAGGGAAAGTTTCCAACCTTTCCAGGCCTTCACCTTCCGAGTGGCACTCACCAGCCTGCGCTCCCAGTTTAGCTTGGGATAATCACCCGGGCCGAAATGAATGCCAAGAACTCGAATCTCTGGTACGGGCGTGGGGAACACGTCCGGAAGGGGGAACTGCTCCCCCTCCTTCCCCAACCAGAAAACTTCACTCTTGTCCCAATTGACCAGCGAGCCTGACGCCTCAGAGTAGCACCCGATCTGGGACTCCACATAATGGGCCTCCTCACGACCAGATACCACCACCGAGACGTCGTCCGCATAGGCCACAACCCTCACCGCCGAAACCGGACCCCCGACAGGTCCCACCGGAACCCCCCCCAGACGCCCGCAGTCTAGCCTCCTTACGAAGGGGTCGACCGCAAAGATGTACAGGAGGGGGCTCAGCGGGCACCCCTGCCGGACGCCAGAGTCCACGGCAAAGGCCCGGCCCACCCAACCGTTGACAAGAGGGAAGCTCTCAGCTCCCCTATACAATACCTGCAGCCAATCAACGAATTGATCAGGCAGACCGTATCTCCTCAGAAGCAGCCAAAGGTACTCGTGGTTCACCCGATCAAACGCCTTAGCCTGATCCAATGCAAGCAGATACCGCTCGCTGCCATCAGCCCTGCACCTTTCCACAGCCTCCCGGACGCTCAGGACGGCACTAAAAGTGCCCCGGCCAGGAATTGTGCAGTGCTGAGAGGGAGACAGCATCCTGCCCGCCAAAGCAGACAGACGTGTAAACAAGATCTTTGCCAGTATCTTCCTATCTGTGGTAAGAAGGGCGATCGGACGCCAATTCTCCACCACAGACGGATCTTTCCCCTTTGACAGTAGGATCAGAGCTGACCTTCTCATTGAGGGAGGCAGCAGGCCATAGGCCAAACATTCACTAAACACGTCCCTCAGATGAGGAGCCAAGAGGCTCTTAAAGGTTTTGTAGAACTCGGCCGTGAGCCCATCGGGCCCAGGTGACTTTTTAGAAGCTAAAGAGCTAATAGCCTGCTCAACTTCAGCTACCGAGATCTCTTCTGTCAGAGAGTCAGGAAGGTCAGACCCCACTTCCAGCGGGGTCTCATCAAGGAATTCCCTGACTTTCTCCATGTCTAGAGGCCGCTTCTTCAGGAGGTCCGAAAAGTGGTCTCTGACGACACCCAGGATCCCCGATCTGGACCGGACCAGAGATCCTGAGGCATCCTTCAGGCCATGTACGACCTTCGACCTCGCCACCTCACCACAGCTCCTGTAGGGATCAGGAGAGATAAACTTCCCATAATCCCTCTCAAAAACCAGGGAGGCGAGACGGTCGTACTGACACTCCTTCATCTGCGCCTTCAGACCGGATATCTGTTCCTGAGAGCCCCCAGAGGACACCAGGCGGTCAAGCTGCCTGCGTAGTCTCTGGTAAGCCTGGTACTTGGAAGCTGCCCTGTACCCAGAGATTTCCCGGAAAAAGTCGCCAGACCTCTTTTTAACTACTTCCCACCACTCAAGGCGGGAGCAGTTGCCCTCAAGGAGCGAGGTCTGGCCCAGGAAGAAAACCTCATAGGCTTCCCTAACCTCAGGATCCTCCAGTAGCGACCCATTCAGGCGCCACAAACCCCTCCCTTTCTGAGGAGTGTCAGCGACATTCAGGGCCACAGATACCATACAGTGATCGGAGAACTCTACCGACTGCAGCTCAGGAGCCGAGCAGACAGAGTCCTCCTTTAAAAAAAACCTATCTAATCTACTCTTACTACTACCTCGGGAAAATGTGAAACCAGTGAGGTTGGGGAGGTGACGAACGTGCACATCCACCAACCTGGCCTCCCTCACTACGTTATTCAAAAAAATACTATCATATCCCAGAGGGTTGGCGGCACCTGCCCGGTCTTTGGGCCTAGTGATCATATTGAAATCGCCACCAAAAATCACCTGCTGGGACGTAAAAAGATAAGGCTTAACCGCCGTAAGGAGGCTCCTCCTCTCCCTCCTAGTTTGAGGCCCATAAAAATTTATGAGCCGGAGGAATTGCCCCCTCACGACAGCGTCCACCACCAGACATCTACCGATCTCCACTTCAATCACTCGCCGGCAAGCCACCGGACCAGTCTTAAAAAGGACCGCAACCCCACTGCAGGGCTCGGCCGCAAGAGACCAGAGGGAGGGCCCACATCTCCACTCCCTCTTTGCTAGATGCATCTCTGCCACAGATGCCAGCCAGGTCTCCTGCAAAAACAAAATGTCAGCTTCAACACGGCTGAGAAAATCGAAGGCCATAAAACGAGCTCCCGCAGAACGAATACTTGCGACATTAATGGTCGCAAGCCGTATTGGAGAGGGTACCGCCATCAGAATGATTGAAAGTGGTCATGTTCTCCTTCATACTACAAACACAAAAACATATTTACATATCTACACTTCCTCCTCCTCTGAGCCCGAGGAGGAGGAGAAGATACCAAACGGGTTCCCCAGGGACACCCCACTTCGTGCCCCTGGGGGAACCCCACCCTTCACTGGGGACTTCCCGCCCCCAGATCTGGCAGCCTTCCCCTTCTTCTTTTTGCGTCTCACCTGCTCCCACTCCTGCCACCTCTCCGAGATGACTACACCACCCCCCTCCTCGGACCCGCTGCTCGAGATTTCCCTCTTGGATGAGGCTCGAGCAGCTTCCATCTCCATGGCCACAGGGCCAGAGGAGACTCTGGGTCCAGAAGGGGGGGGAATGGAAGAGGCAGGAGGGGGGCCAGAGACAGGGGAGAGGACAGGGGGGGGACCAGACTTAGCTGGACGGGAAGAAGAAGGGGAAGGGGGGGGACGGGACTTGGGAGGGGGGGGGACGAGGGGGGGGGGTACGAGGAGGGGAAGATGAGGGAGGAGGGCATGGGGAAACAGATGGAGGGCCAGGTGGAGGGGAGGGGCAATGGTGAGGAGGGGGAAAGGGAAGGGGGATGGGGATCGGCCCTGCAACATTAGGAGAGGAAGGCCCTGGCCCCGGACCCTCAGGCCCGGGACCCCCAGGCCTCCCCGACTCCTCCCCACCGGCTCCGCCCTCCGGAGGATCGGGAGCCTCCTGGCCAACCGAGCCCGTGTCCCCCGGGGGGGGAGCCCCACGCCCACGCCTGCTCCGCCTTCTTTGAGGCAATGGGCCTGTTGGTCCCTCCGGAGTAGTACTAGGGGCTCCAGGATCCCCACCCCCCCGGCCATCACTCGCCGGGGGGGCTTCGGCCGCTCCCGGCCCGGGAGGTCCCCCCCCTGAGGAAGAACCCCGATATGCTTTGGGACACCTGCTAAATGGGTGCCCCATCTCACCACACAAGTTGCAGCATATCTTCCCACATGACTCGGACTGGTGGCCAAACTCGTGGCACCGGCCACATCTGACCACCGTGCAGTCCGAGCTCATGTGGGTCGGGCTGCCGCACTTGAAGCAACGACGGGGCTGTCCCGGGTAGAACGCCAGGATCCGGTCTCTGCCTAGAAAGGCGCTGCCAGGGAGGTGGGCAACACTGTTGCCCTCCCTCTTGAGCCGGATCCTGGTCAACCAAGCCCCGGTCCAGACCCCGCGCTCATCAAGGTTCTTCCTCAGGGGGGTCTGCAACTGCCCGTACCTCCCGAGCCAGGTGGCAATGTCCTCCGGAGGGAGCGACTCATTCCTCACCAGGATGGTGATGTTCTTAACCTCCTCCTGCCTGGAGATGGGAATGAGCCTGTACCTCTTCCAAGGGTCAACGCCCCTCACCAACCCAAAGCCGGTGATAAAGCGTTCCATACACACGGGAGTGACAAAACTTATATCAAACTCCCGTGTGTTGGTGGGATGGATGACAGCAAAAAGGTCATCCACCCCAAAACCCAAGGAGAGTACCAGGCCCACCACCTCACCTCGAGCGGGGCAGGGGTCCGGACCCTCGTACCGAAGCTGGACAACATTCCTACGCCTCCTCTCTGGACCACCTGTACCCCTCGTCCACGCCGACCCCTGCGTCCTCTCCTGGTCAGCAGGGGGGGGCGCGGAAATTCTGGGCGCCAAACCGGCTGTACAGGTGGTCCAGAGGGGCACGAGAGCCCAACACCTGGGCGAAAGAGCGACCCCCCTTTAGGGCAGACAATAAGTTGGCCTCCGGAGACCCCCGAAAGATGTTCTCCGGAAGTGGGGCACCCCCCTCAGCACCCCCAGAAGTGGGGGGGGACGGGGGGGCCCCCATCCCTGCCGGTGGTGTTGCACCCACCCCCGCTGATATACCCTGACCACCCTGACCCACCACCTTTGGCCTGACTACAGGCTCCCCCCCCCCCGGGACCACAGCAGAGGGGGGTACCACCCCCACCAAACTCCCCCACCCAGACCCCTCCGCGACCACACCAGCCCCTTGGGACTCCACCTGTACTGGGGGGGAGCCCCCCTGGGACCCCTCCAACTGCCGGATATAATCGTATGCTATACAGTCCACTGGGAGGGGTCCCGCCTGTGCTGCAGGGAGCCCCTCGGGGCCTGTGGCAGTGTCCATGGGGACCTGGGGGGGTGGCAGCTTACCGTCCAATTTACCGTCCTCAACGTCTCTGTCCATCTCCTGCCGGGGGTGCCTGGAGGTGCCTGCTGCAGCGTCCGGGGCTGGGCACCCCTGTACCCCCGGCCTCTCATCCCCCAGGTCCCCTGAGCCCCCACCGACCACCGCAAACTCGCGGGGGGGCACTTCCGGTCGCGGGACGGGCACTTCCGGTTTCGGTATGGTCACTTCCGGTTTCGGTCTGGTCACTTCCGGTTCCGGCTGGGGCACTTCCGGTTCCGGCTGGGGCACTTCCGGTTCCGGCTGGGGCACTTCCGGTTCTTGGGCGGTCACTTCCGGGTCCCGGTCTACTCCACCCCCAACAGCCGGCGCCATCTTGGCCACACTGCACACAAGCTGTTTACCTCCAGATGACCGCAGCACAATGCCTCCACCATGTGTCTGCCTCTCTCCCCCGATGACATAGCAGCCGCAGGAGCAGTCCCTGGCCTTTCCATGGCCAGATCCTCCCGCTCCACTGCAAGCTGAGGGGTCATGGAAGCCGACACATGGCGGGCTTCAGCTGTGGCAGTGCGACCATCCTGGGGGAGCCTGGGTATGCTGACCTGAAGATGGCGGGGGGGTACCGCCGGCGGCACCTGGGGCCCGGCGACCTCCTGGATCACTGGACTCCCCGGACTTCGCCAACCCCCCAGTCCCTTCCACGGACCGAGGGATCGGCTCCCGGGAACCCTCCCCAGGTTTTATGGCCATACTGGGCCCTGCACCACCGGCACTCGCCCCCCCCCCCACTGCACCCAGGCTCCCCTGACTCTCCTGGCTGTTTGGGGGGTTGGGACCCCTTCTTAGACCGCCCGCTCCTCCTCGCTGCCTGGCTCCCTTCCCGGTTGGCCTGCTGGAGGGTCCTCCGGAGCTCCTCTAGGAAGTTCATCTCTCCAGCCCCACGTTGGCAAAAGCCCCCCAGGTATTCCCATATTTCTTTTACTTCTAGTCCTAGGGTGGTGATGGCCCCCTTGAATTCAGATCTCTTATTACTGGAGCACCTGTCCCTCTTTTCCCTCAGGCCTGCGAGAGTAGTCATCTTTTCCACGCAGGCCTGAGATATCCTCACCAGCAGGGATTTGATTTTATCCCGCCTCCTCCTGGTTCTTGCCTCATTCTCACCTGGCTGAGGGGCTGTCCAGTCTGAGAGACCCTCCTGGGTCTCCAGGAAGAGACGGTCCTCCCTGCTGATGGTGGTGGCGGTGGTCTGGCTGGAGGGCAGGTGCTGTTGACTCCTCCGGAGGCCGGAAGCCGGTCCACCTCCGGGGCTGAGGGAGGCCATCCCACCCCTCTTCCGGGGCAGGGGGCTGGGGGCTGGAGGCTGGTCCTGGTAGGCTGGAACACAGGAGCTCTGGAAGACAGGTCTTCTCTCCTCTCCAGCAGGAAGCAGAATGAGCTCTGTGGGAGGAGCCGGAACTACTGCCAGTGGGAGGAGCTGCACTGAGACCGAGGAGGGGTAATTTTTTATTTATAAAACTACGACCAAAAGGTTAACAAATATATAAAATAAACAAAATAAATACTAAATAAACCAAATAACACAAAAACAAACAACAAAACACAAACCATCAAATCACCGACCTCCACCCACCAAGAAATAACTATAAAGAAAAAAAAAAAAAAAAAAAAAAAAAAGCACCAGAACAGGTATTTACAACAGGCTCACTGGTACAAGAGAAAGTCTTTATAGTCCATCAGAAAAGCTTGCCCAGATCATTGCCAAAAAAAAAACCACTTAAAACGGCTCACTGGTACAGTAGGGAGATATTAAAGTCCATAGAAACCACTACTGTCCAGATCATCGCCAACCCACAACACACCCCACCATCACAACAACAAATACCTACAACCCACGTATGAGCAAGAACATGATAGTCAGACATGTCTGTAGCCTTATTTCAAAAAAAATACCATAAACAAAATCTAAGGGGGTGAAAAAGGATAGATGCCCCTACCCATGGAGAGGGGCAGAGCCGTGACCTAAGGGGGCTGGAAGAGGAACCCCCTCCATAAATGGGCACACCTCTCAGGCCCGACCCTGCTCCTTTCCAGATCCCGCACCTTCACCAACTCCCGAAAGATACCGCCCACCACCTCATGCACAGGCAGGATTTTGTCCCTAGTGGACACCAAACACCGAGCGTGCCAAGTGTAATAAAGCACAACTAGGCTGACTAAATAAAGTGACGATAACTCAAATCCCCTGCGGACCCCAAAATCACCATACACTCGCTCAGCATAGGTCAGGGCCGGAAGGCGGGGGTAGCCAATGGCACCCCCTACCTTCGTAAGAACCTCCATGTTGAAGGGACATTGGACCAGAAAATGGTCCATGGTCTCCAATGTCCCACCACATTCCTGACGGGGGCAGTCCCTGTCCCCCAGGTTCCTGTATTTGAGATTCGCACGGACATAGAGTCGTCCATGGAACGACCTCCATGCGAGATCCCAAAACTTACTTGGAATTCTAGAAGAATTCAAGAGGGCTAGCCCCTCCGTGAGGACCCTCTCAGGGCAGTCCCTCAAAGACAGGGGCTTCAAAATGTCCGAGGCCATGACCCTCAGGTACAGCTCCCCCCCCGCCGACCCAAAGAGCCCACCTCCAGGGCAGTTATCCGCCACTGCCTCAGTACCTTTAATGCCAGGGGGACATAGGAAGGGAGATACCCATGCGATCTCCTCAGATCGCCGGGCCTCCCCCCCTCCCCCCACTGCCTCAAGAACAGCAAGAGCCAGTCCTTGCATGAACACTCCCACCAGGAAGGCTCGTCCACAAATATGGACTGCAAATTGTATTTAACAAAGATGGTGACAAAGAACACCACCGGGTTGACCATGTCCAACCCACCTTGCCGTCGCTGGCGGTATGTGACCTCCCTCTTGATCAGGTTCAGTCTGCTTCCCCACAACAGCAGGAAGAACAGACCATAGACCCGAGCATAGAGAGATGCTGGCAAAAGACACACATAGCTTACAAAGAGAAACTCAGGCAATAAGTACGTCTTGACCAAGCTTACCCTTTCCCTCAGGGAAAGTTTCCAACCTTTCCAGGCCTTCACCTTCCGAGTGGCACTCACCAGCCTGCGCTCCCAGTTTAGCTTGGGATAATCACCCGGGCCGAAATGAATGCCAAGAACTCGAATCTCTGGTACGGGCGTGGGGACGTCGGGACACGTCCGGAAGGGGGAACTGCTCCCCCTCCTTCCCCAACCAGAAAACTTCACTCTTGTCCCAATTGACCAGCGAGCCTGACGCCTCAGAGTAGCACCCGATCTGGGACTCCACATAATGGGCCTCCTCACGACCAGATACCACCACCGAGACGTCGTCCGCATAGGCCACAACCCTCACCGCCGAAACCGGACCCCCGACAGGTCCCACCGGAACCCCCCCCAGACGCCCGCAGTCTAGCCTCCTTACGAAGGGGTCGACCGCAAAGATGTACAGGAGGGGGCTCAGCGGGCACCCCTGCCGGACGCCAGAGTCCACGGCAAAGGCCCGGCCCACCCAACCGTTGACAAGAGGGAAGCTCTCAGCTCCCCTATACAATACCTGCAGCCAATCAACGAATTGATCAGGCAGACCGTATCTCCTCAGAAGCAGCCAAAGGTACTCGTGGTTCACCCGATCAAACGCCTTAGCCTGATCCAATGCAAGCAGATACCGCTCGCTGCCATCAGCCCTGCACCTTTCCACAGCCTCCCGGACGCTCAGGACGGCACTAAAAGTGCCCCGGCCAGGAATTGTGCAGTGCTGAGAGGGAGACAGCATCCTGCCCGCCAAAGCAGACAGACGTGTAAACAAGATCTTTGCCAGTATCTTCCTATCTGTGGTAAGAAGGGCGATCGGACGCCAATTCTCCACCACAGACGGATCTTTCCCCTTTGACAGTAGGATCAGAGCTGACCTTCTCATTGAGGGAGGCAGCAGGCCATAGGCCAAACATTCACTAAACACGTCCCTCAGATGAGGAGCCAAGAGGCTCTTAAAGGTTTTGTAGAACTCGGCCGTGAGCCCATCGGGCCCAGGTGACTTTTTAGAAGCTAAAGAGCTAATAGCCTGCTCAACTTCAGCTACCGAGATCTCTTCTGTCAGAGAGTCAGGAAGGTCAGACCCCACTTCCAGCGGGGTCTCATCAAGGAATTCCCTGACTTTCTCCATGTCTAGAGGCCGCTTCTTCAGGAGGTCCGAAAAGTGGTCTCTGACGACACCCAGGATCCCCGATCTGGACCGGACCAGAGATCCTGAGGCATCCTTCAGGCCATGTACGACCTTCGACCTCGCCACCTCACCACAGCTCCTGTAGGGATCAGGAGAGATAAACTTCCCATAATCCCTCTCAAAAACCAGGGAGGCGAGACGGTCGTACTGACACTCCTTCATCTGCGCCTTCAGACCGGATATCTGTTCCTGAGAGCCCCCAGAGGACACCAGGCGGTCAAGCTGCCTGCGTAGTCTCTGGTAAGCCTGGTACTTGGAAGCTGCCCTGTACCCAGAGATTTCCCGGAAAAAGTCGCCAGACCTCTTTTTAACTACTTCCCACCACTCAAGGCGGGAGCAGTTGCCCTCAAGGAGCGAGGTCTGGCCCAGGAAGAAAACCTCATAGGCTTCCCTAACCTCAGGATCCTCCAGTAGCGACCCATTCAGGCGCCACAAACCCCTCCCTTTCTGAGGAGTGTCAGCGACATTCAGGGCCACAGATACCATACAGTGATCGGAGAACTCTACCGACTGCAGCTCAGGAGCCGAGCAGACAGAGTCCTCCTTTAAAAAAAACCTATCTAATCTACTCTTACTACTACCTCGGGAAAATGTGAAACCAGTGAGGTTGGGGAGGTGACGAACGTGCACATCCACCAACCTGGCCTCCCTCACTACGTTATTCAAAAAAATACTATCATATCCCAGAGGGTTGGCGGCACCTGCCCGGTCTTTGGGCCTAGTGATCATATTGAAATCGCCACCAAAAATCACCTGCTGGGACGTAAAAAGATAAGGCTTAACCGCCGTAAGGAGGCTCCTCCTCTCCCTCCTAGTTTGAGGCCCATAAAAATTTATGAGCCGGAGGAATTGCCCCCTCACGACAGCGTCCACCACCAGACATCTACCGATCTCCACTTCAATCACTCGCCGGCAAGCCACCGGACCAGTCTTAAAAAGGACCGCAACCCCACTGCAGGGCTCGGCCGCAAGAGACCAGAGGGAGGGCCCACATCTCCACTCCCTCTTTGCTAGATGCATCTCTGCCACAGATGCCAGCCAGGTCTCCTGCAAAAACAAAATGTCAGCTTCAACACGGCTGAGAAAATCGAAGGCCATAAAACGAGCTCCCGCAGAACGAATACTTGCGACATTAATGGTCGCAAGCCGTATTGGAGAGGGTACCGCCGGCCATCAGAATGATTGAAAGTGGTCATGTTCTCCTTCATACTACAAACACAAAAACATATTTACATATCTACACTTCCTCCTCCTCTGAGCCCGAGGAGGAGGAGAAGATACCAAACGGGTTCCCCAGGGACACCCCACTTCGTGCCCCTGGGGGAACCCCACCCTTCACTGGGGACTTCCCGCCCCCAGATCTGGCAGCCTTCCCCTTCTTCTTTTTGCGTCTCACCTGCTCCCACTCCTGCCACCTCTCCGAGATGACTACACCACCCCCCTCCTCGGACCCGCTGCTCGAGATTTCCCTCTTGGATGAGGCTCGAGCAGCTTCCATCTCCATGGCCACAGGGCCAGAGGAGACTCTGGGTCCAGAAGGGGGGGGAATGGAAGAGGCAGGAGGGGGGCCAGAGACAGGGGAGAGGACAGGGGGGGGACCAGACTTAGCTGGACGGGAAGAAGAAGGGGAAGGGGGGGGACGGGACTTGGGAGGGGGGGACGAGGGGGGGGGGGTACGAGGAGGGGAAGATGAGGGAGGAGGGCATGGGGAAACAGATGGAGGGGCAGGTGGAGGGGAGGGGCAATGGTGAGGAGGGGGAAAGGGAAGGGGGATGGGGATCGGCCCTGCAACATTAGGAGAGGAAGGCCCTGGCCCCGGACCCTCAGGCCCGGGACCCCCAGGCCTCCCCGACTCCTCCCCACCGGCTCCGCCCTCCGGAGGATCGGGAGCCTCCTGGCCAACCGAGCCCGTGTCCCCCGGGGGGGGAGCCCCACGCCCACGCCTGCTCCGCCTTCTTTGAGGCAATGGGCCTGTTGGTCCCTCCGGAGTAGTACTAGGGGCTCCAGGATCCCCACCCCCCCGGCCATCACTCGCCGGGGGGGCTTCGGCCGCTCCCGGCCCGGGAGGTCCCCCCCCTGAGGAAGAACCCCGCCTATATGCTTTGGGACACCTGCTAAATGGGTGCCCCATCTCACCACACAAGTTGCAGCATATCTTCCCACATGACTCGGACTGGTGGCCAAACTCGTGGCACCGGCCACATCTGACCACCGTGCAGTCCGAGCTCATGTGGGTCGGGCTGCCGCACTTGAAGCAACGACGGGGCTGTCCCGGGTAGAACGCCAGGATCCGGTCTCTGCCTAGAAAGGCGCTGCCAGGGAGGTGGGCAACACTGTTGCCCTCCTCTTGAGCCGGATCCTGGTCAACCAAGCCCCGGTCCAGACCCCGCGCTCATCAAGGTTCTTCCTCAGGGGGGTCTGCAACTGCCCGTACCTCCCGAGCCAGGTGGCAATGTCCTCCGGAGGGAGCGACTCATTCCTCACCAGGATGGTGATGTTCTTAACCTCCTCCTGCCTGGAGATGGGAATGAGCCTGTACCTCTTCCAAGGGTCAACGCCCCTCACCAACCCAAAGCCGGTGATAAAGCGTTCCATACACACGGGAGTGACAAAACTTATATCAAACTCCGTGTGTTGGTGGGATGGATGACAGCAAAAAGGTCATCCACCCCAAAACCCAAGGAGAGTACCAGGCCCACCACCTCACTCGAGCGGGGGGCAGGGGTCCGGACCCTCGTACCGAAGCTGGACAACATTCCTACGCCTCCTCTCTGGACCACCTGTACCCCTCGTCCACGCCGACCCCTGCGTCCTCTCCTGGTCAGCAGGGGGGGCGCGGAAATTCCCTGGCGCCAAACCGGCTGTACAGGTTGGTCCAGAGGGGCACGAGAGCCCAACACCTGGGCGAAACGAGCGACCCCACCCCTTAGGGCAGACAATAAGTTGGCCTCCGGAGGACCCCCGAAAGATGTTCTCCGGAAGTGGGGCACCCCCCTCAGCACCCCCAGAAGTGGGGGGGGGACGGGGGGGCCCCCATCCCTGCCGGTGGTGTTGCACCCACCCCCGCTGAATTACCACTGACCACCTGATCCACACCACCTTTGGCGCCTGACTACAGGCTCCCCCACC
The DNA here is from genome assembly GCA_029574335.1 of Rana kukunoris. NCBI lineage: Eukaryota > Metazoa > Chordata > Amphibia > Anura > Ranidae > Rana > Rana kukunoris. The sequence goes on from JAJQKJ010002198.1 coordinate 219,190, forward strand.
GGGACCAACAGCAGAGGGGGGTACCACCCCCACCAAACTCCCCACCAGAGACCCCTCCTGCGGTCCACACCAGCCCTTGGGGATCCACCTGTACTGGGGGGAGAGCCCCTGGGACGCCCTCAAACCTGCCATGGATATAATCGGACCTATGCTAATACAGTCCATGGAGGGGTACCACCTGACTTTCCCCCCCCCCCGCCTGTGTGAGGGAGCCTCGGGCGCCTGGTGGCGAGTGTCCATGGAGGACCTGGGGGTATCTTTTGGTGGCAGCTTACCGTCAATTTACCTGTCCTAACGTCTCTTGTCATCTCCTGCTGGGGTGCTGGAGGTGCCTGCTGCAGCGTCGGGGCCTGGGCACCCTGTACCCCGGCTCTATCCCCCAGGTCCCCTGAGCCCCCACCGACCACCGCAAACTCGCGGGGGGGCACTTCCGGTCGCGGGACGGGCACTTCCGGTTTCGGTCTGGTCACTTCCGGTTTCGGTCTGGGGCACTTCCGGTTCCGGCTGGGGCACTTCCGGTTCCGGCTGGGGCACTTCCGGTTCTTGGGCGGTCACTTCCGGGTCCCGGTCTACTCCACCCCCAACAGCCGGCGCCATCTTGGCCACACTGCACACAAGCTGTTTACCTCCAGATGACCGCAGCACAATGCCTCCACCATGTGTCTGCCTCTCTCCCGATGACATAGCAGCCGCGGGAGCAGTCCCTGGCCTTTCCATGGCCAGATCCTCCCGCTCCACTGCAAGCTGAGGGGTCATGGAAGCCGACACATGGCGGGCTTCAGCTGTGGCAGTGCGACCATCCTGGGGGAGCCTGGGTATGCTGACCTGAAGATGGCGGGGGGGTACCGCCGGCGGCACCTGGGCCCGGCGACCTCCTGGATCACTGGACTCCCCGGACTTCGCCAACCCCCCAGTCCCTTCCACGGACCGAGGGATCGGCTCCCGGGAACCCTCCCCAGGTTTTATGGCCATACTGGGCCCTGCACCACCGGCACTCGCCCCCCCCCCCACTGCACCCAGGCTCCCCTGACTCTCCTGGCTGTTTGGGGGGTTGGGACCCCTTCTTAGACCGCCCGCTCCTCCTCGCTGCCTGGCTCCCTTCCCGGTTGGCCTGCTGGAGGGTCCTCCGGAGCTCCTCTAGGAAGTTCACCTCTCCAGCCCCACGTTGGCAAAAGCCCCCCAGGTATTCCCATATTTCTTTTACTTCTAGTCCTAGGGTGGTGATGGCCCCCTTGAATTCAGATCTCTTATTACTGGAGCACCTGTCCCTCTTTTCCCTCAGGCCTGCGAGAGTAGTCATCTTTTCCACGCAGGCCTGAGATATCCTCACCAGCAGGGATTTGATTTTATCCCGCCTCTTCCTGGTTCTTGCCTCATTCTCACCTGGCTGAGGGGCTGTCCAGTCTGAGAGACCCTCCTGGGTCTCCAGGAAGAGACGGTCCTCCCTGCTGATGGTGGTGGCGGTGGTCTGGCTGGAGGGCAGGTGCTGTTGACTCCTCCGGAGGCCGGAAGCCGGTCCACCTCCGGGGCTGAGGGAGGCCATCCCACCCCTCTTCCGGGGCTGGGGGCTGGAGGCTGGTCCTGGTAGGCTGGAACACAGGAGCTCTGGAAGACAGGTCTTCTCTCCTCTCCAGCAGGAAGCAGAATGAGCTCTGTGGGAGGAGCCGGAACTACTACTGCCAGTGGGAGGAGCTGCACTGAGACCGAGGAGGGGTAATTTTTTATTTATAAAACTACGACCAAAAGGTTAACAAATATATAAAATAAACAAAATAACTAAATAAACCAAATAACACAAAAACAAACAATAAAACACAAACCATCAAATCACCGACCTCCACCCACCAAGAAATAACTATAAAGAAAAAAAAAAAAAAAAAAAAAAAATAGCACACAGAACAGGTATTTACAACAGGCTCACTGGTACAAGAGAAAGTCTTTTATAGTCCATCAGAAAAGCTTGCCCAGATCATTGCCAAAAAAAAAAAACCACTTAAAACGGCTCACTGGTACAGTAGGGAGATATTAAAGTCCATAGAAACCACTACTGTCCAGATCATCGCCAACCCACAACACACCCCACCATCACAACAACAAATACCTACAACCCACGTATGAGCAAGAACATGATAGTCAGACATGTCTGTAGCCTTATTTCAAAAAAAATACCATAAACAAAATCTAAGGGGGTGAAAAAGGATAGATGCCCCTACCCATGGAGAGGGGCAGAGCCGTGACCTAAGGGGGCTGGAAGAGGAACCCCCTCCATAAATGGGCACACCTCTCAGGCCCGACCCTGCTCCTTTCCAGATCCCGCACCTTCACCAACTCCCGAAAGATACCGCCCACCACCTCATGCACAGGCAGGATTTTGTCCCTAGTGGACACCAAACACCGAGCGTGCCAAGTGTAATAAAGCACAACTAGGCTGACTAAATAAAGTGACGATAACTCAAATCCCCTGCGGACCCCAAAATCACCATACACTCGCTCAGCATAGGTCAGGGCCGGAAGGCGGGGGTAGCCAATGGCACCCCCTACCTTCGTAAGAACCTCCATGTTGAAGGGACATTGGACCAGAAAATGGTCCATGGTCTCCAATGTCCCACCACATTCCTGACGGGGGCAGTCCCTGTCCCCCAGGTTCCTGTATTTGAGATTCGCACGGACATAGAGTCGTCCATGGAACGACCTCCATGCGAGATCCCAAAACTTACTTGGAATTCTAGAAGAATTCAAGAGGGCTAGCCCCTCCGTGAGGACCCTCTCAGGGCAGTCCCTCAAAGACAGGGGCTTCAAAATGTCCGAGGCCATGACCCTCAGGTACAGCTCCCGCCGACCCAAAGAGCCCACCTCCAGGGCAGTTATCCGCCACTGCCTCAGTACCTTTAATGCCAGGGGGACATAGGAAGGGAGATACCCATGCGATCTCCTCAGATCGCCGGGCCTCCCCCCCTCCCCCCACTGCCTCAAGAACAGCAAGAGCCAGTCCTTGCATGAACACTCCCACCAGGAAGGCTCGTCCACAAATATGGACTGCAAATTGTATTTAACAAAGATGGTGACAAAGAACACCACCGGGTTGACCATGTCCAACCCACCTTGCCGTCGCTGGCGGTATGTGACCTCCCTCTTGATCAGGTTCAGTCTGCTTCCCCACAACAGCAGGAAGAACAGACCATAGACCCGAGCATAGAGAGATGCTGGCAAAAGACACACATAGCTTACAAAGAGAAACTCAGGCAATAAGTACGTCTTGACCAAGCTTACCCTTTCCCTCAGGAAAGTTTCCAACCTTTCCAGGCCTTCACCTTCCGAGTGGCACTCACCAGCCTGCGCTCCCAGTTTAGCTTGGGATAATCACCCGGGCCGAAATGAATGCCAAGAACTCGAATCTCTGGTACGGGCGTGGGGAACACGTCCGGAAGGGGAACTGCTCCCCCTCCTTCCCCAACCAGAAAACTTCACTCTTGTCCCAATTGACCAGCGAGCCTGACGCCTCAGAGTAGCACCCGATCTGGGACTCCACATAATGGGCCTCCTCACGACCAGATACCACCACCGAGACGTCGTCCGCATAGGCCACAACCCTCACCGCCGAAACCGGACCCCCGACAGGTCCCACCGGAACCCCCCCCAGACGCCCGCAGTCTAGCCTCCTTACGAAGGGGTCGACCGCAAAGATGTACAGGAGGGGGCTCAGCGGGCACCCCTGCCGGACGCCAGAGTCCACGGCAAAGGCCCGGCCCACCCAACCGTTGACAAGAGGGAAGCTCTCAGCTCCCCTATACAATACCTGCAGCCAATCAACGAATTGATCAGGCAGACCGTATCTCCTCAGAAGCAGCCAAAGGTACTCGTGGTTCACCCGATCAAACGCCTTAGCCTGATCCAATGCAAGCAGATACCGCTCGCTGCCATCAGCCCTGCACCTTTCCACAGCCTCCCGGACGCTCAGGACGGCACTAAAAGTGCCCCGGCCAGGAATTGTGCAGTGCTGAGAGGGAGACAGCATCCTGCCCGCCAAAGCAGACAGACGTGTAAACAAGATCTTTGCCAGTATCTTCCTATCTGTGGTAAGAAGGGCGATCGGACGCCAATTCTCCACCACAGACGGATCTTTCCCCTTTGACAGTAGGATCAGAGCTGACCTTCTCATTGAGGGAGGCAGCAGGCCATAGGCCAAACATTCACTAAACACGTCCCTCAGATGAGGAGCCAAGAGGCTCTTAAAGGTTTTGTAGAACTCGGCCGTGAGCCCATCGGGCCCAGGTGACTTTTTAGAAGCTAAAGAGCTAATAGCCTGCTCAACTTCAGCTACCGAGATCTCTTCTGTCAGAGAGTCAGGAAGGTCAGACCCCACTTCCAGCGGGGTCTCATCAAGGAATTCCCTGACTTTCTCCATGTCTAGAGGCCGCTTCTTCAGGAGGTCCGAAAAGTGGTCTCTGACGACACCCAGGATCCCCGATCTGGACCGGACCAGAGATCCTGAGGCATCCTTCAGGCCATGTACGACCTTCGACCTCGCCACCTCACCACAGCTCCTGTAGGGATCAGGAGAGATAAACTTCCCATAATCCCTCTCAAAAACCAGGGAGGCGAGACGGTCGTACTGACACTCCTTCATCTGCGCCTTCAGACCGGATATCTGTTCCTGAGAGCCCCCAGAGGACACCAGGCGGTCAAGCTGCCTGCGTAGTCTCTGGTAAGCCTGGTACTTGGAAGCTGCCCTGTACCCAGAGATTTCCCGGAAAAAGTCGCCAGACCTCTTTTTAACTACTTCCCACCACTCAAGGCGGGAGCAGTTGCCCTCAAGGAGCGAGGTCTGGCCCAGGAAGAAAACCTCATAGGCTTCCCTAACCTCAGGATCCTCCAGTAGCGACCCATTCAGGCGCCACAAACCCCTCCCTTTCTGAGGAGTGTCAGCGACATTCAGGGCCACAGATACCATACAGTGATCGGAGAACTCTACCGACTGCAGCTCAGGAGCCGAGCAGACAGAGTCCTCCTTTAAAAAAAACCTATCTAATCTACTCTTACTACTACCTCGGGAAAATGTGAAACCAGTGAGGTTGGGGAGGTGACGAACGTGCACATCCACCAACCTGGCCTCCCTCACTACGTTATTCAAAAAAATACTATCATATCCCAGAGGGTTGGCGGCACCTGCCCGGTCTCCTTGGGCCTAGTGATCATATTGAAATCGCCACCAAAAATCACCTGCTGGGACGTAAAAAGATAAGGCTTAACCGCCGTAAGGAGGCTCCTCCTCTCCCTCCTAGTTTGAGGCCCATAAAAATTTATGAGCCGGAGGAATTGCCCCCTCACGACAGCGTCCACCACCAGACATCTACCGATCTCCACTTCAATCACTCGCCGGCAAGCCACCGGACCAGTCTTAAAAAGGACCGCAACCCCACTGCAGGGCTCGGCCGCAAGAGACCAGAGGGAGGGCCCACATCTCCACTCCCTCTTTGCTAGATGCATCTCTGCCACAGATGCCAGCCAGGTCTCCTGCAAAAACAAAATGTCAGCTTCAACACGGCTGAGAAAATCGAAGGCCATAAAACGAGCTCCCGCAGAACGAATACTTGCGACATTAATGGTCGCAAGCCGTATTGGAGAGGGTACCGCCATCAGAATGATTGAAAGTGGTCATGTTCTCCTTCATACTACAAACACAAAAACATATTTACATATCTACACTTCCTCCTCCTCTGAGCCCGAGGAGGAGGAGAAGATACCAAACGGGTTCCCCAGGGACACCCCACTTCGTGCCCCTGGGGGAACCCCACCCTTCACTGGGGACTTCCCGCCCCCAGATCTGGCAGCCTTCCCCTTCTTCTTTTTGCGTCTCACCTGCTCCCACTCCTGCCACCTCTCCGAGATGACTACACCACCCCCCTCCTCGGACCCGCTGCTCGAGATTTCCCTCTTGGATGAGGCTCGAGCAGCTTCCATCTCCATGGCCACAGGGCCAGAGGAGACTCTGGGTCCAGAAGGGGGGGGAATGGAAGAGGCAGAGGGGGGGCCAGAGACAGGGGAGAGGACAGGGGGGGGACCAGACTTAGCTGGACGGGAAGAAGAAGGGGAAGGGGGGGGACGGGACTTGGGAGGGGGGGGGGGACGAGGGGGGGGTACGAGGAGGGGAAGATGAGGGAGGAGGGCATGGGGAAACAGATGGAGGGCCAGGTGGAGGGGAGGGGCAATGGTGAGGAGGGGGAAAGGGAAGGGGGATGGGATCGGCCCTGCAACATTAGGAGAGGAAGGCCCTGGCCCCGGACCCTCAGGCCCGGGACCCCCAGGCCTCCCCGACTCCTCCCCACCGGCTCCGCCCTCCGAGGATCGGGAGCCTCCTGGCCAACCGAGCCCGTGTCCCCCGGGGGGGGAGCCCCACGCCCACGCCTGCTCCGCCTTCTTTGAGGCAATGGGCCTGTTGGTCCCTCCGGAGTAGTACTAGGGGCTCCAGGATCCCCACCCCCCCGGCCATCACTCGCCTCGCCGGGGGGCTTCGGCCGCTCCCCCGCCCGGAGGTCCCCCCCCTGAGGAAGAACCCCGATATGCTTTGGGACACCTGCTAAATGGGTGCCCCATCTCACCACACAAGTTGCAGCATATCTTCCCACATGACTCGGACTGGTGGCCAAACTCGTGGCACCGGCCACATCTGACCACCGTGCAGTCCGAGCTCATGTGGGTCGGGCTGCCGCACTTGAAGCAACGACGGGGCTGTCCCGGGTAGAACGCCAGGATCCGGTCTCTGCCTAGAAAGGCGCTGCCAGGGAGGTGGGCAACACTGTTGCCCTCCCTCTTGAGCCGGATCCTGGTCAACCAAGCCCCGGTCCAGACCCCGCGCTCATCAAGGTTCTTCCTCAGGGGGTCTGCAACTGCCCGTACCTCCCGAGCCAGGTGGCAATGTCCTCCGGAGGGAGCGACTCATTCCTCACCAGGATGGTGATGTTCTTAACCTCCTCCTGCCTGGAGATGGGAATGAGCCTGTACCTCTTCCAAGGGTCAACGCCCCTCACCAACCCAAAGCCGGTGATAAAGCGTTCCATACACACGGGAGTGACAAAACTTATATCAAACTCCCGTGTGTTGGTGGGATGGATGACAGCAAAAAGGTCATCCACCCCAAAACCCAAGGAGAGTACCAGGCCCACCACCTCACCTCGAGCGGGGCAGGGGTCCGGACCCTCGTACCGAAGCTGGACAACATTCCTACGCCTCCTCTCTGGACCACCTGTACCCCTCGTCCACGCCGACCCCTGCGTCCTCTCCTGGTCAGCAGGGGGGGCGCGGAAATTCTGGGCGCCAAACCGGCTGTACAGGTGGTCCAGAGGGGCACGAGAGCCCAACACCTGGGCGAAAGAGCGACCCCCCTTTAGGGCAGACAATAAGTTGGCCTCCGGAGACCCCCGAAAGATGTTCTCCGGAAGTGGGGCACCCCCCTCAGCACCCCCAGAAGTGGGGGGGGACGGGGGGGCCCCCATCCCTGCCGGTGTGTTGCACCCACCCCCGCTGATATACCCTGACCACCCTGACCCACCACCTTTGGCCTGACTACAGGCTCCCCCCCCCCCGGGACCACAGCAGAGGGGGGTACCACCCCCACCAAACTCCCCCACCCAGACCCCTCCGCGACCACACCAGCCCCTTGGGACTCCACCTGTACTGGGGGGGAGCCCCCCTGGGACCCCTCCAACTGCCGGATATAATCGTATGCTATACAGTCCACTGGGAGGGTCCCACCTGACTTTCCCCCCACCCCGCCTGTGCTGCAGGGAGCCCCTCGGGGCCTGTGGCAGTGTCCATGGGGACCTGGGGGGTGGCAGCTTACCGTCCAATTTACCGTCCTCCAACGTCTCTGTCCATCTCCTGCCGGGGGTGCCTGGAGGTGCCTGCTGCAGCGTCCGGGGCTGGGCACCCCTGTACCCCCGGCCTCTCATCCCCCCAGGTCCCCTGAGCCCCCACCGACCACCGCAAACTCGCGGGGGGGCACTTCCGGTCGCGGGACGGTCACTTCTTCCGGTTGGTCGGTATGGTCACTTCCGGTTTCGGCTGGGCACTTCCGGTTCCGGCTGGGGCACTTCCGGTTTCCGGCTGGGGCACTTCCGGTTTTCGGCTGGGCACTTCCGGTTCTTGGGCGGTCACTTCCGGGTCCGGTCTACTCCACCCCCAACAGCCGGCGCCATCTTGGCCACACTGCACACAAGCTGTTTACCTCCAGATGACCGCAGCACAATGCCTCCACCATGTGTCTGCCTCTCTCCCGATGACATAGCAGCCGCAGGAGCAGTCCCTGGCCTTTCCATGGCCAGACCCTCCCGCTCCTCTGCAAGCTGAGGGGTCATGGAAGCCGACACATGGCGGGCTTCAGCTGTGGCAGTGCGACCATTCCTGGGGGAGCCTGGGTATGCTGACCTGAAGATGGGCGGGGGGGTACCGCCGGCGGCACCTGGGCCCGGCGACCTCCTGGATCCTGGACTCCCCGACTTCGCCAACCCCCCCCCAGTCCCTTCCACGGACCGAGGGATCGGCTCCCGGGAACCCTCCCCAGGTTTTATGGCCATAACTGGGCCCTGCACCACCGGCACACGCCCCCCCCCCACTGCACACCAGGCTCCCCTGACTCTCCTGGCTGTTTGGGGGGTTGGGACCCCTTCTTAGACCGCCCGCACCTCCTCGCTGCCTGGCTCCCTTCCCCGGTTGGCCTGCGGAGGGTCCTCCGGAGCTCCTCTAGGAAGTTCACCTCTCCAGCCCCACGTTGGCAAAAGCCCCCCAGGTATTCCCCATATTTCTTTTACCACTAGTCCTAGGTGGTGATGGGCCCCCTGTATTCAGATCTCTATTACTGGAGCACCTGTCCCTCTTTTTCCCTCAGGCCTGCGAGAGTAGTCAATCTTTTCCACGCAGGCCTGAGATATCCCCTCCACCAGCAAGGGATTTGATTTTATCCCGCCTCTTCCTGGTTCTTGCTTCCATTTCACCTGGCTGAGGGGCCTGTCCAGTCTGGGAGAGACCCACCTGGGTCTCAGGAAAGAGACGGGTCCATCCCCC